>CM072822.1:33127307-33446993 GCA_036937905.1 Salvia rosmarinus | reverse complement strand
CTATGTTCTTCGAGGCGAAGTTGAGGCGTTTTGCTTGTGATTTTGCCAAGGCTCGACTTCCAGTGAAGTAGTCATCCAACAATTAGGAATTGGAGCTGTCACGGTGCTTTGCAAAGGGGCCTCGATGTCGATCCCCATTGCATAAGCGGCCAGGGCTCTGTATTGAGGTGAGGTCGGTTTGCGGTAGCCTCGTGCGTTCCGTGAGTTGACACTTGACACCTTTTCATAAGGTCATTGAGTCTGGAACATCATTGGCATAGTATCCCTCTCATGACTTTTTCGACAAGGCTCGGGGTCCGATGTGACTTCATGATCCTTCTGCACTTCTGCGAACATAATCACTCGATTCGGACCCAAGCACCTTAAGAGATGGAGATATGACTTTAGTATAGGACCCCTCAATTGTATATCGTATAGATTTGTTAAGGATCTTCTAGCTTCCGACTTGTCTTGGGTAGTTGCCATTCTCCGGTACTCTCGAATGGGAGTCATCAATTGGGTTCTTCATCCGAGATTACATTAACCTCGGCTCGTCATCGGTATTATCTATGCTTCGCTTTGAACTTCTTCCATTGGCGGGCTCGTAGCAGCGAGGCCAATTTACTTAAGATGTCATCTGTTTTGCTCCCTGGATGCGAACTATCTGAAAGAATGAGAAAATCCGTTGTAGGCTTTTGCTTTTCAAGGTATTTCTTCATCCTGTTGCTTTTGCTCAGATTTCCACATTTGGCTTACTACGACCGAGAATCATGTGAACTTGCACGGCTCGATTTGGAGATTTTGAGCTAGCGATCCTGCGATCAAAGCTTCATACTCTGATTGTTCGTATTTTGAATGTGAACCGGTGAGTGGGTGATCTCGCCGTCCGGCCTAGGGTAAGATTCTGCTCTTACCGTTTTCCGGCCGTCACGTAGAGTTGCCGCCTCCTTTGGTATTTCATCCATTGGTTCGGCTTGCGTCATCGTCGGACTCGGTGGGCGGTTTTCGGAAGTTAGCCTCGCGAAATCCGCTGGGCTTGACCTTTGATGCTGGCGGGCGAAGGATATCGTGCTTAGTTCGATTGCCCATTTGCGATTCTCCCGAAGCGCTTCGTCATACCGAAGTGGGTAGTCGGTGAGGACTTGTATGGGATGTGCATGGAAGTATGGCGTAGTCTCCTTGCGGCTTACAATGCTAAGGCTTCTCCAAGGCGATACCTCTTTGGCCTTTAGTGCTCGGTGATGAAATACTGGAGCGAGCGTCCTTCCTCGTGCAGCGCACTTATGGATTCGTCCGAGGCGGTGAGAAAGGACCTCTCCTCTTCGGACGGATAGAGTGGGAGCTTGGCGATAGCTCTTGAGATCTTCAAAGCGGACTTGTGTACATCTCCCATGAGAATTTGGGCCTTTTGAGTATCTTGAAGAAGGTGTACTTTATCCTGCTTTTGAAAGAAAGCGGCTCGGTCTTGACTATCGCACCGTATATGCGTCATGGATGGTCTTTGCATCTTCATTTCAAAATGGTTTGGACCTTGGGCGGGTTGGCTTTTACCTTCTTGTCAAACCAGCACCAAGAACTTTCGGACCAGCATGCGTGCACTCGGGGTTCGTTTGAGTTGATTTTTCGGAGAAGGCGAGGCGATCCGGTCGGCTACATGCGGTTCCTCCTTCTTTTGGACGATGTCGTCTCGTATCTCACATTCGACCTATGTAGGGCTTAAATATTTTGTCCACCATCCTTTGATAGGTGGCTCGATTCTTGAGGCGAATGGCATCTTTTATCATAAAGACCAAGTCGGTAATGAAGGTGTCTTGGCGCTCTTCATCGTCCATCGGACTTGGTGATACCTTTGTATAAGTCCAAGACAAGACTTCGTATCCGACCGGCCGACCTTCTTGTCAATGTTGGAAGGGATAGCAATCCTTTGGGCATGTTTGTTGAGGTCGGTGTAGTCAATACACATTCGCCATCCTCCTCCTTTCTTCACCATTATCGGGTTGGCTATCCGGTCGGATATTTGACCTCGAACAGTATCGAGCTTTTAACAAATGGTTCACCTCGTCGTGAATGACTTGGTTCCGTTATCAAAAATTCTTTTCCCGAATTGGTTTCATGTTCGGTCGATGTTGAGCGGTGGTGATGATACTTGGTGAGACTCGGTCATGTTGAGGGAGACCAACAAACACATCTCGAATTCCGTAGGAGTTGGATGATCGGTTCTTTATTTCGGTGCCTTGGTGAGACCAACTTTGGCGACCTTTAGGGCTCTCCTCGTACAATCGACCTCTTCCGCCGGTTATCGGGAGTGTACTTTGACTCAACTCCTCGGGTTCCTTTAGTTGCTATCTGGATCTTGGACCGAGGTCCGCACTCGTAAGCACGCATACATTCCGCCTTTTGATCACCTCGGATCACGGCTGTTCCCGGGTGGGTATCTTTATTGTGAGGTGGTGCGTTGAGCATACCGTCCTTACGTTCAGCCAATCTCGCCCTAGTATGATGTTATATGGCGAGTGGGCCTTCACTGAAGCACCACCTTGGTGGAACTTGTTGTGACTTCCCTACGTGACGGGTGGCTCTATTATCCCTTCGGCGCGTCTCTTCTTGGCGAAGCTTGAGTAGCGGGCTGGCGGCGTGCTTCTTCTATTCCTAGCTTGTCAAAACATTCCTTGAAAGGATGTTTACCGGCCACGCTGTCATGTACAGCGTTCACCAACTTATTTGCGACCCCATGGATCACGGTGCATCTTGGTGGGTACTATTGGATGCGGGGTCATCCTCGGAGAAGGTGATCGTCGTCCTTCGAACCTCTTGTTGTTAGGCTCGCGGTTCTAGGACTTGGCTGCCTTGGGAAGACTTCGTGACTCCATGAGGAGCCCGTAATAGTGGAGATCACCCGTCATATTGGGACTCGTCATCTCCTTCCTCATCGATGTCGCCGCTTTTTGTGGGCGCAATTCCCTCTTCATTTGCTTTCCGGTCGACAGCGACCCGTGTTTGTACTTCTTGAGGGTCCATCTTGAACCAACATCTCTATCTCTCCATGAGTTCTTTGCACTCTTGATGTCGTCCATAGTCTTCATGGAATGAGCGATTTATCCCGTTCGGCCTCTTTCCTCGCATCGGTCGAGGCTTCTCAGGTTCATATGGAGTCGTAGATTTACGCCTCGGCCGTCAGGGTGTATTGAGGTCGCTCCGGACGCGCGGACCAGGACCTTATAGGCGATGTAATCTTTCAGGCGCTGCGCCGGTTCGATCTTCCTTCCTTCATCTTCTTCCTTTTCGGGTCTGCCTTATCGCCCGCTTTCTCTTGTCGCCTCGTCCGCTTTGGCGAACCGGTTGGCTATCCTGACTCTGCTCGCGATCGGTTCGTGCACGATCTCTCGTATAAGCCCCGGCAGATGCCGTTTGGAAGGCGAGATGACTAACGGTCGTTCACGTCTTGACCTTCAAACACTCCTTGTTAAACCTCGCTCATGAAGTCACGATGGACTCGTTACGGCTTTGCCTTATGGTGAGGAGGTGTGCCGGCGGCGTTGACTCCGCTCGGAAGAACCTTGATGGAAGGCGCCATCGGTCGCGATAGGGCCGATGCTTCCGTAGGTAGCTGTCGAATCACTGCGGGCGTTGTCGACGAGTAACTCGGGAAGAGTTTACACATATGAGCGAGGCGTTGGTTGATCATGTTGTATTGGGCTGCGAGAGAAGTTACGTGGATCCTCGACCCGTCATAGGGCGATGCTTGGTACCGGTATTTATCCGGGAGAAGTGTTGAGTATCCTATTTGAGAACGGGTGACTATTTTCCCGTATCCATCGAGCCGTCCTCAGAGATTGGGACGGAGTTCGACGATCGAACTCGTTTAGGTGACTCGGACCGACTTCACGGCGCCATGATGCCTTTCTGCGCTCGTCCCTTGGAGGCGGGCGGAGTTCACGGATGGATTCATTCGGTGATCGGGGCGGCTTCGCGGTGGTCACGACTCCTCTCCCGCTCGCTCGTTCGCTGGCGGTCGGTTTGGGCCCGACCTCGGTGATGCCTCGTACCTAGATGAGGCTTGGCGTTCTGTCTTCGGGCGTGGCCGACCACATGCTTGAGTCGGAGAAAGCTCTCTTATTTTCTCGAGAAACCCCGGGCGTCGTCGAGGTTTACTTGTAGCCGGATGTTCCTCGGATTATTGCTGCGATTTCTTCGCTATGGTAACTGCCTCCGCGGCGGGTGTCCGTGCTCGTCGAGACTTTGGACATATCCTTGGGGTTTCTTCTCGATTGGGCTCTTCCGAGTGAGCTCGGTTCCTTCGCCGTCGCGTTGTTGTTGACGGTCTGGATGCGGCTTCGGTGTACCGTCATGATTATTTCCAATAGCGGTGGTTGATCGAAAACACAAAATTTCGTTTCCCACGGCGCGCGGATCGATCTTAATTTCGTAAGAGAAATAAAGCACAAGAACACCAAGTTTACGTGGTTCGATCTATGAATAAGATCTACGTCCGGGGAGAGAGATGTGTATTGATGTAAAGCGATTACAAAGAGTGTGAATGATCTATTTGCTCTAATCTAACCTCTATTTATACACAATTATTTAGACCTAGATCTTAAATCCAGGTCTTCTCTAAATAGGATTCGAGATCTAGGATAGGATCTTAATTCTATCCCTTCTCGAACTAGGATTCATTTAGATATGGAGCCTCGTTCGGTTTTAGGTGTCTTCTTGGGCGATCTTGTCGGCCGAGCTTGACGCGACTTTACTATTGGGCGATCTTGGGCCAGTGGTTGGCCATATCCTATCAACTACATATATTTAATTTACTTGTGTCAAATGCAAAGCTTTCGTGTAAAGGTTTCCAGCCATGCTCATCAACTTTCCTCGAGATTCAACAAAACATCCATTTTACCAGTCTTGCTTTGGTGCAACAAAACGAAAGCTTTTCATAACGTGATATGAGATTAGACTAACCTTGTGACTTCTTCTAGCTTTATTTTTCTATTTGTTGCTATTCACAGCTTATGTATTTCCAGAACATTGTTTGGTTCCGGAACACCAGTTAATTTTCCGTGTGTATTCAGGGTGGGCTGCCGATGTATATAGCTACCCGTGGTCTTTACAGCTTAAAACCCCTACTGTCTTTGTTCCTCCAAGCATAATGGAAGATGTAGAACAACTAATTAACATTCATAGAACCATGGGTCAGGTGGAACTGAACGTTGATTTGGTTGCTCTGGATGTAGGTAAATGAGTTATTATGCTTTTATTGGCCAATTTATAGATATCATTCTTTGACAAAACTAATTGTTGTGCGACCATTTAGAACGCACTGTGTTATAACAAGCCAGGAGCGCTTGCAAACCTCTAGCTATTATTCCTACAGCTATACCCAACCTGCCTCTTTTTCGTACTGTGCGTCTGGATTTTGCTTACATCTAGACAAATTGTTGCAAAAATATCTCTGACTTGGTACTGAGCACCCAATTTTGCCACCATCATGCTGTGAAATCGAAATTTTCAGTTGCTTTCGATTTTCACATTCATTCTGTTCCCTAAATTTCGATAGAGTTTATCATAAATGGTTTGACAGGGCCAAAATTACCCTGAGTTCTTCCAGAAGCACTTACAGAAATATTTGCCATTGATAAATTGCTTACAGTCTGAAATTAATTATTGTCTTGTATGTTATCGGTGAAACAGATTTTATTGCATGTATACACACTCTCAATAAAACTGGAATGCATTTTATTAATCTTTTGCATGTTTGCAGGGTTATGTTATTTGTTCAGTTAGGAAGAAACTCAGAAAGCAGTATATGCATTTAAAAGGAAAACAATTTGAGAAACTTAAAAGTCTGGAGTTGAGGTGTGTGGTCCTGAATAGCTGTAAACCTTTACTGTGTAATATATTTGAAGTCGGAAATTTATTCCATCCCTGCTTGTTCATTTATCAGATCACAGATACTATCTTGTGCCCTGAGGTGGCCTTCACGGAGATACCACGTCAGACTTTTCCTTGATCCATGCAGTGCTGATGCCTTGCGAGCCAAAATTCTCATAACTGATGTGATCGTCTACTTTCAGCATTTGCATTAATTGCTTCTGGATTGTTCTTTGCATCCCCAGAAAGTAAAATGTTGATGAAGTTCTCGTTCTCTTTGTTCGTGTGTGGTACAATACTGTCTATGTTCCTGGAATTTGGGATAGTCTTGCTGGCTTTTTGGCTAAGAACACCATAATGAAGAAGAAGAAGAAGAAGAAGAAGAAGAAGAAGAAGAAGAAGAAGAAGAAAACAGCACATTCAGATTTGAATCTCCACATCGTATAACAAATGGCATGTGCAACTTAGTGTCGCATCTTAAGACCATTTTACTAATTTCTGTTGTTACTCATTTGATCTTACCTTATAATTCCTTCCTCCTTGATGCACTGGTATTTACTTTTGTTATTTTGGTTGACTTCGAGAAACTGCAATGCCATTGTGTGTGAATATAAGCTTTCTGACCTAGCTTGAATATAGAGCTTCGGGTTCTCATAGGTAAACTATTCTCTTTTACAGGCTACATTTTCTGGATGAAAGTGTTAGTGTTAAGCACGCAAGAGAGCACGATCATACTCATCTCGGTGAGGTATTGGAATTATTTAGACAATTGGCGAAACAATTGATCTCGAGCTCTATTACAAGCTATGTTTATCCGGTGGCTCGGAATCTTCGGGCATAAGACACTTTTGGAGCGCCGTCGACATACATTCTTGTTAGTAATCCGATAAATATTTCCTCCACCGGGAGCTTCGAAAAAGCTCTCGTGCAACATCTTCGTGACAAAACTAAGATGTTGATACTTAAAGAGTTGGAGAAATTTGTTGAGTGTTCCTTTCTCCAAGACCACGCCTTGATTGTATAGAGCACAAATATTTCTTCCTCTTCCTCGTTGTAACCGCAAAGTATCCATCTCAGGAAGTGAACTTTGAAGGTATCTTACATGCCTTAATCGCATCTTCGATGAAATCGACGTCGATTCTCATTTTCTTTCGATTGGGCAATGTTCCCAATATTGTTTAACAACTCTGCTAAACTTGCTTGAGGACCTTGACAAATTGAGTTTGTCAAGTTCTAATGTTGCGCAACAACCATTGATCGCTATTCATCTTGATGTTTTCCGATCTTTGAAGTTGACTTCGAGATCGAGTGCCATCCATAGGATAGATGGCTCAAGGTGGCTTTTTCGATAAGGGTTTCTGGATTCTTTACCTTTTTCTGCTCTCGTGTTTGATTCGGTTTGTTCTGCATACTGCATCGGTCCTCGCGCGACTCATAATGACCTCTTAATCCCATAGATCAATTCCGGTATCCCTTGTGGTGGGATTGGTGGTTCATCCTTCGAATTAGATCCACCATATTAAGGTTAGCAAATGATTCTACTAATTCATGCAACTTGTTCAATCCTACTCTTTCAAGATTATTCATTCTTTAAGAGTCGGATTATTCTTTCAATTCGAGCTTTGTTCGTACCGTCGATAGGTGCAAACTTGAGTTCACTCGGGATTTCTTGATCAATCTAGGGCCCTGCTCGAGCCTCCAATCTTCTTCGGATATTCCACAATAGGTTGAGAATCTCTGTTGCATGGATATCTGTTTAGCTCTTGAACGCGATATAGCGATTCGTAATATTACCTGTTCGGATCTCCCTTAATTTCACCGAAGAGTAAAGCGGTGAAATTTTTTATAACTAGGAGCGAATGTTGCTCCTTTGTTTCTCATCTCCATCAACTATGTGGTGGATGTGTTCTCCTCGGACAATTCGTGCTCCTATAGATAGGCATTGATGATAAGCTTTTCTTCCGTCATTAGCATATCCCGGTTGAATGTTTGAATGACTTGATGGTTTCGAACAATTTGTTTAACACTTCTTTCAAAAACCCAAGCCTTACGCTTGGTCTCCTATGTACTTTTCAAATCTTGAAAACATACATGTATGCATTGCATCTCGGATGACGTCGGATCCATAATTTTCTTTGAGTCTCCTGTTAGAATACCACGTTCTATGTTAAATATTAAATAATTCTTCAATAACACCTGGCTCGATACCATCAACGAAAAAATCTTCAAATTATATGCTTGTATGTGGCGTTGTTACACCTCTGACCCAACAAGTTAGCATGACACGTGAGAGGTTTCCGATGATATACAATATATACCATCCATGAGAATTTAAACACTTTAGCAAAATACTACACAAATAAATACTTGTTCATAGTTAAGCTAATCCTTGAAGGACAAAATTGGAGTGCAAATAGCTAAACCAAATATAAAAGTCAAAATTATGGGTTTTGATAGTGAATAGATTATAATATTATATTTTAAATAGTGAATATGTATAAAGTGTAGATGTTTTTAGAAATTGATATGAAATGTAGAGAAGATAGGAAAGATGGTATTCTTAAGTAATACCCTTATTTTAATACATCTCATATATCTAAATAGATATTATCGATATTATTATACATCAAAAGATAATTATTATAGATATGAACTATCTTCGTGGATTGAAGATAATTATTGTATTTATTAAATATGCAAGGATCATATAAATAAGATTCTAAGAATGCATTATAAATACAAAGTGAGAGAAAATCGAAAAATCATATGCTTATTGTGATTTTCGAAAATCACATAGAAAGATATAGGTGAAATCTTACGATTCTCCATAATTGCTCTCACTCGATATCGAGAATGTGCATCCGGATCTGTTCGAAGATCGGTGGAGTCCATAATAGATCTATTATCCGTAACTCAAGTAAACATGAGTAAAACCTATGTGTTGCAATTAATTATATAGATGCATGCAGGAATATAATCAATATATTATGAATTAAACATCCATGATAGATCATCGGCATGGGTAAAATAAGATTTCCTACAAAGCCATGTAAGGACAACATTCTAAATATTTAAGAACATGAAGATGTATGAATATATGATTTTATTCACATATTCAAGTCTCTCGAGGATTTTTCTTGGAATATCATAATACACTATACATTGATTATGATCATAGTATACTCCTATTGATTTAGTGCATCACATATGTGTATACAAGCAAACTTGTAAACCGATGGCACAAACAATCAATAACTAACTCCACTCTAATGTTCGGATGTATTTACCTAAATTTTCTAATATTGGATGGACAATATTCTTGAAAATACACAAGAGAAAATCGAATCCTATGTTATGGAACTATTGTTATTTTGATATATTTTCATATATCTAATAATATTGTATTTATCTCATAATGTATTCCAAAAGGAATAATATTATAATAAAAACAGAGAGTAATCATCATGATTTTGGGATTCAATCAAAACACATAATTAAGATAGAATTTTCCCAACATGGATCAACTACCTACATACATCCGTAATCTAAACGAGAGTAGCTATTATCAAACCATAAGACCAGTCATGCATTTACATATTGGCTACATTACAAAATATAGAGGTAAGCATATAGTAGACAAAACATGAGAAAAAATGAACCATATGGTTATATTTTAAATTTACAGAAGCAAAATAAATACAAATAGGCTGGTGATGACCAAAGAAGAATATAGACAGTACTGGAGATGCTACTATTGGAAAAATCTCAATTGGATTTACATATGTTAAATTAAATATGCAAAGCTGTCTTTTAGTAATCCAATTAAAGTGGTCTATTAAGGAAATATTATGGATTCAAAAATATTAATTAATCATGGAATTAATCGTAGATACCATAAAAGATTTGTATTTTGTTGAGGGACCAAATTGCAAATCTAGTTTTAATTACTTATTATATAAGTAGGTTATGGTCCCAAACGACGATGAAAATTGAGATTCTCTTCTACATTCTATCTGAAACCCTAAAGAAATACTATTCGCTTGGAAGACCCATACAACCACAATCAAGATTCAAGATTTACATATGGATTGAGTGCACCAGCTTTAGTTATGATTTTCTCGATTATCAATATAGAGTTATGAATTTCGGTATAAATTGATCATTGAATACCCTATTATGTGTATAAAATTCTAACAAGTGGTATCGAGCCACTCTATACATGATTCTCTGAGAATTATTGATTGTTTATATTTTAGGAATAAGTCTCGGGATTTGAATTGCAAAGGGCAATTATTTTTTATTTTTATTAAACGCCGAAAGTATTGAAATATGCTTGATGGGTTGTGGGTTTATTTAATTAATCCGCGATATGTTTACTGAATTTGTTCTCTAATTATTGCGGAGAAGTTCAATGGTTTCAATTATGGCTTCACAATGTTTGATTGAAACCCATAAATACGGCTGTTGTTATTATCACTAGTTGTGGTTTTATGAATTCAGTTTTATTTCCACGTTTATCAAGATGAATTGATGTGATATGGATTCAGTTTGGGCGACATGGTGAATTGGATTTTGTGCAGAACTATGAATTTTTTTATATAATATATTAATATTAGACCATAATATAGATTCAGTAATGCTTTGGAAAATCCACGAGTTTGTCATTTACAGGGCTCATTATGTGAAAAGTTGATCTTTCTAAGTTTGAACGCAACATATATATTCGAATGTCAGAATTGTTTCTATATGCATCTGTGATGTTGTTTTGGTGTTTATATTGAATAGAGACTTTGAATAATTGTGTGAATTACATTGATTTCAAAAATTTCGGTTATTCAATTTTGTTTCCCACATTACGCTTTAAACATTGATCATTAATTTTAAATTTGTTTGATACATCTCATGTTTCTATTTGATTTATTAATATTCGAGATAAATAAATTGAAATAAGATGTCACATGACCTCTCTTGTAAAATTTATTTATTAAGAATATTAAGATGGTTGTTGAGTGTATATTAATGCGGTATTAGCCTGAGAAGGTTAATGCTTGTTGAATTTCATAAACACTTGTGGTGGTAAATACGGACAATTTTATGGTAATCCATGTGAATAATTTGTCATTCCACAAGATGACAATTGTTGACGACTTATTGTCGATTTGATCACTACAGGGACTTATTTATAAGTTAATATTCGTCCGATTTGATATTAATGTTATGTCGGGTTTCTGAGATGTTATCTTCTTATTTAATTTTATGATTAATTGTGGTTTAATTATGTGAGCATAAAGTTGATTTTGATTTTGTTCTCTGTACTATGATGTCTACTTCTATATCGCTAATACCAACAACATTCCCATGCTTAATGAGTCAAACTTCAAGGATTGGAAGAAAATGTTCGATCATTTTGGTGCATGGATCTAGACTACACGCTAAGAGTCGAAAACCCGCTTCTCGGCGGATGCAAGTTCACGAGGAAAATGGAACTTTGAGAGTGGGATCGCTCAAATCGCGTTAGTCACAATGATCGATTAAATGAGCATTCAAAAACCTTCAGTAGCTTCTGACAGTTCACTAAATGTATTATAAGTGAAGGAGTGAAATAAGGAATACATGTTCTGCTAAATTGAGGAGTAAAGCTCGATGTGTCCGATGACTTATGTTTTGATATCTCTTCCCACAATTCCAATTTAAGGTTAGTTATAAGCGCAAAGAGAATTGACTTTAATGAGCTCATTTCATATTGTGTCAAGAAGAAGAAAGGTGCATGAGCGATCCGAAATTGCTCAACTGGTAGTCTTACAAGACAAGGGCAAAAGAAAATTTGGCGTTGGGAAAGCTGCTAAAGTTAATGGTCCACCACAAAAGAAACAAAATGCTGAAAATTCGATTCTAAAGGTTGTTTCTTTTGTGGCAAACCCACACATGAAGAAAGATTGTACCACTATTCGTGCTGCGAACGAAAGGTACATTTCTCTCGTGCTCAAGTCAATTTAACCGTACCTAGAAACACTTGGTGGTTAGATTCGTGCAACTACTCACTAAGTGTTTCAATGCGGTTGCTCGAGCTACCGAAAGTCGATGATGGTGAAAGATACATCTATATGGGATGGCAAATCGGTGGAAGTGGAGGCAATTGGGCATTTTAGATTGTTATTAAGAACCGGATATTTTTGGATTTAAAATACACTTTTATTGTCCGTCATTTAGAGCGAATTTGGTTTCTATTTCCTTATTGGACAAATATGTTATTCTTGTTCATTTGAAATTCGAGTTTTTCTTTCATTAAATTCATATAGTTGGTGGTGGTTCATTAAATGTCTATGACAAACTATATATGCTGATATTGTACCTTCTATATCAATCCTGCATGTTGAATCAAGAGGTACTAAGCGAAAAATAAGTAAACAAAATTGAAAATTATGGCATAAGCTTTGGTCATATCTCAAAACCGAATTGAGAGACTTGTCGATGGTATATCGATGCACTTGATTTTTATACCTTGATGTTTGTGTCGAGTGTATCAAAGGAAAACAGACCAAATAAAGAGATTGGGTGCCACAGCTACAAACGCCTTACAATTGATACATACGGATATTTGTGGGCCATTTCCTAAGGCTTCGAATGGTCAACGATATTTTATATCTTTTATAGAAGATTACTCACGATTTGGGTACCTATATCTAATTTATGAAAATCGAGACCTGGACATGTTTAAAATTTTAAGGTCAAGTTGAGAATCACTCACAAAAGAATTAAAATTGTCGATCGTACCGTGGAGGTGAGTACTATGGCGAGATATGATGGTTCGTGAGAACAACGTCCGTGGCCTTTTGCTCTCTTCCTAGAAGAATGTGGAATTATCCCACAATACACCATACCGGAACACCTAGCATGAATGGTGTTCTGAAAGAGCAACAGAACTCTAAAGGATATGGTGAGAAGTATGATTAGTCATTCGTCTACGTAATCACTCTGGGAGAAGCACTAGAGGCTACTATATTCTCAAGAGTACCAACTAAAGCATGCTAAAACACCTTATAAACTTTGGAATCGGCAAAACCTAGTCTAAATCATTTGCATGTATGTGGATGTCCATGAGGCTAGCTTATAAGCCAAATGAAAAGAACTGGACTCCAAAACAATTAGCTATTTTATTGGTTACCCAAAGAGATCAAAGGGTTTCAAGTTTTACGATCCCACTAGAAAAATCATTTTGAGAGCGGAACTGCGGTATTTTTGAGGATGTTGAGCTTTGGGGAGAAATAAAGTTAGAGACATTACCTTTGAGGAGGATTCATTTGACTCCTACGCTTCTAGTAAGCGTGCGGCTTTTATTCTGGTACTCGAGAAGCGATTCAACCTCAACGGAGATGTTGAAAATATCCCCACTTGAATGATCAAGTTATCCAAGAAGATCAAACTCCGGTTGATCAAGTTATTCAACAAGATCAAACTCGTTGATCAGTCATTCAACAAGATCAAACTCAACAACTCAAGAGCCAATGCAATTAAGAAGATCCACTAGAGAAGGAGAAATGCCATTCGAATGATTACGAAGTATATCTTCGGAATGTGAGGAAAATAATGGATTGATGATAAATGATCCTATCAATTATCGAAGCCATGCAATCTCCAAACTCAAATGTGGAATGATGCTTTGATTGAGGAGCAGTCAATGTTAGAACAATGATGATGGATATCGCTCCATTACCTCCGGTGTGAAACCTATTGGTTGCAAATGGATTTTAAAACAGAGGATTCAGAGGTAATGTGGACGATATAGTTCTTGTAGCAAAAGGCGTACTCAAGGAAGGTATTGATTTCAAAGAGACTTTTCTCCGGTTTCCTCGAAGACTCTTTGAGAACAATTATGGCATTGGTTGTACATTTTGATCTTGAGTTACATTAGATGGATGTGAAAACAGCGTTCTCCATGGTGACATTGAAGAAACAATTTATATGGAGCAACGAGAAAACTTTGTGGTTGGAGATCCAAAGACTATGGTTTGCAAATTAAAGAAATCCATCTATGAACTCAAGCAAGCTTCTTCAATGGTACCAAAAATTTCATCGGTAGTAGTCTCGTTCGGATTTGAGGCTAATATTGGTGATGATTGTGTGTCAAAAGTTATGTGGGAGTAAGTGTATTTTCGGTTTTGATGTGGATGACATTTTGCTTGCCTCAAATGACAAAGGATGCATTGCCGAAACCAAGAAACTTATCAAAGAATTTTAAGATGAAAGATCTGGGAAGCTTCTTTTATTAGGAATCCAAATACATCGAGAACGTTCTCGAGGTATTCTTGGATTGTCACAAAGGGGTATATTGAAAAGTGCAACAAAGATTTGGCATGCGTAATGCAAACCAATTGATAACCCTATATAAAGAAGACAAGTTTAGTCTCAATCAAGATCCTAAAAATCATCGAAATTAAGGAAATGGAAAAGATACCATATGCTTGTTGTTGGGAGTCTAATGTATGCTCGTGTCGCATAAGGCGGATATAACATTTGTTGTTGGTATGTTGGTGATATTTAAGTAACCTAGTATGGATCATCGAAAGCAACCAAAGCGGGTTTTGGGGTATTGCGAGAACAAAAGACTTCATGTTACATACGAAAATCGATCGAGTGAGATCATTGGGTATTCGATTCGATTTCTGGATGCCAAGATAAGAAGATCTACTTGGTTACGCTTTTCCTATTGGGGGAGCCATTTCATGGAGAAGTGCTAAGCACCTTGTGCCTTCTACCATGGCAGAATCGTGGCATGTTATGAGGCATCCATCAGGAATATGGTTGCGAAATCTTGTCACTGGGCTGCGATTGTTGGAAATATTGAAAGACCAATAAAGTTATATTGTGACAATAACTTAGCAGATTATATTCCAACAACAACGAGTTCTACTAAGTCAAAGCACATGACATTAAGACACGTTGTGAAGGAAAGAGTGAGTGGTCGATTGCTATAGAGCATATGGAGACAGACTCGATGATTGCGGATCCGCTAACAAGGGATTGACACCCAAGGTCTTTCATGGGCACCGCTCGTATGGGTGTGTTATTGCTTGGATACTTTGGTTTAGTGAGTCGTAATTTATTAATGCTTTATAGTTTATTTTGGAATCATTTATATATTTTGGTATTTTATACATACATAAAGTAATTGATTATTGCACTCGTCATTTAATTTATTATTATTGATCTCACCGAGGAATAAGGTGGACATTGGAAATAGATATGTTAGATCACATTGCTATAATATCCAATGCTATGCATCTATGATTGATCTATGTCATTTGATTATATTAGTATTCGTGATTACGATGGGTCTAGTCAGCTTAAAGTGATGATGGCCTCTTTAGTCCTATACCAATATGATCAATGGACAGATGCTTGTAATATCCTTATATGTGATGACAAGTTTGAGCTCATAGGGTGATGCATGTTTGTTCTAACATATGTAGTCCAAGTGGGAGATTGTTGGAAAAATCTTAATCGACTTACATATGTTAAATTAAATATGCATAGCTGTCTTTTAGTAATCCAATTAAAGTGGTCTATTAAGGAAATATTATAGATTAACGGATATTAATTAATCATGGAATTAATTATGTAGATACCATAAAGAGATTTGTATTTTGTTGAGGGACCAAATTGCAAATATAGTTTTAATTACTTATTATATAAGGGTTATGGTCCCCAAGCGACGGTGAAAAATCGAATATGTATTAACTTGATGACTATTAAAAAAAGAGAAATCATAATAAACTAATACTAATTCTCGACTACAAGGCATATGTAATTTGCCTAGAATTTTTTAATATGTCCGACATAGGAGATGTGGGTGTCTATAATTATTAATATTAAAAAATATTTAATATTTGATAAAATTTTAATTGAGATTATTGATTAATTTTTTAAAAAATTAATTGAGATTATTGCTTAAAAATTTATAATTATTTATTTATATTTATATTTTTTCATTTTTTAGGATAAATTATCAATTAAAAAATTATCCACAAAATCTTATATTTTTAGGCAATTATTTAGAATTTTTTAGGATTATTCATTATTAATATCTAAATATAATTTGGTTAATTATGTATATTTAATTAATTAAGTAAGCCAGCCAATATAGTAAACTTCCACGTGAAGATTCAAGTACACAAAACATAAAATAAAATTTAAAATAAAATTTGAAAATATAAATTACCTGATAGGATACGGCCCAACTACTAGGCCCAAGCATCAAGCCCAATATAAATGGGTCCCGACACTAAGCTCGGCCTAAGAAGACTCCTAAACCAACTACAACTCAAATAACAAGTGGAGACGTAGAAGATTCAGATATATCCAAAAGAATCATATTGAGAGAAGATCTCGTATTAGAGTCAATCTCAAAATAATGGTGTATAAATAGAGGCTAGATTAGACGGAAAAGGGTCATCTACACTCTTTGTAATCGCTTCTTACACACTCAATACACATATACTCTCTTGCTCTGTGGACGTAGCTCCATTTTAAAGATCGAACCACGTTAACTCCTCGTGTTCTTTAATGCATTTATTACCTTACGAAAACTAGATCGATCACTGGCGCCGTCTGTGGGAACCAAAATTATGTGCTTTTGATCCTATTTTTCTCAGGTAACAATCACAACGATGAGGAACACAAGAAGCTACATCCGGGCGTTACGAGGCAATAGTAGCAGCGGCGGGGGCGCCAAACGCGGCTGGGAAAAGTCGATCGAGATCGACCCCGAAGGCACGTTCGAGCACGGATGGCGAGGCTACCCTATCCTACGTGAAGAAGAAGAGTATCGCAGCGAAGGAGGTCGCAACAGCAATGAAGGAGAACCCCAAGCGCCGCAGTTGAATCTCGACGAGGCGGTTAAAGGGTTCCTCAAAAAAATAAGGAGAGCTTCCTCCAGTACCTCAGCCGAGAACAAGGTCGGCCTCGGCATGGTGAAAAGGATGCCGAAGTCTCATCTAGACACGAGGCCCTCCACCGAAGCAGATCCCCCAGCCTTCAGATGATAGGCGCTCATGCTACGAACAATACCTCTACACGAGTTTGTTTCCAAACCGATCGTGCAAGAGATGAGCATCGTGGGGCAGGTCGTCATGATCATCGCGAGGTCGACCCCTACAATTATAACGAGTCCGATCGACGAACTCGGCATCGTTCTCCGGGTGACGGGTTCGATGGATACGGGAGGTGTAGGGAAAACATATGTTAACCCTCGCCCCGAGGATCCATCTTGGGTGTTTAATTCACCATACATTGATTATAAACCTAGCATGCGTGCATATAATTAATCGCAACACGTAGGGTTTACGTGTTTACCTTTGGATGCCGCCGAGGTGGATCGAGCGGGACGAACGGATCGAATGGTCGAGACTCGTGCTTTGACCTTCGGACTGTATCCCGGATGCCCAATCTCCAGCGTCGAGTGAGGACGATCTATGGAGAATGCTTGGAAAATCACCCTTTGCTCTCTTGATAAAACTCACGAAATTTTCTCTCTCAAGCACTATGAGATGGCGAAAATCTTGTGTGGGATTAATGAGCATTAACCTAGACTTTATCTCATACCTTATATTTATAATGCACTACCTTAATCCCATATGGAAATTACCATAATCCTATATGAAATTACCATAATCCTATATGGAATATTACCATAATCTTAGGATTATTTCCATACTCTCGAGGATTATTTCCATACTCTCGGGATTATTACCATAATCTTATATGGAAAGGATCTATGCATATACCATAAATATAATAATATCCTTGTGGAATAAAGAGAATAAAATCTTGCCTTTGGGAGCATGAGGCGCCGATTTTCCTTGGGCTACGGGCACTGGATGGGCCAGCCGAGGATCAAATGCAAGGAATAAAGATGGGCCTCAAATAAATTAATTATCTTATGTTGACCCGAACATAAATTAATTTATAAACATTCGATCATTCCACTAGAAAGAATGTTGACTTACCCTTTATTACGAAGTTGAGTCGGGGCTTGCACTTAGACATTCTGAATCCCGTATTTAAGATATCGAACGTTCATTAATCATTTCTAGCAATCGATTGCTTAAAGCGATTAATAACTTCATTTCCTTAAGTAGTACCACTCAACCTTATTATTGTACTTGAGCTAACTCAACTGCGGGGTTTAGTACAATAAACCTTTTGAGCTCCTTAAGGGGCGTCATCATCCTAAGCGGATACGGTGACTCGTCTGAGATAACTAGCGTGACATACGAGCATCGCCACCACCCAAGATGCGGAGAATCTTGGGTTGGAACATATAACCCTCACTCATAACAAGTCAAAGTGATGGTCGACAACTCATACTCACCTAATACCTTATCGAGGTTTAGATCATCGTAAGTCACCGAGATCTTGGTTCTTCACGACGGTCGGAAGAAGAACACATCTCACCGTGATCCTTGATACGTCGAGACGCATCAAAGCGTAGACAAGCAACTAAGTCAAGTCACTTATCTATCTGCGGCTAAACCGACAACTCGTCCTTAAGTTGTCTCGGTGTGAAACTTTTATATCTCATTAAGCGACCAATCATACGGACTTACGTGATCTTCTACCAATCGTATGATCTAACTTATATATGAGATAAGGGGACACAAATATATGCAATCAAGTATTCAAATCGGATAGGAGATTGTAATAGTGGTAACGAGGAAACATTGTATACAAGCTCAACCAAAGCGCTTTCAAGATACAAATCCAACAATCTCCACTTATACTAAAGCAAACTTTTAGTATACAATGTGTCTTTCTACTAGCTATTACAAACAACCATCACTTTGCTTCTCCCACTTATACAAAAGTTTCCTTTCTAAGTGGGTGCCATCAAGCGCAATCCAAGTCCTCTAACGTGTCCATCGTAGACTTTTGCGGCGCAGCTCTTCGTGAATGGATCCGCTAGATTTTCCATCGTATCAATCTTTTCAATCAAGACGCCACCTCGTCTAACGATTTCTCGTATGACATGGTACTTTCTCTCTATGTGTTTTGTCGCGCTTGTGGGTCCGTGGTTCCTTCGAGCCACATCGCTTTTGAGTTATCACGAGAAACTATGATAGTCTTGGGCAAACCGGTACCACACCTAGATCCATGAGGTAGTTCTTGAACCATCAGCCTCCTTAGAAGCCTCAAGGCGGCTACATATCGGCTTCCATGGTGGAGTCCGCAATGCATCATTGCTTTGCACTCGCCAGATCGGCTCCACCTCCCAAGGTAAACACATGCCCGAGGTTGACTTTTTCTCATCACGGTCGACTTGGAAATCCAGTCAGATAACCCAAAGGTATTAGACTATCGAGATGGTAAACTAGCCTATAATCTCTAGTCCTTTTCGGTACTTGAGTATATGCTTCTCGCATTCAATGAGCTTGTCGAGGTTAGGCGATATCTAGCTACTATGCCACCGCACAGCGTATATCGGCCTCGTGCATAGCATTGCGTACATGAAACTTCCTACGGCGAGCGTGCAGGAACTTGTCTCATTCCTCTATCTCCTTTGCGATCATAGGTGATTGCGTCTTGAATAAAGGAACGCCATATCCGAAAGGTAGCAATCCTTTCTTGGCGGTCTCGCATACTAAACGCAGTAATCACGGTATCAATGTAAGGCGCTGAGATAAGCTCAATATTTTCTTCTTGCGATCTCGTAAACCTTGATCCCAAGAATGTACGCTGCATCTCCTAGGTCTTTCATTTGAGGCGATCGGATAACCAACTCTTTACGTCGATAATGACTTCACGTTGTTGCCAACTAGAAGGATGTCATCTACATAAAGTGCAAGAAATACCACATCACCGTTGACATCTAACCGATACACACAACTCTCGCTAGCAACTGGGTAAATCCATGGGACTTTACTACCTCGTCAAAGCGTAAGTTCCATGATCGGAGGTTCGCTAAGTCCATAAATGGACTTAAGCTTCCATACTAGATGCTCTTCACCCTTTACCACATAACCTTCGTGTTCTTTGCATATAGATGTCTCTACCTTCCTCAAGGTAACCGTTTAGAAAAGCGGTTTAACATCCATTTGCCAAACCTCTAGGTTGAGTGGGATGCTATGGCTAGAAGAATTACGATGGACTTGAGCATTGCTACGGTGAAAGGTCTCGTCGAAATCGATGCCCTCATCTGAGTGTACCCTTCGCCACAAGCACGGCTTTAAAAGCGAAACCTCTCCATCGGAATCTCTTCCTCTTGTATATCCACTTACTACCTATGGCTTCCTTGCCATCCGGTAGAGTGTCTTTTCATATACATCCATAGCGCTTTATGGACTCATTTCTAAGTCCATAGCGGTGTGCCGCGATCTTGCATCAATATCTTGTATCGCCTCCTTGTATGTCCATGGGTCGATTATTGCATGTTCGTCTGCTTGGGACTAAATCCCAAGATTCACCCACGAACATAAATCGCTCGGGTTGACGAACAACCTCCCACTACGACGAGGTTCTACAGCACAATGGCAACGGTGGGTGCAGATACTTGTGGTTCTCTAACTTGCACAACTTGTCGTGTAGGTACCACTCATGCGGTCGGTATCTCCGGTGGAACTCGACCCACTTCAATTTCTTGAAGTATCGGTGTCGATCCTCCCACTCGACTCGACATCCGCACTTTCGCCTGTCGGTGGTGGAATACGATCATCTTCTAATTCTTCAAGAATGATTTCAACTTTGGACTTATGATTTTCATATAATCCTCTTCTAAGAATCGGGCATTAGTGCTAATAATGACCTTCGATCCTAGGACTATAGAATAAACCACCTTCGTTCCTCTAGGATAGCCAATAAGCGACCTTTGCGTCGGATCTAGCCTCCAACTTGTCGCCTTTTGTTCAAAGACATGTGCCGGATCGCCCCATATCCTTATGTGGCTTAAAGCGGGCTTGCCCAAACCACAACTCGAAAGGGTCTTTCGACCGACTTGGGACAGTACTAGATTTAGCAAGTATCTTCGCCGTCTCAAGCATACCCCGTAATCGAAATAGGCAATGTAGCATAACTCATCATAGATCTAACCATTTCTAAAAGAGTCCTATTTCTTCGCTCGACACACCATTTTTTTGTGGTGTGCCGGTGAAGTCTTGTTGGGATGTAATCCCACACTTCACTAGATAGTCCATAAACTTCGTTATCGAGGTATTCGCCACCGCGATCGACCATGATGACTTGATACTCTTACCTAGCTTCGTCTCCACTTCCGCCTTAAACTCTTTGAATTTCTCAAAGCATTCAGACTTGCGGTGAAGCAGGTATATGTATCCGTACCTTGAGTAATCGTCAATGAAAGTGACAAAATACTCGTACCCTCCACGAGCTTGTGTGGACATTGGTCCACACAGGTCAGAATGGACTAACTCCAACATTTCTTTGGCTCTATAACCCTTCGCTTTGAAGGGTCTGGTCGACATCTTACCTTCTATCTGAGATTCACCGACCGAGGCGGAGTAACCGTGAGATCACCCAACGCCCATTCTTAGCAGGTCTTTGGATCCTATTTAGATTGATGTGACCTAATCTAAGATACCGAGAGAAAAGTAGAGTCATCTTCTGAAGAAAACTTTCTCTTTTTAGGGTTTGATGAAGATGCAACATAGTTGTAGGTATTATGTTTTGCGTAAATAGTATAAGCGAATTATATAAGGTGCCAACACGGATAACCCGTCATTTCTTATGATAGAAACACCACTATCAAAAATAACGAGAATATCCATGAGTAAATAATTTAGAAAGCAGAAATAAGGTTCAGCCGATAATCCGGCACATATAAAACGTCTTTCAAAACTAAAATTGTTGTCCCAAAACATAAAGAAACATCTCCAATCGCAATGACTTGACTTTCGCGCGTTGCCCATGGAGATCGTTATCTCGCCATCAAACGACTCCCTTGTCCGCAGGAACCCCTGCAAGGTGTAACAAACATGATCAGTTGCGCCCGTATCTACTACCCAAGAATGGGTAGAACAAGTCGCTAAACATGTTTCCGTTACTAAAGCAAACGGCGTACCTTGAGCCTTGAGCATAGGGCACTTGCCTTCCAATGCCAGTCTTACGCACTTGAAGCACTTGCTTCTCCTTTGGCTTCTTGAAGCCTCGGTGGCAACCATGTTCTTGCTCCCATTACTCCCACTATTTCCTTGCCTCTACCACCTTTGGTACCCTTTTTCTATTTCCATTTTGCGATGAAAATTTTGGGCCCTTAGATGTGCTAGCAAGAGCATGTGCTCCTTTCCCATAACTCCTTCCGCATGAGAACGAGATCATTAAACAACCGACTAAGTGTAAACTCGGTCTTTCTCATGATCGCATTCACGCGAAAGTTCTCAAAAGACTTGGGCGGTATTGAGGATGATATCGACCTTGGCTCACGCCGTCAATACCTCCTCCCAACTGATCAAGACTATCCATGAGATGAGTCATGTGGGAGACATGTTCATGGACCGAACTTCCTTCTTCCATCTTACATGCCAAGATTTCTCTCATTGTGTGGAAGTGGACTGTCCGATCCGACTGCCCAAACTTACTCTCGAGACTTGACCAAATATCAGTCGCGTCTACCATCGACTGATGCTGCATCTGCAGGTACAAGCCTTTGGACATAGTAGTCATCATATAGCATTTAGCCATATTGTTTGACTTATTCCAAAGTCTGCTTGACTCTCGCTGCTCATTAGTCGATCGTCGATGAGGCATCGGGTTTAGGAGTAGTGAGAACAAACATGTGTTCTTCAAATGATAAGAACATATTCCATGTTTCGTTTCCACTCGATAAAATTTGGACGGATAACGGATTTTGTGCGAGCATATTGATAATCGGCGTAAGAGACATATCCGAAATGATAATGTAAAACACATAAGCATACGATCGCAAATAATTCGTAACAATAATATTGTAACCTTTTGATAAAACAATATTAATCGAAACCTCAATCGCCAAGGAATCATACGCAAGCCCGCGTGTGGGCGTTTACACGAACCCCCGACCGAGACTAAAATATACCTTTTAGTCGTTTAATTTCAATCCATGTCAACTTATCCTTATGACAAATGAAATTAACAATTGGACCTTACTGACCACATCACTATCGCAAGAAGGACTTGGCGGAAGTTGTACTTGAGGTGATGTCTAAGCATTGACCACAATTTTAATAAATGAAAATGAATTCTTAGAATTGGTATACTCACTCGGACCATACCGCTTCCAATTCAAATTCTTTTGTTATCTCATTTTATATCTATTACTAGAGAACTTATGAAAATCGCACATGCAAGCCACGCGTGTGGACGTTTACATGAAACTCCCACTTCTCAATAGATTTAAAATGTTTTATTTAGAAATCTCATCTAACAAACTTATGATAAACAATTGCAAGCAAGCCACGCGTGTGGACGTTTACTCACAGTGCGTCTCACTTTGTTTAGAGATCAAAAAGTGGAGGTCTTGACATTTTAATTTGAAAAATTAATTTGTCGGGTTGCTTGCTTAGTCCTTTTATTCAAAAGGTTTGTCCATGCAGATCACGTAATCCTAGCATGCTTTTCTATAGAACTCAACATGTAAAACATGCTCGCAGAATTCTAAAATATGCTTGATAAACGCGATAAACCTAGCATGCTTACTATGCGCATCAATTACGTAAAACACTTAAAGGTTTGTCAACGTAATATAAACATACATAGCATACTCGCATAATTTAAACATCCACGACATGCATATGAGCGATAAAATAAAATAAAACATTCATCGCGCCCAATCGTGAAAACCGCACATTTAAATCTAATCTATTACATAGATTTACAAAATGCAATTAAACTTGAAACGGGCCTCGCGTGCCCGCGCGGACGGATTCAACAAATGGGCCTCGCGTGCACGGGCGCGGACCGGAAGATGCGGAAAAGCGGTGCGGGCGGGTCGGCCCAATCAGGCTTGGGCGGCTGAAGGCAAAGCCCACCGCCGCCCGGACTTTGCGCGCCGCCGCCCGCGTGTTCCTCGCGGGCTACTCGCGGTCGCTAATGCGACCGCGACCCGTCGGCTGCACGCGGCGCGGCCATGCCCAAGCACCGAACGCCTGCCGAGGCGTCGCCGCCCGGCGCCATACCTCGACCGCGAGTCGCTCGTGAAGCGCCGGGTTTCTCATGCGACGCGTGCCCGTCGCCCGCTAGCTCGCGACGGCCGCGCACCTCGCGGGTAATCTCGCGACCCATGAGCTCGCTTCGCTAGGCGCCAGGATCCCGCGAGCGCGCCCGTCGCCGCAGCCCTCGCGATCGCCCTCGCGATCGCGAGGCTCGCTCATGAAACCACCGGATGACCGCCGAGAGACTGTTTTTCCGTCGTTTCGTTCTTCGTTCTTTCGTCTTCGTTCTTCTTTACGGATAAGATTTATAGAATAAAATCTAATCTAACCACGGATTTTCTCGTGGTAAAAAAAAAAACCAACAAAAACAATAAGCGAGCCACGATGAGCAGCGGATCCACAATTAATTAACGCACGTAATAATCAAACGTGAATTAATCCAGCGAGCCAAGATTTCGATCCCGTGCTCGATACCAGTGTAGGAAAACATATGTTAACCCTCGCCCAATGATCCATCTTGGGTGTTTAATTCACCATACATTGATTATAAACCTAGCATGCGTCCATATAATTAATCGCAACACGTAGGGGTTTACACGTGTTTACCTTTGGATCCGCCGAGGTGGATCGAGCGGGACGAGCGGATCGAATGGTCGAGACTCGTGCTTTGACCTTCCGGATCGTATCCGGATGCCCAATCTCCAACGTCGAGTGAGGACGATCTATGGAGAATGCTTGGAAAATCACCCTTGCTCTCTTCAATAAAACTCACGAAAATTTTCTCTCTCAAGCACTATGAGATGGCCGAAAATCTTGTGTGGGATTAATGAGCATTAACCTAGACTTTATCTCATACCTTATATTTATAATGCACTACCTTAATCCCATATGGAAATTACCATAATCCTATATGGAAATTACCATAATCCTATATGGAATATTACCATAATCTTAGGATTATTTCCATACTCTCAGGATTATTTCCATACTCTCAGGATTATTACCATAATCTTATATGGAAAGGATCTATGCATATACCATAAATATAATAATATCCTTGTGGAATAAAGAGAATAAAATCTTGCCTTTGGGAGCATGAGGCGCCGATTTTCCTTGGCTACGGGCCGGATGGGCCAGCCAGGGGATCAAATGCAAGGAATAAAGATGGGCCTCAAATAAATTAATTATCTTATGTTCGAGCCCGTAACATAAATTAATTTATAAACATTCGATCATTCCACTAGAGAAAGAATGTTGACTTACCCTTTATTACCGAAGTTGAGTCGGGCTTGCACTTAGACATTACGAATCCCGTATTTAAGATATCGAGCGTCCATTAATCATTTCTAGCAATCACCGCTTAAAACGATTAATAACTTCATTTCCTTAAGTAGTACCACTCAACCTTATTATTGTACTTGAGCTAACTCAACTGCAGGGTTTAGTACAATAAACCTTTGAGCTCCTTAAGGGACGTCATCATCCTAAACGGATACTGGTGACTCGTCTGAGATAACTAGCGTGACATACGAAAGATCGCCACCACCCAAGATGCGGAGAATCTTGGGTTAGAACATATAACCCTCACTCATAACAAGTCAAAGTGATGGTCGAGAACTCATACTCACCTAATACCTTATCGAGGTTTAGATCATCGTAAGTCACCGAGATCTTGGTTCTTCACGACGGTCGAAAAGAAGAACACATCTCATCGTGATCCTTCAATACGTCGAGACGCACAAAGCATAGACAAGCAACTAAGTCAAGTCACTTCTTATCTATCTCGCGGCTCAAACCGACAACTCGTCCTTAAGTTGTCTCACCGTGAAACTTTTTATATCTCATTAAGCTTGACCAATCATACGAGACTTCGTGATCTTCTACACATTGTATGATCTAACTTATATATGAGATAAGGGACACAAATATATGCAATCAAGTATTCAAATCGATAGGAGATTGTAATAGTGGTAATAGGAAACATTGTATACAAGCTCAACCAAACTGCTTTCAGTATACAAATCCAACAGGAGGATCATTACCCCTTTCTCCGACGATATACTCGACACTCCTCTCCCGGACAAGTACCGGGTGCCAAGTATCGCCCCCTATGACGGACTGCGGGATCCACAAAACTTCATCTCTCAGTTCCAGTACAACATGATCAATCAACGTCTCAACACCATCCACATGTGCAAGCTGTTCCTGGAGCTACTGATCGACAACGCCCGCCGGTGGTTAAACAGTTTACCTCCCGGCAGCATTGGATCTTACCGAGATCTAATGGAAGCCTTTCATCGAAGGTTCTTCCAAAAAGCCGAGTCCAAGACCACATCGGCTCATCTCTTCACTGTAAGGCAAGGCCGAGGTGAGTCCATCAGCGATTTCATGACGAGGTTCAATAAAGAGAGCCTAAAATTCGAGGACGTGAACGACCTCCTCATTATCTCGGCTTTCCAAAATGGCATCTTGCCTGGGGCCCTATACAAGGAGATTGTCAATCACGAGCCCGTCTTCGTCGTAGTACGTGGAGCATAGCGATCTGTCGCATAGCGGACGGACGCGGACAGGGAGAAAGAGAGAGGCGACAAGGCAGAGCCCTCTGACAAAAAGAGGAAAGAGGATGGTCGAGGGGACCGAGGCCAAAGTCGACGAAGTGCCTTGGAAATGATACAACGTGCCTCCATAGAGTCTAGGCTCGGGCCACGTCAGAACCCCGAACGACCACAATATACACCCCTGACGAAGACAAGAGCGGAGATTTACGAGCCTCATACGGACATGTTCGAGAAACCTCGGCCCATGCTAGGGGGATCGAAACACCGATCCAAAGACAAGTATTGCTACTTCCATGAAGATCATGGACACGACACGGAGGAATGCAGGGACCTCATGGAAGACATAGAGAAGTTGGTGCATGACGGGGTTCTTAAGAGGTACCAAGGTCATGGCCCGATGGGTGGTCGATCGAGGCTCCCCACCGAGGTCGAAAAAGCGGAAGCAAAGAAGAATAGAGAAGCTGCGTCCCTCACAAGAAAGCGAGGCACGACACCGGCGAAGGTGATGACGAGCCTCGAGACGATGGGGTTATATCCACCATCACGGGACTCCCAGAGATTACAAGGTCCTCCCTAAAGCCGAGGCCGAGGTCCCCGAACCAATAACACAGAAACAAGAGGTTCAAAAGGACGAGGCCATCATCTTTTCCGAGGACGATCCGTGCATCACCATAGTACCTCACCAGGACGCACTGATAATCCAAGCAGTAGTCGCCAACAAGTTAGTCCGACGTGTGTACGTCGATAGCGGTGCGTCGATGAGCATCCTCTTCAAGGAGTGCTTCGACAAATTAGGGATTGAGGAGGCCGCCTTAAACCAGCACCACTACCACTTCGGAGCTTCATACAAGAAGAGACACGCTCGGAGGGGATCATTGAACTACCTTTCACGGTGGGGAAAGCACCGACGAGCTCCACCAAAGTGACACAATTCTTCGTGGTGACGCCCACTCATCATATAACATCATACTACTGGTTGAATGCGGTAAGGGCGGTGTGTTCAACGTATCACCTGACCATGAAGATCCCCACGAGAGGAGGGATAGTTGTGATCCGATGAGATTAGAAAAAAGCCAAAGAATGCATGCAGGTCGCCTTAAGAGGTGCCGGGACTTCGACCCAGCACCCACAGGCATAGAAATTACAGAAGCCCAAGTAGTTGGAACTAGAAAGAACGTCGTCAATTCTCGACAGCTCGGTAGAGGAAGTCGCGTTATATGAAGACGATCCCCTTAAGGTCGTCAAAAGTGGTTCTACCGATGTACCTCAACTAAGAAAACAGATCATCCAACTCCTAAGGGAATTCAGAGACGTCTTCGCCTGGTCACCCCTTGACATGACCGGGGTCTCACCAAGTATCATTACTCACGCCTCAACATTGACCCAGCGTCAAACCCGTTCGGCAAAAACGCCGGATATTTGCGGCGAGCGGAATCGGGTCGTACATGACGAAGTGCATCAACTCTTGAAAGCGGGCATATTATTGAAGTCAAGTATCCGACACGGATAGCCAACCCGTGATGGTCAAGAAAGGAGGAGGGATGGCGAATGTGTATCGATTACACCGATCTCAAAACAACGCCCTAAGGATCGCTACCCCTTCCCAACATCGACAAGAAAGTTGGCGCTTTGGTTGGATCTGAAGTCTTGACTTCTCGGATCTATACAAGGGGTATCACCAAGTCCTGATGAGTGACGAGGATGCATCCAAAACAGCCTTCATCACGGACTTCGGCGTCTTTGCATATAAGAAGATGCCATTCGGACTCAAGAATGCAGGGGCCACCTATCAGAGAATGGTGGACAAGATATTTCAGCCCTACATCGGTCAAAATGTGGAGGTGTATGTAGATGACATCGTCGTCATGAGTAAGGAGAAAGCCACATGTATAGCCGACCTCCGGATCATCCTCGGCTTACTTCGAAAAGTAAACCTAAAGCTAAACCCCAAAAAGTGTACATTCGCAGTTCGATCTGGGAAATTTTTGGGGTGCTGGGTTTCACAAGAAGGATTAAAAGCCAGCCCGTCCAAGGTTCAAACCGTTCTGGAGGTGAAAATACCGAAGACAATCCATGACGTGCATAAGTTGACGGGCTGCATAGCTGCACTGAGCCGCTTTCTTTCAAAAGCCGCGGAGAAGCAACTCCCATTTTTCAAAATACTCAAAAAGGCTCTGGAGTTCTCTTGGGATGATAAACACAAGTCAGCTTTCGAAGATCTCAAAAACTACGTCGCCAAACTTCCCACTTTATCCGTCCCGAAAGAATGAGAGGTCCTTTCCTATACCTCGCGACTTGGACGAAACCATAAGTGCGTTTTGTGCGAGAGACTGACGACGTCGACTCCACATGTATTTCATCACCGAGCACTAAAGGGCGTAAGCGAGATATCAACCTTTGGAAGCTCGCCTTGGCATTAGTAAATCTGCAAGGAGATTCGTCCCTACTTCCATGCACATCCCATACAAGTTCTCACCGATCATCCACTTGACAAGTGTTGACAAAGCCGAAGCTTGGGAGAATTGCGAGTGGGCAATTAAGTTGGGCGAACACGATATCTCTACGCCCTCGTCAAGCCGTCAAGGTCGGCCAGCGAGACTTCCTTGTAGAGGCTAACTTCACGAGAAGCCGAAACCCACCGAGCCTACCTCGGACAATGCCGGCCGAACCCATCAAGGAAGCATCCGAGAATTCTTGGCAAATCTATGTGGATGGAGCTTCGGGTAAAACGGTCTGGGACCAGATGGCCAAGAGATCACCTATGCACTTCGGTTTACATTCAAAAATACGAATAACGAAGTGGAATACGAGGCCTTAATTGCAGGACTTCGCCTAGATTAAAGTCTTCAGATACAAGCTGTGCAAGTTCACAGTGATTCCCAGGTCGTAGTAAGCCATATGTTGGGAAAGTACGAGGCAAAAGGCAACAGGATGAGGAAATACCTTGAAAAAGCCAAAAGCCTACAACAGTCTTTCTCATACGAGCCCGCCAGCAGAGGAAGTCCAAAACAGAAGCATAGACGATGCCGAGGTCGAAGTCAACATAGTCTCTGACGAGGAAACTAATTGGATGACTCTCATTCAAGCATATTTGGAGAAAGGCGAGTTACCTCATGACAGACTCGAAGCTAGGAAAATCTTGAGCAAATCTTTGCGATACGTACTTGAGCAAGGAATTCTCTACAGAAAATTGTATCTCCAGCCTCTCCTAAGGTGTCTAGGCCCGAATCGAGCCGATTACGTACTACGAGAAATACATGAGGGATCATGTGGAAGCCACATCGGACCCCGCGAGTTATCAAAGAAAGTCATGCGGTGGGGATACTATTGGCCAACAATGTTCCAAGACTCAATTGACCTCGTAAAGAAGTGTCCGAAGTGCCAAATTCACGGAAATGTGCCAAGGCTACCTCAAACCGACCTCGTCAGCATGCAAAGCCCTTGGCCATTCATGCAATGGGGGATTGATATTGTAGGCCCCTTCTGCAAAGCTCCAGGGCAGTTTCAATTCCTGATTGTCGCAATCGACTACTTCACAAAATGGGTGGAAGCCAAACCCTTGGTGAAAATCACAAGCAAGAACGCTCTCAACTTTGTCTGGAAGAATATAGTGTGTCGCTTCGACATCCCTCATATCCTCGTTTCGGATAATGGGACACAGTTCACAGATAAGGTCTTTAAATAGTGGTGTCAAGAGCTTCAGATTCAACAAAAGTTCACCTCGGTGGCCCATCCTCAAGCAAATGGTCAAACTGAAGTCACCAACAGGACAATTGTGAAGGGACTCAAAACTCGCCTCGACCGAGTGAAGGGCAATTGGGTGGAGAATTTACCACAAGTCTTATGGTCGTACCGTACAACACCTCGGACGTCGAACGGAGAAACACCCTACAGTTTGGTGTATGGAACCGAAGCAGTAATCCCTGCAGAGATCGGTATACCGAGCCCACGCACCATCCATTTCTCAGCCGAAGTAAATGAAGAGAATCTACGAGCTGACCTAGATCTACTAGAAGAGAAGAGAGAGCTCGCCTACATTAAAGAAGCTCAGTACAAGCAACAAGTAGCTCGGTATTATAACCAGCGTGTCAAATCCCGACAGTTCCAAGTAGGCGACCTCGTACTTCGAAATAATGAAGTCAGTAAAGCTGCAAATCTCGACAAGCTGGAAGCCATATGGGAAGGGCCATACCAAGTTGAAGAAGTCCTCGGAAAAGGGTCATATAAGCTCGCCCATATATCCGGTGAGCAAATACCCAATACGTGGCACATCATTCATCTCAAGAGATATTTTGCATAAGTGTCAAAAGTTGAGTCTGTTCGGTCATGTCTTTAGGTCTTTTTCTGTTGTTACGTCGTACTTTATTAATAAAATCTTTTTATTGCATATTTCATTTGTCACTTATGCATACTACCTCTTCCCCGTTATACAATACCCTCTAAGGAGGATGAACGATACCCTCTATGGAGGATGAACAATACCCTCTAAGGATGATGACAATACCCTCTAAGGAGGATGAACAATACCCTCTAAGAGGATGATATCTAAACGCGCGTGAGGGGACCACCCCTATCGACACTTCTCGACAAATAAAGAACTTATACCTTCATTTAGTACGAGGACGAACTACCTTCATTTATTTCGAGGATGAATTACCTTCGTTTAATACGAGGACGAACTACCTTCGTTTATTTCGAGGATGAATTACCTTCGTTTGTCACGAGGATGAATTACCTTCGTTTATCTGAGGACCAATTACCTTCGTTTATTTCGAGGATGAATTACCTTCGTTTAATACGGGGACGAGCTACCTTCGTTTATTTCGAGGATGAATTACCTTCATTTAATACGAGGACGAACTGTCTTCGTTTGATTACGAGGATGACCTACCTTCGTTTGATTACGAGGACGAAATGTATACAGCGTTTTCTTAAAAATGAAAAATCAACACAAGGCAAATAAAAATTTGTTCTTATTTCCGAAGTATACAACACATACATTACGAGGACGATGAAGGCCCAGGAGGCTGGGAAAAGCTAAGCCAATCCCTAGAGAAGTCAGGGTTGTTGACTCATCTATGCAAACCCTACCACTACCTCGTCCTCGATCGACGCGGGGAGTTGGTGGCTCGACCTCTATGCCTCGCCAAACGACCCGACTACTCGATGATCCACGACCACATTGCGCGATGGACGACGTCCTCTTGGGCATAGAACTCCGGCGAAATGGTCCAACCAAGGAGACGAGTTGTGGGTGACGACAAGTTCAAGACCTAGGTCGACAGACAAAACAACAGACGAACAATTCTTCCATAAAATTGCCGAGAATTTTATTAAAGCCTTTAAGTGCGGCGAGATTGTCGTGAGTACATATACATTTGAAAAATGCCTCTTCCTCGCAAAAGGATCAGGACTCGACCCTCCGAGCTCGAGTCAAAATTTTGATTTCTCCAACCAAGGAGCTCAAGTTCAAGCCTCGGCCTTCTTCCATAAAATTGGAGCTAAAGCCTTTAAGGCGTGAGATTGTCGAGCATATCATTTGAAAAAAAATGAAAAGGGATCTCGCCCCTCCGACTTCTCCCTCGCCGCCTCCGCTTCCTCCCTAACCTCCGTGCGCCACCTCCGCTTCCTCCTAACCTCCGTCACCGCCGCCTCGGCTCCTTAGCCAGATCAGCCATTATAGCTTTAATCAGGGCATCCCGGTCCATCGAGCACGCACGAACTGACTCCGTAGTCAGCAAGGTCGGAGAGGACGACAGGCTCTCCAGCACGGGCAAGCTCTTCAGGCCGTCAGCAAGGACCTCGGCATATGCCCGCAGCAGGGTTTCATTCTCTATGACCTCATACCCATACTTGGATTTATCTAACTGCGGGTAGTCCTCGGCAACTTCATCGAGGGTGGCCGCTGCCACGCGAGTATTCAGGACCTCGGCTAAATCGTCGGCCAGCCCGGAGAAGCTCCTGGACAAGAACAACCTCTCCACAAAGGCGCGAAGAAGCTCTCTTTACGGGGCCGCCACCTCGGCCTCCCAACGTCGGGTTGCCTCAACCTCGGCCTTCAACAGACAGACTTCGGCCTCCGTCGCCTCGGCCCTCGCCACCGCCTCCTCGGCCCTTGCCGCCTCGGCCGCCTTCTCCGCCTTCGCCACCTCAGCAGCCTTCACAGCCGCGGTCTCCCTCTTGGCCGCGTGCCGAGCCTTCGCTTCGTCCTCGGACACCTCTAGGACGAGGAGGGTCTTCTCCTCCTCCAGCTCCCTGGAATACCAAGCCACCTGGTCAAACCGGGTGACGGTGTCATCCAGATATTTGGTGAGCTCGGTCTTCACGTGCTCGGTCCTCTGTAAAGAAGTCACCCATGTCAATAAACTACATCAATACATAACTTGGTGGCATGCAAACAAATGCATTACCTCGGGGAAGAACCGACGTGCGGCCTGGGTGCCGACGATCTCGCAATCATCATCGCCGGCAGGAGGAGAAACCACGCTCCTTTCCTTGATGGGGCGTGGCATAGATGGGGGTGAAGGCGACCTCACTTGGGCTTCAGCCCGCTCAGAAGAGGCCTCGACCACATCCTTCAGTGCTAAGGTGGAGGGCTCGAGACCAGAACTCGACCTCTTCCTTTTCTTCCCTTTCAGGAAATCCACTGCAAAGATAAAATAAATGCCAAGTTAGAACATAAAGCAAAAAAATCTATAAAGAAGATGAAGTGAAAGAAGGGGAGCCTCACCCTTCACCAGCTCTACCGCGGAAGCAGGATCATAAGGGCTGAGCCCCGCAGCGATGAGCTCGGCCTCGGAAAAACATTTATCCACAAGGCCGACCTTGTCCAACGACTCCTCGAGGCCACCGAAGCTGTCATCGATGGCCACATCCGCCAACTTCTCTAGATTCCAGGAGAACTGGAAGGACTCATCGAACCGACAAAAGAAGTACTTCTTCTGCCAGTTCGGGATTTTTGATTTCGTCTTTATTTTGAATCTACGACGAGGTGATGAATAATACCACCCCAAGCTAGATTTAAATTGGAAAAACCTAAGGACAAGCCCTAGAGTAAGAGGAAAATTATGCCGATGTGCATAGACACCAAGGCTCGTCAACTGCCGAAAAGAATTTGGCGTTATTTGGGCTAGAGGAATGCCGAACATTTGTTGAAGTTCGACATAGACAGAAGGATAAGGAAGACGAAGACCGCACTTAAGGCTGTCCTCGTAAACCGTGACAAAACCCTCCGGAGGGACGCTGGCCCTATCCTCCGTTCGGGGAGCAACCTACTCAAAGGATTTCGGGATATAAAATTTAGAAGCAAGCTCTAATATTGCAGGGGCTTCTAGAATCGAAGGAAAAGAAGAAACCCTACCAAAATCCCTCAAATGCGGGAAACCTATTCTACGCACAAAAGGTTAGAGGGAATCAAGGGTGAAAACTTCTAAATCCACCGGAGAATCCGGTGGCGACACTGACACAATACGGCCTTCATGGCCATGAGAATCCTCAGAAGAAGAAGAAGAAGATGAAGAAGCCATAAAAATTTACTTGTTTTATGTAGAAATCGAAGAAGATATCACTGAATCTCTGGCGAAGACAACAATGGTGAAGATACTGACACTTGCACTTTTTCAGAAAGACAAATAGTTTTTGAGGAATTTGAAAGTAGGATATGAAAAAGTGAAATGGGAAAAGGCGTATCATGGAAGTTATTCCCCCAATGTGCACTTTATCGGGAACCCAACCGCTGTACGCATTAAATGAAGGTGATGTATTCCGTGTTCGACATCGGCAGGACATCACACGTACGACCTCGGCAGTGCGAAGAGTATTAGACTTCGGCCAATTGGAGCCGAGCATAATACAACCGACAACGCCCGCCGTATGGCCAGCGACATACAACCGACGAACGCCGGCGGGCGAAGCAAGCGACATACAACCGGCGAACGCCGGCGGCGGCCAAGCGAGATAAAACTCGACAGATCAGACGCACTCCACTTCGCCAGATCACGAGTTTCGGCGAAGCAATGTCAGAACCACTGTCCCCCATCCATCACGACCTCACTTCTACGTCTTTTTGGGGGGGGATGTGATAGGATACGGCCCAACTACTAGGCCCAAGCATCAGGCCCAATATAAATGGGCCCCGACACTAAGCTCGGCCTAAGCAAGTTCGGCCCAAGAAGACTCCTAAACCAACTACAACTCAAATCACAAGTGGAGACGTAGAAGATTCGGATATATCCAAAAGAATCCTATTGAGAGAAGATCTCGTATTAGAGTCAATCTCAAAATAATGGTGTATAAATAGAGGCTAGATTAGACGGAAAATGGTCATCTACACTCTTTTTAATCGCTTCTTACACACTCAATACACATATACTCTCTTGCTCCGTGGACGTAGATCTATTTTAAAGATCGAACCACGTTAACTCCTCGTGTTCTTTATTGCATTTATTACCTTACGAAAACTAGATAGATCATTACCAATAATTTTTTGGGGAGGTTGACATCTCAAAGTGAGGGTTGGCATATGAGTGATAGCTTCACTGGGAAGCCATCCTCGATAGTGGAGCCTGAATTGCTAATCGTGGTTGGATTATTTTATTTACTATATGTAACTAAATCAAAATATATTTACCTATCACATGTCTTTTGGGAGTACTGGGCACCCCCACCCCCATGGAACTTACCTTTCCTATCCTTTACGTTTTTTGTTCTTCTTCAAATTGTACAACTACTTCTCATTTTCTGTGTTTGATAGAGTTTAAGTACAACTGTGGTGACTGATTTATGGAAAAACAATAGTGGTTACAAATTGATTGGACATAAAGTATCAGTGATATTTTATCCGACTCTCATTTTTGTTAGTTCTAGTATATTTTTAAATTTTCGGGATTGAGAATTACATCTCAAAATAAAATCAAAAATTAAGACTGACTTTAAAAGTTGGAAACTAATTCTCGATTTAAATAATAAATGTGTGTTAAAAGTGATTTATTAAGTATTACTCCTTCCGTCCGCTAGATTGTTCAACTCTAAGTGATTCATACTAAAAATAATAATTTTTACATAAAAGGAGATAAGTAGAGAAAGGGAGAAAAAAGAAGAAGACAAAGCAAAGGGTAAAGTGAAATCGGAAAGTAAAATCCGAGAGAGAAAGAGAGTGGGATCTGATCGAATCCGATAGAGAGAAAGAACGAGTCCAATGCTACCCAATAGAGAGAGAGGGATAATCTGGACCATATTTGAATTTGGTCAACAATAGAATATTGTCATAATCCTTGTCTTTTTCGTAACTTGGATCGATTTATTTTAGAGGTGAGCAAAATACCAAAAATCGAATATCCGATTCAAACCAAATCAAAATTTAAAATTCGGTTCGGATTTTTTGAATTTTCGGTTCAGATCAGATTGACATTTTTTCAAATTTCGGATTTTTGGATCGGATTTTTTAATCCGAAAAAATCCAAAATCCGAATTGTATATAATTTATATAGAATAATAATATTTTATTTAAATATTTTAAATATAATATAAATATATATAAGAATTAACAAAAAATTGTTTCAAAATTTTGATTTTTTCATAATTTTGGATTTTTCAGTTCGGTTGGATTTTTTTATAAAAATTTTGAATATTCAGATTTTCAGTTTGAATCAGATTTTTTTCTCTCAAAATTTGAATTTTCAGATCGATTTAAATTAGGTAAAAATCCGAACCGAAATCCGAATACTCACCTAATAATTATACTTCTCCAAATTAATGTTTTTAATGCAATAATTGTAAATGAGAGAATTCGTGTATCCACTTCAGGCCCAACAGTTTACACTTTTAGGCCTAACCCGTCAAACGAAATAAGCGGGCTAGCCCAATTTGATTTTGAAAATTGTCAAAACAAACATATTTTGAAACTTTTAAATTGGTAGTTTGCAATTGTGATTCGATTTTTATGTTTCCAGACAATACACAAGGAGTTAAATAAATTATACTAGTAAATATAACAACTCAAACAAACAAATACTCCCTCGTCCACTGATTTATTTTTTTTTGACACGGTTATTTACAAGAAATATATAAAATAATTAAATTGATAAAAAGTAAATAGGTTCCACAACTTTTGAATTATTTTATAAAAAGGAAATCGACCATCTTGACTGGGACGGTCTAAAAAAGAAAACATATCATCTTAGATGTGACGGAGTAAGTATATGTATACAAACAAAATTAGAATTTTGTCTAGTGTATTGCTGATTTGTACTCGAATCGAAATAGCGCAAATTTAAAATTACGAACGCTCTACACAAGACGCCCTCGTTCTTCCTCTGGACTGTGTTGAGCGACGGAAGCCAATGTTTCAGTCGACGAGCGGCGGCAATGGCAGCGGAGGCGGCGCTGGAGTAGGCGACGGCGCATTCCACATTGGCTTCCTCCGCGGAGGCGTTAGTGACGGCGCTCAATTGCCTCGAAGTCGGGCGCGCAGGGGCAGCCGCCGCAGGCTCCATGACAAAGGCACCGCTTCCGAGACTAGGGTTTCGCAGCAGCACGACACAGAGATGCCTCCTCCTCCTTGTACGGACTTTGATGTCGCCTATTTCAACTCCTACGCTCACCTCGGCATTCACGAAGAAATGATCAAGGTACAGCTTCTGTGTGCACGCAAGCATACTACGTTTGTGCATAATAGTAAGTGATTATGTGCGTTTCTGTGCTTGATTGTTGGTGTGAACTTTTGGTGTTGGATTGCGATCAAATGAGACTGTGCGTGCGGCAAAGCTTAGTTTTGAACTCTTTGAAAGAAAGATGGGAAAAAAGGAGGTAATTATGTTTGATAACTGAAAGTATCAGAAGAAAACGGAAGGATATCTTTCCATGCTGTGGTCTAGGCTGCACTATGTAGGACTTTGTTTGCTCTTTTATTATTTTATGAAATATTTGCAGTGATTTTGTGAGAATTTATGTACTTTGGGAGTCAAATATTCTGGGATTGAACTCCAATTTTTATGTTACAATGAGTTTAGCCATCTGTGGTATATTAGTTAATCTACAAAAGTAATAGGCAAAGGAAATCTTATGTTTTTAGTTCATTTATGCATGCACACACACACACACCGATCATATTTGATTTGTTTCTCTGTTCATTTTAGGTAGTTTGGAAGGCTAGATCTTTGAGTCTGATGGCCTACTGAACGTAAATCCAATTTTAAGCTCTTTATCTGCATGTCATCTTATTTAAGTATAAGCTCAACCGAGTCGCATAGTACTGGTTTGGAACTTATATTATATGTGTTGGTATTACAGCCCTCATTTTGTTGTTGATGTGGAATTCTTAAGCTCTCGTCTGGCTAACTTTATTTTGAACCTTGATTGAGTTCTTTCTTCTCTTTAAAACTCTCTAAAATTGAGAAAAAATGAGACAAATTATGTCCAGGAGAAGTGAACATGATAAAAGCTGGATAAATTTGAGTCTGAGCATGTGTAAACAAGAGTAAGCATCAAGATAAGGCACATAGGTAGCACATATGGTGGATATTGCTTATGCAACACACATGAAATGATGAAGATCAGATAAGTCGCAAGTGTGTCCTTGTTCATTGGGCTATTGGTGAATTGATAAGAGTTGGTGGTGCGGTATGAGCTAGCTTCCAGTACTTTGGAACTTAGTTAATTGTTTGGTTGAGAATACAGCTTAAATGATCCCCGACCTCTTAAATATGCACAAAGCTAGAGTTAGCTTTATAACACGTAGGGGAAAAGAGCTGAACATGGAAATATTCTCTCTCAAGATTGCAACCTGTTACGCATAAGTATTCCTTTTCATGTGTTTTTGACGATCATAGATATCTATTCTGCCATTAGTTCCCTGTTGCATTTCATTCATGCCCACACATATAATGCACAAATGAGCAAAGAAGCAAATTATCAGTACTATTCTTGAGTTCTGGTACCAGAAGTTATCCACAACTTGTTGACCATGACATTCCAATTAAATGCTCCAATTTGACATGCATTATCTTGGACATAGTTTAATTTTGATTCATGATATTCAAGAACTGGCACTTTGGATTAACTTCTGATCACAATCTAACCGTGAACATGAAAAAATGTGAGGGGAGTTGGGTAAGCTCTTCAGCTCGTCAAAATTAATCCTAATCATTAAATGTGGGATGACCTTAAATGTCTTTCCTTGTAGCATGACAAGTTTCGATTATTGATATCCAGTCAACAAATGGAGACACTGTAAATATCAACCAAGTTGTCAGCAGCACAATATTGCTATTGTGATTGATTTCTCATCCATATCATCAGGGGCATCATTGGGGTTTTGGCTCTACCTGTATTTGAATCTATGGTCATCATCTTTTCCCTCTAGGATCTTGTATCAGTATGTAACCCAAAAGATGTACCCCTATAAGTAACCATCCTCTACTTTCAACGATGGAAGCGTTTATCTAATTAATGAAAAAGCCTAAACCAGTTGCACTTTGACTAGTCCAGATTTGGCAAGGAGATGTCAGATGCCGTGGGAAAACTCAAGGTTTTTAACAATTTACTTTGGATAAATCAAGAATTTAAAAGATTGTTGAACTACACACAGTTGTGGGCTTACCAAATTTTTTTATGTCCGTCACTATATCCTCAGAAGACAACTATTGTACTCGGGTGGTTTTCTCCGGGCTTTTTTTTGTCTTAATTCATACTCCTATGGTGAACATTTTGGGTCGTTCTGTTCTTGGAATGTTACATAAGGTACTTTGAAGTTTTTGATTTCTTCTACCCTATCTGAAGAGTGAAGCCTTGTTATCATTAAATGCTCTGATTATGTAGATCACATAACCAATACAGCTGTTTAGGTTTTGAGGCTACATCAACATCTATCTTATGTTGCAGGATCGTGCACGTACTGATACTTACAAAAATGCAATTTTTCAGCATCAAGATCAAATTGCGGGAAAAGTGAGCATTTGATAGGTGGTCCATAAAGTGTTTTGATCATTAAATTGTCTATGACAGGTTTTAATCCTGATAATGACCCATCACTGCTGGTATCTGCTTCTTTCTGATTATGCAGTTAGTACAGTTGCTAGTTAAAAATTCCCTTGTTATATATGCTGGTAGAGAAAAAGACGAAGATAATTTAATGTCTCCTTGACCTAATTACTGTGTCCTGTTTTTAAATGATAAACTGGCTTAAGTTGTCAACTCCTGGTCTTAAATTGCTAAATTATACATATTCTGAAGTTGAATGTTGATTATTGCACTTCAGGTTGTACTTGATGTTGGTTGTGGCACTGGCATTCTCTCTATATTTTGTGCTCAGGCTGGGGCTAGGCGGGTATGATGCTCTTACTATTTACTGACCTTCTTAAGTCAAGACACAGGATTTCATTGAACGATGTGATTTTGTCATATATATGATTGTTCCCAGAAAAAATTGTGACCTTCAAGTTGTAGTTAGATATGCTTTTTCTACAAGTCCAGATTTCATTTATGTAGATTAAATCCACGATGTAATTTATAGAATGCTGAAATTCAACTCTAGACTTACAATGCATGCAAACACTCAAAGATAAAAATGAATCTCTATCATGAAAATTGATTGTTTGTTGTATTTTCATATTGTATTTGGATCCTGCAAAATTATAACAAGTTTTTTAGACAATCCTACTCAGTGTTCCATGCAATCATCATTATTCATGTGTCGAGCAGCACGGGCCATGAGATGGACAAGCTCCCATTTTCTCTTGGTTTTCTTCTTTGGAGTTTCTTTCTTGTTGTTTTTGGTTGGAGGGGGGTGGTTCTTGGATCCAAAACCTCTATCATACAAGGGGTGGGTGATACTGCTAAGCTACAAGACTAGTGGTGAAGGCTTGCACTTTTAGTTGTCATTTCTCTAATTTTTATTAATTGCTTCGTTTACCTTGAATTACTGGTTTAGCCATAAGTTATGTGAGTTAATTTAAATAAGAATTTGGGTTCTAATCTTCTGCAATAAAATATTGAGTTATTGGCGCATAGATACACCAACTTTGAGCCAATTTTGGTTTTTCCCACGAACTTTAAAAATTGTCACAAAATACACAAACTTAATGACTTTAGTAATTTTACCACGATTTCAAATTCAGACTAAATTAGATCTGACTTGGCATATCGAAAATTTACTATAGATTAAATGGCTAGTGATATAAACGACATCGTAGAAAGAGGACATAAAACATCGTCGTTCCATCAAAATAAATAAGATTTTTTGATTTCTAGGATTTATCGCGTGAACCCTCATTCAAAAATCAAGTCTTCCCGTTTGTTTCATCGTCTGGTTCTAGTTGGGATCAAAACAATCGATATCCTGTCTCTACAATGTTGTTTATATACAGTTTTGTTATGGTAAATTTTTTAGATGTCAAGTCAGATTTAATTTGGCTTAAATTTAAAATCGTGGTAAAATCACTAAAGTCATTACATTTGTGTATTTTGTGACAATTTTCAAAGTTCGTGGGAAAAACCAAAATTGGTACAAAGGTAGTGTATTTATGTATCAATAACCCTAAGTATTTTAGTCATAGGGAAGTATCTATCATTTTAGCGATGTTATCATTTGTGATGATCTAGCTTAATTTTTCTGTTAACAACTTTTAAGATGTTCCTGGTTTATGCTTAGTCAGTTCTTTCCTTCACTAACATAGCATATCTGAATCCTCTTCATGTTTGCTTCCAGGTGTATGCAGTCGATGCCAGTAATATTGCAGTTCAGGTGCTTTTATCTTGACTGTTGATTGTTAATTGCTGAGACATGCTAAATGAAATTGTATTGTTCCATACCACTTAAAAATATATGATCCTCCATGTCAAGGTTCCTTGTTGTTAGGGGAGTGTTCAATAATGAAAGCATTATGTGAACAACTCCATGTGGAAGGCTATTGATGACTTATAATGTGGAGAATAGATACCAGACTGAAAGTAAAAGAGCATTTATGGAAATAGACCTTTTTGATTTGTTTGATTTGGCGAACCAAGTATATGCACATCAATGACACCTTTTGAATTTCTAGTTTTCATTTTTACATAATAGAACATCTGACCTGTCTTGTATCTGACTTAGGCTTTTCTAGTCTTATTTTTAAATGTTTCAATGTGGTTCTGATGGATGATGACCTTTAAAACTGTCATGCCAGGCAAATGAAGTAATCAAGGCCAACAACTTGTCTGACACAGTTATTGTATTGCATGGAAGAGTTGAGGTAGGCCATTTACTGAAGTATGCTGTCTCTTGTTTATGTTCTTCACAGCTGTTCGAATCTTGATTGTAGATTATGTATTACAGTTATGCCCTTTATTATAGATTGTGTATTACAGTTTTTTGGACTAGACAACTTTTATAGTTGAATCAAACTGCATCAGTTTTGCAATAGATAAAATTGAACCTAAGTAGAAGGCAGATATAGGTGGGCCAAGCAGGTTTGTATAGTATATAGTCTCTAAGCCCAGACCAACAGTCAGGACTTGGGGTTGCATAGATCTCGTGCTGGCACTTCATGGCCCGCTTGGTATCGTTTTCAGCTTGTGATTATGTTTATGTTAGTTTTTTATAGAAATCTAGTGAATAAGTAATAATCAAAGTTTATATATACGTTTTAAGCACCGAGGCGTTTTCCAATAGCCTCACGAGACGTAAGCCTCGAGGTGAGGCGTAACCGAGGCGTAAATTATAAAAACATATAAAAATTATAATTAATACAATAAAAACATATAAAAGAATAACAAGCTGGATCTCTTCTATTACTCATTGTATATGTATAATACTAAATCACAATTTTATCAAATAACCCAAAAAAAATAAAATCAAATTACATACACGTACTCAACCAAAGGATATTTTAGATTACATATTATAATTAATAAAAATCAGATTACATATTTGTTAATAAAACTACACGGCACCTACACGTATTCAACCAAAGGCTAATCAACAAATACATGTTTATACTAGAAGTACACGTGCTCACCAAAGCTTAATCAGCCAACCAATTACATACTAGATAATTGCTTCTTAAAAGCAATACAAATATACAATAACATAGTAGAATCATAACATTGGAAATATTACTTGCAAAACAAAAATTATACAAATATAAGCTGCTATCAGTTTGCTCCTGCTGACTGCCGGTCTGTTGCTGCTATTTGCTGCCTGCTGGATTGGTGTTGTCGGATGGCGGCGATGCTTCAGTCGCCGGAGAAGGAGGGAGATGGAGAGGCAGAGCGCAGGAGATGGAGAGCGATGGAACATGAGTGTGAGCATTAGTGAGAGGAATTAAATAGTGATTAGGAATAAATTAGGTTAATTATTGTCTCAATCCTTTCAATTTGGGCTGATTTCTAACAGCCCATTGCCAATTAAACTTAATAAATGAAAGCCCATGACTGTATCACAAAAAATAGACCAAAAAAATTCTAAAACTGTCACAGAACAGCGAGGCGTACGCCTCGGACCGCCGGACCGCCTCAGACCACCTGAGGCATACGTCTCAGTAGCATCATGTGAGGCGCCGCCTCGAAGGCTATTTCTGGCCTCCTCGAATCGAGGCATGCCTCACAAACGATTTTTTAAACCATGGTAATAATTATTTAGTATGAGAATGTTCAGAACAGATAGCTTTTGAGTACTTTGTGTGAATAGATATATTATCATGTGATATAAAAATATTAGCTGTATTTGTCTGTTTAGCAACACCAAAGGCCGATAGATTTTATAATCCTTAAATCCTTGTAGCAAATTATCCAATTGACCCATAAAATTCTTAGTATGACCATTTCATGTTCTTGAATTTAAACATTTGCCATTTTGTTATTATATATTGATGGTCGGAGCATTTACATTGTGCTGGCCTTTACAGGATGTTGAAATTGATGAGAAAGTTGATGTAATTGTTTCTGAATGGATGGGCTACATGCTTCTTTATGAGGTGATATTACATCTGCAAGTCTTTCCTTTGTTCAATTGTATAATTGCATTGTCTTGAGACATGTCGATTGATATGAATTTCAATTTAAGTCTTTAGTTAATATTCATGTGTTCTTTGGATTAACATGGTATGTGTGTCATTCTACCATCAGAGCATGCTGGGGAGTGTTATTACTGCCAGAGACCGATGGTTGAAACCTGGAGGTCTTATCCTTCCATCTTATGCCACGGTATAACTTGCTCCTTCATTCCCTTCTTTTCCTACCCACTCCATGTGTGGTCCATTGACTAGGAATATGCTTGAATTTCAGCCATAGTTGCTGCGTAATGCTTTTTCCTACATGTTTTGTTTTATTGCAATTGTAAATTGATACCATGAATATAGTCAACATATGCAGGAACTTCCTACTGATATAGTGTACACACAATCACTAGTGGATAATGTTGTATTTTCTACATTTGCAGTTGTACATGGCCCCTGTTTCCTGTCCAGAACGATATAGTGAAAGCGTTGATTTTTGGCGCAGTGTCTATGGAATTGACAGTGAGTTCTTTGGAATCCTGTTCTTGAAACATTTAGTTATTTGCTGCATTTCTTCTAATACAAATTGTTCAGGCTAAGTTGACTTTCTTGGCATGCTCAAGTTGTTTCGCTATCTATATTATCATATAAAATTAATTTCTTGTACTTGTATAGATAGAGTTCTGCTTTATTATTCGAACAGTAATTTTCAGTTTAAGCATCCGTAGCGATCTGTTAAAATTTTTAGTTCATCAGATTGCCAATATGAGTATCCTACCAGTTGCATGAAAGATAAAAAGTCTGTTCTTATTTGAAAATATATTCAAATATTATTTGACTTTGCTTGCATGAAATAATGTGAGCTCTTCAAAAGAAATTCAGTGCATTACCAGACCTAACCCAGTTATGCAAACTAGCTTTGCATAAACTCTCGATTCCATATTCTCACACGTCTTCAGTTAATTAGAGATTCCTCCATAGTATATGTATTGCGAACTTCTAATCAGCAATCAGATAATAGATTAAGAGGGTGTTTGGTTGAGCTTATAAGCTCCTCAAAACAGCTTATAAGTTGTTTAGGAGTTTATAAGCTCCTGCGAATTGTTTGGCAAAATAACAGCTTATAACCTGTTAAATAAACTCCAACAACTTATAGCTAAGAGCACGGGGACGGGGACTAAATACGATACGATATGGGGACGAAAATACATCAATTTTCAAATATATACGAATACGTTCAAAATACGTTTATATTTACTTATAATATATTTTATATTTTATTAATAGTAATATTATGAAATCATATAAATACAAATAAACAATTTTTAATGAAGACCTAGTTAAGATTCTTAATAATAGGCCCAATTCTTTTACTTGTCAGCCCAATAGGAAAAGAGCCCAATCAAACTACTCTTTCTCTCTTTATCTTTAATATGACTTTCAAAGGTCTAAACCCTAAAGAAAGGGAAGGCGAGTCACGCCGCCTAAGATTGGAACAAAGATCTGCAATCCATCTCTCTCAAAAATTCACCGTCCACCGGGTCGCCGCCGTCACTACTGTTGTATAAGTAGTACCGCCGCGACTATCCTTTATCATCCGACGGGGCACGGCTGCTCGACGCTGCAGGGAGGCGCTCGTCGCGATGAGAAGGCATGACGGGGCAGCGTGACGCGACCGGGATGAGCGACATGGATGTGCAGCACAGGGCGGAGGTGGGCTCTTTAGTTTGGGAGCGTGACTGGACGTATTTCGATGGTGAGTTTTGCTAAAATGTATTTGACCACTCAGTACGTGTATTTCTTCGACATATTTTAACGTACTTGAAAAAAAATAAAAAATACGTAAAAATACGTATTTTCAATCATTGTTATCAAATTTCCGCCATGGCGGTGCCATGGCAGATGGCGGTGGTAGTTTTTAAGGATTTTGCCATGACCACCTCATGGCATGGCATCTTTCCCATGGCGCGCTATGGCGGTTGCCATGACCATGGCGGCCATGGCAGGTATGGCGGTTATGGCACAAATGGCGCTACCAATTAAAGTAAAATTGGTCAAACCCGAGCCAAACCCAGACCCAAGCCCAACCCACACTAAAATTAGAGTTTTTATCTTATAAAAGAGTAATTCACAGCTGTCCCTCTTCTCCTTAGCTTCAAACAAAAACCTATTCTTCGAATTTTTCACTTTTTTTTTCTTTGGTTGTTTCTTCCAATTTTTTTCTCTTCTTTATAATAAATAAAACTGTAGTTTCCCAATATGAAAATCGAACCTTTTATGAATTATGTTATATGTATAATCTTTCTGCATATAAATGAAAGTTGCTTCAAAGTTTCACAAGAGCTTCTTCATGTTTAGGACACTGAGATAATTAATTTTGCAGCTACATGCCTTTAGTTAGCATAATATTAAGGTCTTTCACCCTTCCTTCAACTTAGACACGTAGCGATCTCTTGAACAACAAATCAAACAGAGACAACTAAATGAAGACTAATTAATACAATTAGCTTCGCACATTGCTAGTTGTCATGATAAATTAATAATTTCAAAGTACAAAAATCAAAAATATATTGCAAATTAAATACCTTATATATTAGACATATTTATATTTATAAGTTTATGATTTAATGTTTGTGTTGAACTTGAAACTTATGTTTTATAGATCTATGATAATATAGTTTAGAGTGTGCGTTAATGATTAACTTATGTTTTCTACAGTTTTATCAACTTCTACAGTTTTCAATTATTAATTATAGCATATATATTATATTTTATTTAATCATTCGTGCTTCCGCCATAACGCGCCACGCCATCCGCCATAATCTTATGGCAGGTTTTTGGCCATCCGCCATGACCCGTCATCCGCCATCGATAACTATTTTTTCAACGTATTTTGATGTCCCCGTACTGAATACATCCCGGGAAGGGGGGGGGAAGGTGCCCTGAATAATGTGTCGGTGCTTCCTAGCTTATAAGCTCTCCTAAAATAAGTTCCCAAACCCTAACTTATTTTTTCATAAGCTTATAAGCAACAATGAATTGACCAAAATAATCTTACTATGGTTTATTATTTTCTAGATATATACAATCAACTTCATCTCTCGTCAATCTTCTCTCTCTAACGCGATTCTTTCTTTAACTTATAAGCTCAATTATCTAATGTTGTGAAAAGCGTCAGAGGCGGCCGGAAAACGCCCTGGATGGCCGCCTCTCTTTGCAAATTCCGGGTGTGCGCCTCGCCATCCGCCTCAGCGCAGAGGCTGTCTGGAGGCGCTAAAGAGGCGGTCAAGTTCAATTTTGTGTTTTGATGCAAATTAGGGTTCAATTTCGTGTTTTGGGCCTAACTTTTTAGGCCCTGGACTAAATTAATAATAGCCCAATAGATTAAAACCCTAAATCTGAATTATAAACATTAAGATAAAAGGGGGGAGGGGGGAGGGGGGATGAACGTAGGCTACGCATCAAACTGTTCTCTCTCTGCCATATCTCTCCAACTCTCTCCTCCCTCACCACTGCCGCCGCCGGTCTCCACCGGCAGCCGCCGTCGATAGCCATCTAGATCAGTTTTTTTCCCTTTTTTCTCTTCTTTTTCTTCTTGTTCTTTCTCATCCATTTTTGCTTAATCCATTAAATGAAACAATGGATAAATGTACTATGAGTTGAGATTGTGAGTGAGATGAGGCTCTTTTTCCTTGTTGTTTTCTTTTTTAAACAGATATGTAACTTATCTTTCAGGAGTTTTTAGCGAGTGAGGGACTCTCTGGGAAGAGGCCTGAAGCTTGCGATTTGGTTTTTGATGTAGCAAGTAGGGGAAAACAGTTCTTGATTGTTGGTACCAAAAAGAAAGCCGCTGATTCATTTGAACTAGATTTACATAATTGGAAGTAACCAATTAGGTTTACGAAGAAACCTAGAAATCGATCACTGATCCAATTTGAGTACCTCTACTGAACAGAAAACTGAAGAGTAACGACATGTAAAACAATAAATAGATTCCCTATGCCTTCTAAGATTTATTTTAATGTTTGTAAGGCTTAAAAGATTTGAATAGGATGACTTTAGAAATTTTTGATAAATTGCTTGATTATGCACATGTTATATCTTTATTTTGATGTTTTTAAGACTTAAAAACCCTTTATTTAATGTTCGATTTGCAATCTATTATTTTAATTTTTCTTTATAACCTTTTTTTCTTTATTGCCGAGGCTTACTCCTCGGACCACCTCGAGGCTTACCACCTTGCCTTGCAGAGGTAGAACGCCTCAGTTTCGCCTTAAGCTTTTTTACAACATTGCAATTATCCAAACACTTTGTTAACTTATAAGCTCGTGAGACAATACATCGTATAAGTTCTCTAAATTCTAAAATAAGCTTAGCCAAACACCCTCTAAGTCCTCAGTTTAGTTTGAGAGGGCTAAGCAAGTTGAGGGTACAATACTAAGGTGAAGGCTGCATATACCCATCTCTATTTACAAATGGTGCTATAGTTGGATGTTATTATCGCTTTTTGCATGTCCTCGGAAATTTAAAGTAGGTCCAAATTCTCCCAATTTGTGACCTACCATACCATCTGTTATATAAATAGGCAAATGCTCTTTGCCATTATGAATGCCACCTATTGAATTTTGTTTTGAGTTACACCAAAAATGTTCAATTTTATTATAGTAATTTTGATGCAAGGATCAAAGATCAAATTCATGAATGTGTTGTCTACTTTAAGGTGTTGAATGGTTAATTCTAATTGACTAGTATAGCTGAAACTTTATGAAGTTCAATGCTGAGTCTCCACTTGGATAGTCCGAGGAGACCTGTCGACTATGGTTAGGGTTTCTCAGCTAGTCATATTTGATGCTTCTACTAGGTGTGTTTTCATAGAACTGAGCCTTTGACTGTTGGTTGATAACATGATTTGCAATCTTGTATTTACAATATTATTCTTATATATATTTATATTAAGTTAAAATGACGAACTGCAGGAAACTCACCTCTTAGTCATCCAGCCTCTTATGTCATATCTCATTTTGAAACATGAAGTGTCGAAGAAAGATATCTCCTGAACATATTGCATTTGAACTAGTTTAGTATGTACCTATTTGAGTTTTTAATGCAAGAGTTAAGGTTCATGTTTACGTGTAGTGTCCGCAATGATGCCATTGGCAAAGCAGTGTGCATTTGAAGAGCCTTCTGTTGAGATGATCAGTGGTGAAAATGTATTGACATGGCCTCATGTGGTAAGTCATCCAATGCATGTCTTTGATGCCTCATCTATTCTGTGTATCTAATTTTGACAAATTGCAGTTTTTGGCCCCCCTGAACTTTTAAATTTAGTTCTGTTTATTACACAAATTTTTATTCTGTTACATTGAGACAATGGGCCCTCAAACAGACCTTATGAACTAACTTTCAGCGCATGCAATTTATGCATTAATAGTTGTTATCACCTCTAGTAGTTTTCCTTCTTTTATGTACATTCATGCATGAATTGTATGAGCTAAAAACCCTCTAAGAAAGGTCCTAAAGAAGTTACAAAATAAATGTGTGAGGGCTCAATGCAACAAATATTAAAGTTTAAGTGCACAATGCAACAAATAGAAATTTGAGGGTTCAATATCACAAATAAAGTTTTAAGGGTTAAATAGAATAAACCTTAATAGTTCTAGAACCATAAATGCATTTTTCTTTAATTTTCTCGACATTCATGATCCATGTCGTGTGTTATGACATCTGCATGAAGCTTCAACGATTTTGTTCATGTTATCATTAAAGGTCTTGTCTGAGTGTGTTTTATATCTCCTTTATGCTATTGCTTATCAAAATCCTCATATTGCTGCTGGTTCTCCAGCATTCAAATTCTGTTATAGTGTCATCACTCAGATTTCATGTTCCACTTATCACCTGGGTGTCTCGTGTTCTCCCAGGGAACCGAAAACAAATTGGGACCAACTAGCAGTTATTTCTTTACGGAAAGGAATAACTGGAATGATATAACAAGAAAATCGTGAGAAGAATCCCCTGCCCAAGTGATGAACACTGAGTTCACAGGAAACAGATCCTGTCCAAGTGTTAATTGATCTAAAATTCTACATAATCCCTTCTCCTAGTATGCAAGGGTTATTTATTTGACCTGAGGCATGAGGCCATGAAAATATCCATAACCCAACTATGGAATAACATAATTAAACTAACTGTATAAAAGAAAATATTGATAATAAGGTTATCTGCTGGTTGTCACTGGTTCTCCCTGCAGCGCTGAGATTCTATCTGTAACATACTGTCCATTATGATTTATGCAAACCAAATGCATGGATATATTTCTAGAATTGTGACGTGACATCCTGAAATTCTGATGGTGTATAAGCTACCAATTATTTTTCTAACCATTCTGTAACCAGAACTTCTGCAACTTTGTTTTGATTATGGTGACAGGTAAAGCATGTTGACTGTTCGACCCTTACAATTGATGAGCTAGAGACTGTTTCAACAACATTTTCATTTAAATCAATGATGCGAGGTAAAATCCTAATTCCCATAGTCGTCCATCGTTTCCTGGATCCCGTCCCAGTTAATTTGTTTACACATTCTTCTGATGCTAACCCTTGTGATTGGCTGGAGCATTTTCTTATTGTTACTATTTTGAGTTTTTTTTTTAGTACAAAATAGCTATCAAATTGCAATTCTTTGCTTACCTTTATGATTGTTTAGTTACGAGTAATGTATTTTCTATAAAGGCTCTATTTTATTGTTGATTTGCAGCACCATTTCATGGGTTTGCATTCTGGTTTGATGTGGAGTTTGGTGGACCTTCAATAAACACTTCCAAGAGCAATAATGCACAACCTGCAATTATTGCGGCTCCAGATGATACAGTTACGGAAAACGATAAAAAAAAGAAGCGAGCCAATCCCAGTGAAGGCCTTGTGCTGTCTACGGCACCTGAGGCTCCCCCAACACATTGGCAACAGGTATCCTATATACCTTTCTCTCCCTTCTCTTCCTATCATGCCAGCTCCTGCTAACACTATGTTTCCCAAACATTAAACCAGTATCCGGATATACAGCTTGTGAATTTCAACCCACTTTGGTAGGCCAGCAAGTGAGCCTGCTCTAGGTTTTTTCCTATCCCATCTGCTTGCCCAACCTTGTTGGTCCCTGTATTGGTATAGGTTGGTTGGTTCACGCTGGCAAATACCTTGAACTCAAGTCATCTAGTGTGACAATCCTGATAGCTTTTTTCTCTAGTTCTGGATTAAAATGTTTTTTGAGTTCAGTTGCCTAGTTTTTGTTCCAAACGAATTTCTGGCGGTAGCCCTTTGCATCAAAATGTACGCTCACGTTGATTGCTTGGTGGTTGCATTTTGCCTTGTCCATATTTTACCGTCTGAATTTGAAGATCATGGGTTATACCCATGAATTAACAGGCTGTTCTCATCACTGCTACCTCTAGCTGATGCCCTTAGTTGAAATTATAGTCTGTGCGAGCCTTAACTCTTTCATAGGTGTATTGGTCTAGAACTTATTTCACTTGTTTGTCATTTGCAGACATTGATATATTTCTATGATCCGATAGAGGTGGAGCAAGATCAGGTGATTGAAGGTTCTGTAACACTGACACAAAGCAAGGAAAATGCTCGATTCATGAACGTCCATCTAGAGTACTCGTAAGTCGAGCTTCCTCTCTTCTTCCAGAGTGGTTCGATCTATTACTAATAGCGATTTTTGCAGATCGGGTGGTCGTTCTTTTGTGAAACAATCAGTAATGCGATGATCGAGGCCTAAAAATATGAGCTGACTGACTTAACTGGCATCCAAGTTTCTCCCTTTATGCTTCTTGGAAGCTAAAGAAAAAAGGGGATTTCGATGGTAGAGGTAGAGGATAGGATATTGCTATGTCCAACAATTGAAGATGGGATCTCTAGTTTTACTCAGCCTGCTATGTCCATTGTTCCATTTGCAAATTTTGCACTTAGTATCCAAATTTGGTAATTCCAGATCTTGTGTCATTTTCTAGAAATGTTATTGCTCCGTACTCACTGACACTACGTTATAAAATAGGATGAATTGTTGGAAAATACATCACGTTTATTGTAATTTGTAATTTTCATTTTGCTTTTCAATTGCTAAATCATTTTTTAATTTTTTCTCGTCACAACAAAGTTTTTCTCCGATATATATTATTAAAATGTCATTTTATCAACGAAACGATGTAGTTTTAAAAAATTACGTGTGTAACTTGTAAAAGTTGTGTGGGAAATGGTACTCTAAGTGCAATAAAAGAAAAGAAAGGATGATGTTGTAATTACCATGTATGAACATTATATCAAGAAAAGAAGAGAAAAATTCTATGAAAATTGTAGATTCAGGTAACTTTATAAAATAAAGAAGTTGCTAGCATTTATGTACTTCTATCAATATTGTTTATATTGTATGATATACCTTATGTTTATAATAAAGTATCTTAAAATTCTATATAAATATCTGTTGTTTTTTAAGTTGTGATATGAAAAAATAAAATTATATGTAAAAAAAATTATGATATGATCAGCGAAGGTCGATAAATGAAATGATATTAAAGTTTATTTTAAATATTTAGTTACAAAGAAACTATTAAATTTTCAAATAAAACTCTATACGATTTTTATGCTCATCCCTAACTGATCCAACGGCTGTTACACTTTCCAACGCATCGATCCGCCAAATCAACTTTTCGTCTTCCAATTTTGGGCTCCAAAACCAAAATTTGGCGCCACTTCGAAACCAAAAACGAAAAGAATTTGAAAAATGTAAAACCAAACAAATTTTTCTGTCAATAACTGTATAGTATAAATACAGAGTGAATTCTGCCCAACCCATTAATCTCGAGTTCAAATATTTCTTAATTTCTGGGAAATTACACTAGTGTATAAATGGCGGGCGGCGGAGCATCATCCAACGCGTCGAGGCAGAGGAAGAGAGTGGAGGCTGAATCCGCCTCTTCGTGTCCGTCTCTCAAACGCGCTAGAGACGGCAGCGCCTTTACCAAATGGTATTTGCTATTGTTTCATGTTACAGTAATGCTGGTGTATGTCGCTATCTATAGGTTTTAGATTATTTTTTTTCCCATTGTTTTGTGATATGATGATTATTTTGCAGTGAGGAATGTCGAAAGGATGTGGCGGTTGCTTTGATTAGCTTCCACAATTGTAGTCTTGATGCTAAGATTAAAATGAATCTAGGTATTTCAAGTTTTCTCTCCTTATCTCCTGTTGTAATTATTATGCATAAAAATTTGGATCCTTTTGCGTAAGGTGTTGGTTTGAGTTTTTTGCGGTGTGGGTTGCTGATTGATTGATCGATCTATATTTTTGTAGAGGCTCAGGTTGTGGAAATGGCTGGTGAGGCGAAGAAGAAGCCAGCAGCAGAGAAGTAATTTCCCAAAGCTATAATTATTTAGACATGTTATATGTATTTCTCTTAGGGTTTTTGTATAGGAAAATAAATCTAGAATGCTAAATTGAGTTTGAAAATGAAGCAGAAAGAAGGCAAAACAGTCCGATTTGAAGGCAAAGAAGGAGAAGAAGGCCAAAAATCCAAATGCGAAGAAGCGTCCTCCCACTGCATTCTTCTTGTTCATGTATGCACTGATCATGTGCCTTGTTATTTGTTTCATGAGCTGTCTTGTGCTGTTGTTTATATGGTATATTTGAATGATTTGCAGGGATGACTTTAGGAAATCGTTCAAAGAGGCTAATCCTGACTGCAAGAGTGTTGCCATGGTAATGTCGTAGTGTGTGTAAACTGTTTGTGGATTATGATTTTGGTTTTTGTCATTTGAATGACATAAAAATTTGTTGTGTTTTTTTTAGGCTGCAAAGGAGGGTGGTGAGAAATGGAAATCAATGAGTGATGAAGTAAGTTGGAAATTCTAGAAGTGTTAGTGTATTGTTGAAAAACTAATGGGAGATTGTTTATTCACTAGCATTTTGTATTTGATGATAAATAGGAGAAGAGGGTATATACTGATAGAGCTGCAGAGCTTAAAGCAGAGTATCAAAAGGCATCAGAGACTGAAAATGAGCAAGTATGTTCCTTGCTTATGTTTGTCTATACTGTTTCTATGGTTTGCCATTTGTTGTTGATGAGGGTATTTTGTGTATGTATAGGATGAAGATGATTCACCTGAAAATGAGGTCAAGGATGAAACAAATGATTCATATGAGAAAGAGATTAAGGAGGAAAAAGATGATTTAACTGATGAAGAGCTCAAAGAGGAAGAAATAGCAGTAGATGATGAATAGGTTAAAGATGAAGAAGTAGTAGATGATGAACAAGTCCACCACCCGGCCACTTCAATGCTAAAATTAGGCAATTAGGATAGGTTTTAGGCCTTATTGATCAGATGCTCAATTAGGATATGCTTCAACCTTCTTGTATATCTCCACCTTTACTACGTTACTATTGAATTTGTTTTGAGGAAATTATGTGGAAGGGAAATGGTGCATTTGGTGTTTTGTCCCATTCCATTGATATGTTATGCCTTTTTTTGGTGAATATTCAAGAGCTTTGAGAAATTTTTCCAGTGCCATCATTTTTTTTCCTCATTTGAAAGGAGTCATTGTGAATGATGAAGAATATGGTAAACCACTGCAAGAATTTCAGATGGGAAATTGTGCAACATGTCAAGAATCCTGAAAACTGTGTATCCTAAACTCACAAAGGAAAAAAAAAAAAGATAATCCAACTTCTGCTCATGGGATAATGAGCATACAAAGTCAGCATATCACTGGCCCATTATTCTCTTCTTATTCTTCCCCTTGCAAGGCGGCAAGGGTTTGCCACACAAGCACAAGTTGTGAGCATATGCAACTGCTGGAAATATGTTCAATGGCCTCCCTTGTGGGATCTTCCCACACAATCTGTTTGCCCTGAAGTTTGCATGCCTCAGCTCCTCGACTCCCAGCAAACTGTCCGGGATCCTTCCAGTGAGCCCGTTGATCGACAAATCCAGCCAATGCAGTTTCAACAATGATCCCAGACTAGCTGGTATAGTGCCTGTTATCGTGTTTCTTGAAATGTCGATTTTTTCCAGCTTGGCAAGGTTTGAAATTGAAACAGGAATATGGCCTGCTATCTTGTTGCTTGCCAGGTTCAGCACTTTCAAGTTCAATCCAGCAATGAATTCTGGGATGCTCCCGGATATCTGATTGTTGGACACGTCCACCACCTCCATGAACCTGCTCTTCATGCTGCTTAAAATCCTCGAGAGGGAACCATAAAGGCGGTTTGAATGGAGATCAAGAGCTGAAATCTGGTCAGGCAGCCTCATTGTGGAGACATCAGCTTTAATCAAGTTGTTGGAGATCTTCGCAGCCTGCAAACTCGCCATGTTTGCCAAGAAACTTGAAATCCCACTTGTGAAGAAGTTGTCCGATAGGTCCAACGTGGCCAAGGACTCTGGCTTGGTGAAGTTTGGCAGCACGCCTCGCAGCTTACACCCTGCTAAATTAACATCAGACAGCTGTCTGTTTCTGATCCAACTAGGCACTTCCCCTAGATCAAGAACGTTGTAAGAAAGATCGATAGATAGAATCGAAGGAAGCCCCTTTGCAAATGCTGCATCAGGCAAAGGGCTAGTCAGCAGATTTCTTGACAGATTAAGGTTCCACAAGTTGTGCAGCTCAGAAATGGATTCTGGGATTTGACCGGTGAGCTTATTGGAACCAAGTCTCAATACAGAAACTGATTTCATATTCCTAATTTGTGCAGGAATCTTTCCAACCAGGTGATTCTGATCAAGTGAAAGCTCAGAAAGCTGGATTAAACTGCACAAAGAAATCGGTATGTGCCCAGAAAACTGGTTCCTTGTAAGCACAAGATATGTCAGATTGTGCAGCTGTCCAATAAAATCTGGTATGGATCCAGACAACATGTTGAAGCTGAGATCAAGAGACTGCAAGCTTTTGAGAATTCCAACAGCCTGAGGAATTGGGCCAGTCAGCAGATTCTTGGCCAGATTCAGCTGCAGGAGATTCCTCAAATTCCCCAATGCAGGTGGAATCTGGCCGTTCAAACGGTTCCCACTCAAGGAAACTGTCTGAAGATTCCTCAACCGGCCTAAACTGGAAGGAATGTTTCCTTGCAGTGAGTTGTCATCAAGAACTAGGTGAGTGAGGCGTGTGAGATTCGAGAAGCTCTCGGGAATCTTCCCTGCAATCCTTCTCATGCCGCTGATCACCATTGTCTCCAAGAAATGCAAGCTGCGGAGAGAGGGAGAGAGAACTCCCTTCATGAACACACCACCATCTGCATCAGGGCTCTGCAGGATCAGTCTGCTGACTCTCCCGCCCTCGCCGCTGCACTCCACGCCCTCCCAGCCGCCGCTGCAGCAATCGCTGCCCATCCACGTGGACAGGAGGCCGGTGGTGTCCCTCACAATGCCGGCCTTGAAGCCGAGAAGAGCAGCTCTGTCTGCAGGTGAGCAAGCTGGGATTGTTTCTGATTGTGAAGAAACTGATAATTTCAAAAATGCCAACATCATCAACCAACCCACATCATTTTCTTGAATTGGTACAAGTGCAAATAAAAGCTCCAAGCTTCAAGAAATTGGTATAAACTAGATTTTTGTAATAAAAAAAAGTGTACTAGGAAAAAGCTGTTGGGAAAAGGGGCATGGGGAGGATTTTTTGTATTTGTTAAGTTTGTATGGTTTGTCACTTAGACAACAAGGTATAATGATTGTGAACACAGTGGGAAAAATCAAATGAATGCTGTGGTCTGAATCTGAAAGGAACACTCCCATTTTGACCTACTTTTATAGTGGGGCAGTGAAATTGAAAATTTTGGTAAAAATTGTTTCTTGATTGTGAAATTGACCGTTTGGATTTTTTGTAGTAGAGCGAGCACTTCACGAGTATTCTGAATTTATTTGGAACGTTGGAGCGCACTACATTCAAATTTCTCCTAAAGTCCAACTTTTGCCCTCAAAATTCAACTTCATCGCCTCTATTTTTTACTTTTCTCCGGGGGCTCTGCCCCCGTGTGGGCATGGGCCCAATTTACTGTGCCAATTTTGCAATATTATTATTTATTGGTTGCCCCCACTTTTTTCACTCAAAACATTTATTTTGAAGCATCTTCTTTTTTTACAGAAATGTAGAAACTCCCTGATAATTGAAGGGAATTTTTTTTAATGGTATAAAGGATAAAAAACTTCTTCTTTTTTATAAAAAGAAAAGAAAAGATAAAAGCTTTTCAATCCCATTATTTTCACTCAAAGTAAATATTTATCATCATGAGTAATTTGGTTTGGAATGATAATTGTAGTACCCTTGATTAATAATCTTATGAAATACTATCTTCATTCCTTAATTTCTTTCTTCAAAATTATCAAACAAGTTTTAATAAAAGTTATTGAATGTATTATAAATAAAGTAAATGTTTCATATTAATGTACTATTAATTAAATTATTGATAAATCATGGGCCCTCCAGCTTTTTGAAAAGAAATTACTAATATATAGGTAATCCATATTTTATCAAAATATTTGACCTAATTAGATGTTTGGGATGCTCCTCTCTCAATTGAGAGCCGCAGGCTCGAATCTTGGCAATACAACAATTTTTTTTTTGTTATTTCAACTCTTTTTTTTTCTTTAATTCTCCTTATTTTGTGCTCTTCTTTTTCTTTAGTTTGTATTATATAGATAAAATAAAATATTTTTTTTTCTTTAATTTGTCCAATTTCTAAACTCTCTCCTTACTTTATGCTCTTATTTTTTTCTTTAGTTTGTATGATATAGATAAAATAAAACATGTATGCAAATAATGAAGCTTTATATCTGAATTAATGTTATCAATCAATTTAAGAAAAAAATTATGATAAATTTATTCTAACAGCAACAACTGAAGACATCCAAAAATCATTTGAATTATCATTTTAAGCTCTAAAGATGTTGTTGATGATAGAACAATCAAAATATAGATCGATTGAATATATGAGAATTATTTTAGAAGTATTGATCGTATCTTTATTATCACAGGATCTTTTTTTGGAAAATCTAAGAATAAAATGTACAATTCCTTATCCAACTTTATGTCGAATATGTATTGTTTTACTCCATTTTAAAACTAGACTAAAATTCTAAATGTTATGTAGTTTTCATCATATTTTATTCTAATCATACACATTTTACGTAAAGCTATTCACTTATACCAAATTTCGTACGAGTGTGAAAGTGCATCATTTCGGTGCAAAATCCATATCAAAATGACGTTATGCATTGAATTTGCTCTTGTGATCCACGTTATGAGATGATCGTGTTTTTAAAAAGAAAATTAACGTTATCATGTAATTCAAATAATATTAAACTATTATTGAAATTACTATATTAATTTCTAATTTTATTTTTAAAATATTTATAATTTTCAAAATTATAATTATTTTTCAGAGAAATATCGGTATGTCACTGCTTTTCTCCCTTTTCTAACTGTCTGCAAACTTCTCAATTTAGTCTCTTAACTTTGATGAAATCTTGTTTTGACCTCTTACAAATAGGATTAGCTCCCTAATTCTATAAGAATCTTCTGAACTTAAATAAATTAAGATTAAAAAATATCGCACGTAGATGACTTTTTTTTTTTTTCCATTTTCTAAATTTCATTTGTATGTGACTTCTATGTTTACTGCACTATGCTTGGTTCTTTAATTAAGCGAGAAAATTTTGATATAGGGATGTTTTCATTACAGAATGGGAATACCGTACCTTTGGTAATCTAAATATACCCAATTTTCCAATTTCTTATATTTGTGTCTAATTTTTTTAGTAATTACATATTTGATACCAATTACTAAGATTTCGTCAATTATTTTAGAACGTCGTTACACTACTTTTTGGATGGAAACGTTATGGCGGTGGCCAAATTAATGAAACGTTCAAACGTTCGTGATGAGTTCGATAATTTGAACTTTGGTGATCAAAAGAGCAAAAAAAAGTAAGCACCCTTGGAATATTATATCTCTTCTCTTTATTTCAAATTTACTAGTTCTTAACCAAGAGCTAAGTTCGTGAAGCTTCTTTTCTCCGACTTTACTAAAATTGGTAAATGGTTGCGGTGCGATGCCTAAATTTAACGAATTACTTTCGTTAATTCAAACTTAAATTCCATAATATGTGAAATTTTGACATAAGATAATCAAATTCCCAGTTCAAATAATATGCATCTTTGCATTGAATTGTATAATTTGGAGTGTCGGTTTTGGGTCGTGGTGAAAGCTATTGTACAAACTTACATAAATTTTATGGACCATTTTCTTAGGTAAAAAGTTAATGGATCCTAAATAATGGTATTTGAGTTTGTTTAATTATTCATAAATTGAATAGCTTTAATGTGAAGTTTAATTAAGTTGAGTACATGCTGAACTTATAATTAGTTCGAACCCATTCAAGAAAACATGTTAGCAGTTAGTGATCGAAATTAGTAATTAATATTAAAATAATAAATCCTAATCAAATTCTAACCTGGGCTCTTCCATGCCAGAACTCTTAGCCGTAATATTAAAAGTATAAACATACATTTAAATATAAGTTTGAATTAAGATATGAATACGACAAATGGATCTAGACTCATCAAATGTATCAATATAAATTTTGTGATATTAATTTGTTACATCATGTTCATCATTATTTGCATCTGGCCAGCATACATAGAATTGAAATCGTTTAATTAGGGGAAATGCAAAATTTTGATTCTCTGTGTGTTAGATTTGTACAGTCAGTACTCCAACTTGCGCTTCACAAGATGTTGCACGAATTTGGGGACATTCGATAGTTTGATTAATGCATATTTTCATTCCAAATATGTTTTTTACTCATACAATAAATGACACGCACATAGTAATAATATTTACAATTTAATATAACTACAATTTTCAAATAGACCAGAAAATCTGAAGACATTTATATAATGTACAGAACCAAATAAAATTAAAACTATTTTAACATTTACAAATTAATATAAAATTTTGATTAATTGAATTTGAGGAATTATAACTACAATTGAAGATGTTATAAGCATATGTAATTGGTATACGATTTTTATATTTAAAATGACGATTGATAAAGCAATTTCTGTATTTTTCCAATTAAGTAATAAATTCATCTTCTCCAATTAATCTTGAATCATGACTGAAAAAAATATCACCAATTATTTTATAATTGACCGTTGAAATATATATATATATATATATATATATATATATATATATATATATATATATAGGGTTGGTTTCGACACCCGATCCCAGGATAATATGTAGTACCCGATCCTCAGATAATATGTAGTACTCAATCTATGCCACACATTTTGAACATGTGGTCGCACCACAAGTTGACACGTGGCAGCTCTTTTTTCCTTCCTTTTTTTTTTTAACTTTCACAAGGGACAAAATGGGAAGAAAACAAACCAACATTCTTCTTCTTCTTCTTCTTCTTCTTCTTCTTCTTCTTCTTCTTCTTCTTCTTCTTCTTCTTCCATTTATTTTTTACAATGGCGATAGCGATGGCGACGACGACGGACAACAGCAATAATATATACGAATAGCAAAAAATAATAGATTTTGAAAGAAAACAAATATTAAGAACAAAATTGATGGATTTTGAGAAAAAATAGAAGATGGATTTGATAGAGGATTGTAGAATCGAAAGAGATGATGACTATGTCAGTGGTTCACGGTGAAATTCACTAATTAATCGGGAAAAGAGACGACGAAAATGACGAAGAAGGATTGATGCGAGATTTGCTATCGAGAAACATAAAACTGCTTGTTGGCACGAAACACAAACCTGCATCTAACAAAACACGTTCATGCAATTAATAAAACATATTCATGCATCATACAAAACATAAAAATGTAGAAAAATCTTATTTTACCCTCTTCTCGATGATCTATCTTGGATGTTTAATTCACCATACATAGATTATATACCTAGCATGTATCTATATAATTTAATTGCAACATATATGTGTTTACTCGTATTTACCTACGAATTTCGGGGATATGAGATCAATGGCAGATTCCAACTTTGATCTTTTGGTCTGTATTCCAGATTCCTATTCTCCAATACTGAGTGAGAGCAATCTATGGATAATACTGCAAAATTTCGTCTCCTACTTTGATCTATGTGATTTTCGAAAATCACAACAAAGAAATAGGATAATTTCTGATTTTCTCTCACCTTATATTTATAATGCATTCATAGAATCCTGTTTAGATAGGATCATTGCATATCTAATAACTACAATAACATATTTGCAGATAAATCATATCTAAACTAATTATCACTTGATATCTAATGATATCAGATAATATCTCTTGATATCTAATAATATCAGATAATATCTATCTAGATATTGGAGATGTATTAATATAATACATAAATCAGAACAAAGTCTTAGTTTGACTCATATAGGTAGTGGACGAAATTCTCAGCAGCTACAAACCTTGATGGGCCAACCCAATGATCAAATGCAAGGAATAAAGATGAGCCTCAAATGAATTAATTATTTTATGTTCAGCCCAAAACATAAATTAATTCATAAATATTTATTCATTCCACTAGAGAATAAATGTTGACTTACCCTTTTATTACTGAAGTTGAGTCTGACTTGCACTTAGACTTACGAATCCATTTATTTAAGATACCGCTCGTCCATTAATTATTTATTGCATTCTGACTGTTTAAAATAATTAATCTCTCTAATTCCTTAAGTAATACTACTCAACCTTATTATTGTACTTGAGCTAACTCAACCTGCAAAGTTTAGTACAATAAACAATTTGAGCTCCTTAAGGGGACGTCATCATCCTAAATGGATACGGTGACTCGATACAGGTAACTAGCATGACATACAAGCACTGCCACCACCTAATATGCGGAGAATCTTAGGTTATCTCATGTAACCCTCTCCCATAACAAATTCAAAGTGATGGTCAGTAACTCATACTTACCTAAAACCTTATCGAGGTTTAGATCAACCTAAAGTCACCTCACAATGGTCAGATAAAATAACTCATCTCATTGTGATCCATCAATACGTCAAGATGTACCAGTATAGACAAGCAACCAAGTCAAATCACTTCTTATCTATACTGCAGCCAATACCGACAACTCTTCCTCAAGTTGTCTCAGTTGTGATCCTTTTTATATCTCAACTAACTTAACCAATCATACAGACTTCTGTGATCTTCTACACACTGTATGATCTAAATTTTGTATGAGATAATGAGACAAACATATACAATCAAATAAACAATTCAGATAGGAGATTGTAATAGTGGTAACAGGAAACATTGTATACAAGCTCAACCCTTCTGCTTTCAGTATACAAATCCAACAATCTCTCACTTATACTAAAGCAAACTTTTAGTATACAATGTGTCTCCCTACTAACTATTACCAATAACAACATCACTTTACTTCCCTCACTTCTAAAAAAAAAAAAAATTCTAAGTGGGGGCCATCTTGCGGAATCCAAGTCCTCGAACATGTTCATCGTAGACTTTTTGCTACAGACTCTTCGTGAATATATCAGCTAGGTTGTCCGCAGAACCAATCTTCTCTACAAGCACGTCACCTCGTCGGATGTTTTACAGTATGATGTGGTACTTTCTCTCTATGTGATTTTTCTCCTTGTGGATCCTTGGTTCCTTCGAGTTTACTACTGCACTATAGTTAACATACAACATTATGATACTCTTGGGCAAACGAGGCACCACATCTAGATCCATGAGATAATTCTTGAACCATACCGTCTCCTTAACAGCCTCTGATGCGCTACATATTCGGTTTCGATGGTGGAGTCCGCAATACACGCTACTTTGCACTCTGCAAGTTACAGCTCCACCTCCCAAGGTAAACACATAGCTTGAGGTAGACTTCTTCTCATCACGGTCAACTTGAAACTTCTAGTCTGAATAACCCAAAGGTATTAGAGTATCTGCTTGGTAAAGTAGCCTATAATTTCAAGTCCTTTTAGGTACTTGAGTACATGCTTTACCCCAATCCAATGAGCTTGTCAAGGGTTAGACTGATATCTTGCTACTATGCCTATTGCATAATAGATATCGGGACCTCGTACGCAATATTGAATACATGAGACTTACTACGGCGGAAGCACATGGAACATGTCTCATTTTCCCAATCTCCTTTGCAGTCTTGGGCGACTGTTCCTTAGATAAAGGAACGTCATGTCTGAAGGGTAGCAATCTCTTCTTGGCGGTTTGCATGCTAAAACGAGTAATTACAGTATAAATGTAAGATGCCTGAGATAAGCTCAATATTTTCCTCTTGCGATCTCGGTAAACCTTGATCCCAAGAATGTACGTTGCATCTCCTAAGTCTTTCATCTGAAACTAATCTGATAACCAACTCTTTACGTCTGATAATAGTTTCACCTTTACGTCTGATAACAACTTCACATTGTTGCCAAGTAGAAGGATGTCATCTACGTAAAGTGCAAGAAATACCACGTCATCGTTGACATCTAAACGATACACGCAACTCTCGTTAGGAAACTGAGTAAAACCATAGGTTTTTACCACCTTGTCAAAGTGTAAGTTCCATGATCGGAGTCCACTAAATGGACTACTTCAGCTTCCACACTAGATGCTCCTCGCCTTTCTTCACATAACCTTCGGGTTGCTGCATATAGATGTCTCGACCATCCTCAAGGCAACCATTTAAGAAAGCGGTTTTCACATTTATTTGCCAAACATCTAGGTTTAATTGAGCTGATATGGTCAGAAGAATTCTGATGGACTTGAACATTGCTACAGGCGAAAATGTATCATCTTAATCGATCCCCTCAATCTGAATGTACTCTTTCTCCATAACCCTAGCTTTAAAAGTCGAAACCTCTCCATCAGAATCTATCTTCCTCTTATATACCCACTTACTACCTATGGTTTCCTTGTCATTAGAACCTCCCACTAGACTTGACATCTTGTACATTTGGTGGAATCAATGGTGAAATACTATCATCTTCTAATTATTGAAGAATGATTTTAACTTTGGATTTGTTGTTTTTCATGTAGTCCTCATCTAAGAATTGGGCGTTGGTGCTAATAACGATCTTCTGATCCTTATGACTATAGAAATAACCACATTTCGTTCCTCTTGGATATCCTACAAACATCCTTGCGTCAGACCTAGCCTCCAACTTATTAGCCTTATTGTTCAGCACATATGCTAGACTGCCCCATATCCTTATATGGCTTAAAACTAGGCTTACACCCATACCATAACTCGAAAGGGGTCTTATCGACTGACTTGGACGGTACTAGATTGAGCAAATATGTCAATGTTTCTAAGGCATACCCCCAAAACGAAATAGGCAGAGTTGTATAACTCATCATTCATCTAACCATCTCTAATAGGGTCTTATTTCTTTGCTTTGATACACCGTTTTGTTGTGGTATGCCCGGTGTAGTGAGTTGTGATGTAATCCCACACTGCACCAGATAGTCCATAAACTCGTTACTGAGGTATTCGTCACCGTGATCAAACCACAGTGACTTGATACTCTTACCTAGCTTCGTCTCCATTTCCATCTAAATTCTTTGAATTTCTCAAATCATTTAGACTTGCGGTGAAGCAGGTATACGTATCCGTACCTTGAGTAATCATCAATGAAAGTGACAAAATACTCGTACCCTCCATAAGCTTGTGTAGACATCGGTCCACGTATGTCAGAATGGACTAACTCCAACACCTCTTTGGCTTTATACCCCTTCACTTTGAAAGGTCTGGTCGACATCTTTTCCTCTATACATGATTCTCAACTGGGAACAGAGTAATCGTAAATTCTCCCAACGCTCCATTCTTAGCCAATCTTTGGATCCTATTTAGATTGATGTGACCTAATCTAAGATGCCAAAGATATGTGGTGTCATCTTACGAAGAAAACTTCATCTTCTTACGGTTTGATGTAGTAGAAGCAACATAATTATAAGTATTATGATTAACAAAAATAGTATAACGAGAATTATATAATGTGCCACCACAGATAAACTCGTCATTTCTCATGATAGAAACACTTCTATAAAAAAATAATTGAATATCCATGTGTAAATAATTTTGAAACCGAAACAAGGTTTCGCCCGAAACTCCAACATATATAAAACATCTCTTAAAACTAAAACTGTTCTATCAAAACATAAAGTAACATCTCTGACAGCAACGGCCTCGATTTTTGCCATGTTGCCCATGGAGATCGTTATCTTGCCATCACTCAACTCCCTTGTCCGCATGAACCCCTGCAATGTGTAAGAAACATGATCGATCAGATCCGTATCTGTTACCAATGAATGAGTAGAACAAGTTACTAAACATATTTCCGTTACTAGATCTAATGACGTACTTTGAGCATTGAGCATAGGACAATTAGCCTTTCAATACCCAGTCTTACCATATTTTAAGCATTTGCCCATCTCCTTCGGCTTTTTCAAACCGCTAGTAGAGCCCTTTGCATTACTCCCACTATTTTCTTTAGCTTTAACATCTCTTGAATTCAACTTTACCTTTTCATCTTTCGATGAAGCAGTGGTCTTCCTTGAGGTTCATACTAAAGACTGTGCACCTTTGCCCATCTTGTTTTCCTCCGTTACCAGATCCTTTTGCAATGAATCTAGAGTATAACTCTTTTCATATAGGATTACGATATAACGGAAGTCATCAAAAGATTTGGGTAAAGTATTGAGGACTATATCGATCCTGACTTCGTCATCACTATATCATCCAACCAATTCAAGCTCTCCAAAGAGGTTGATCATTTGCTCTACATAGTCATGTACTGAATCGCCTTCCAGTATTGAACTTGACATAATTAATTTTGTCAAGTTATGACTAGCAATTTGGTTCGACTCCCCATACGATTTCATGAGATTTAACCAAATGGTGGTTCGATCCTCTATCTCTTGATGTTGGAGTTGCAAGGACTCGCACATGGTAACCAAAAGAAGGCTGATAAACGCGCATTTTACACGTTTATTGTTGATATTTAAAGATGATTTTAGATCAATAAAGTGCGTTTATGTCTTGGATCTCAATGCTTTTACATATTCTTGGAAGATACTGCTCTGGGGTTCCTTTTTGGTATTTTGTAGGATTATAAGTTGAAAATCGAAGCATGGAACGAAGCACGAGCGAAAGAAGGCTGAAAACAGGGCCTAGCGACCGCCTTCGCGGCCGCTATCCCGAGCGCGAGCGCAAAATCTACGCAAAACTGATGGCTCGCGACCGGCCTAGCGACCGCTAGGTCGGCCGCGAGGAAATTCCATGCGACGCGGTCACACCCAGCGACCGCGAGCAACGACCGCGAGAGATGTCTCCGAAGAAAAGCTTCTGCCCGATTTCTCGCGACCTTACCTAGCGATCGCGAGGATGACCGCGAAGGGTACTTTAGCGACCGCAAGTCTAGCCGCAAGCGAAGAAAACGCGCGCGACCAGATACCCAGTGACCGAGCTCGCGACCGCGATCTCGGCCGCGAAGCGTAGCGGAAGGCCCAAAAATTAGGGTTTTCACCGCCTATAATAGGCCGCCGCGCGCCCCAAGCCGCTCCAGACCTAAAATACACTGTTTTCTTCAGTTTTTCATGTTCTTTCATACTTTTGCACTCTAGCTTTGATTTAGATTCATTCTAGCTTTAGTTTTGCATTGTTCTACTCTAGTTTTACGTATTGTCGACGCTTTGGAACGCTTTTGTCCGAACAATTTCCGTGTTTTACCATTTTTCGCTGTGGTTGGGATACGAACCCAACGATTGTTCTTCTGACGCTACACTACGGGTTTTATCAATATATTTTCTATTCCTATGATTATTTCATATTTAATTTCGTTCGTTATGTCTAGCTAAATTTCGTTCTAATCCTAGGGTTTGCATGATTCTATCCTAAATGTTGTGATTCCTGCTATTGCTATTTACCTTCAATGCATTGTTTTATGATTCTTGGTGCTTAATTATATGTGTTAATTTCTGATCAATCTTGATGCATATCTAGTTGCCAGTTAATTACTTAACCGTTTTAATTGTCAATCGATCTTGAATGCATGATACGAATAAGCCTTGAGTCGTAGCTGAGATAGGAACATTCGTAGGAAGCATATTCTTTGTGATCCTTTTGGAGTTACTTATTTTCACCTAGAGACGTAACAGTAATAGGGAAAATTAGTAATCAAGCCACAATTGTAAATGAATGAAGTTGTTGGTTACATGTGTGATCTTCCATCTTATGCGGATTAAAATTGGTTAATAGGAAGCAGGATAAACATACATTGTGGGTAGGATTAATGCATCCCTAGGGTTAGTCTTTCTCTCTTATTATCTCTTTGAGTATTTATTGCTTTTGTTTATTTTTCAATTGTCACCTTTGCTTTGGATTAAATATCCGAAGCCCTAAAACCTTTCAAACCAAATTCTATTGCTTGGATAATGATGAATTATTGTTGAGTTAGCTTCTGTGTTTTCGTGTTACAATCCCTGTGGATACGATACTCGTCTTACCTATATACTTGCACGTTTTCGTGTTAGAAAAGTGAGCGATCAAAGACACTTTTCCATTCTATTTGATTTGTCCCATTTATCGTGCTCCTTACGCTTCTCATCGTTAGATGAATCGTCTAGGGGCATTGGATGAGGTGTGGTGAGCACAAATAAATTTTCTTCAGTAGTAAGAACAATCTCAATGTTTCGTTTTCACTAGATAAAATTTAGACCAGATAAGGGGTTTGTTGCGAGCATATTGATAATTGGAGTAAGTGATATATCTCAAAAGTAATGCAAACACATAAGCATACGATCACATATAATTTGTAACAATAATATTATCACGCCCTAATTCCCGAGGGAAGGCACGGACGCCGGGGTGTGGGTTAAGAAGCGGGGAAGAATGGGGAGGATACATAAAGTATACATAATAAGAAGATACGACCATAAAATCGGACAGCATCTCCTCTATAACTAGGACATATCCTGAATGGGAGGGGTAAGCAAACAATCCACCAACATAATTATATCGACACCATAACATGAATGAACGTAAACTTGATTTATAATAAGTAATGCAAGAAAGCAAAATAGCATTACACCCTGTTGACTAGATCGGTCAACCACATAGCATGCTCATATCGAGACTCACAGCATAATAACATAACGAACCTTGTTCCCAATCATAAAGTAAAATAAGGGACAAGAATACATCAACAACAGAATATGTATATATAACACAACATTGCGGAAGCATAGCATGAAGAACCAGCAGCTCAACCCCTCAACGTCGCCCGTCCATCCCTCCTCCATCTATGAAAATATTTGAAAAGATTTGGGGTGAGTACTAGCGCACTCAGTTGGGGTTTTTACCATAAATCAAAAATCATGATGCCGTGTTCAAAGCACTTACCTTAGAAGGTTTTAAAACGTAAATCCACTTCTAAGTAAGCAAAATAGATTTTTCATTTTTCGATACCTGATCCGTTATTACTGTTGTTCTCATCATAGAACCATGGCTCGGAACGTATGCCGCCAGCCCATCACATCTCATTCGGCCCGGAACATATCCAGCCAGCCCACAATATCTCGACCGGAACATATCCGATCGGCCCATGCGGGCGTATCCGGTAGGCTAACTCGGTATGGACTTGGGTCAAATCCGTCGAACCATAACCACCTCATTACCATTTCGTGTGGACTTTGGGTCTATCCCTTCGGAACCATAGCCACGTGTTGGGTCTATCCTCTACGATCAATACTCAAGATGGTGATCAACCCACGAATAGAGATCCGTGCACAATCACCATAGAACCACATCTCGGATCGAGAAGCGAGTAATAACTTCACCAAAACATTTTACGGCGCACATGTTTTATTTTTGAAATATTATAGTAAATAACTCAAAATAAGCATATATAACCCAACCTGAACAGACGAAAACATTAATCGGGAGATATCCGCAGATCCAACGACTTCACCGATCGCACTGGTAGGTACCTGGTAACAAGATGGAACAATTTTTGGGGTCACATCCCACAAAGCAAAGCAACAATGTGATCTAAACGAAGATCGAAGCAAAACGGGGGTTTTCGACTTTCTGAACCCACATTTGGCACCCTCCGGGTTTTCAAATCAACTCGATGCAGAAGGGAAATATATTCAGGGAATCAAGACCTATAATAGGGTAGTTTCAAAATATACATGCATGCAAGTAGACTCAAATCTTAGCATGAAGAAGCTTCAAAATTCGATGCCTATCCTCAGATCTAGGATAAACCATCCAAAATCGATGCATGAAAATGGAATCATAAGAAATTTGCATAACGACGAACATGGAATGAAAAACTATGTTGAAAATGGATAACCCGGGCATGTACTTCCTTTAGAAAACTCGAAGCAACGGAAAACATCCTGATATGCAGAAACGCGAAAAACAGAAAAACGGAATCGGTACTTTAGTAGAATGTATAGCCCGGAACTCAAAACCTAAAGGGCCCATAGCCAAAGGGTGGTTCGGTGGCCACCAAATCGGCAGCCACAAGCTCACGGCGGTGGCGGCGGCGATTCGGCGGCGGTCCTGGCCAAATCGGCCGGCCTCCGGCCGTTTTCCCGTCCCATCCCTTTAGAATCACAAGTTCTATGCTATGCTACCTACTAAAAGGCGGAATCAAAACAAGAAAAGGATAAAATGGAAAAAAAGGGCTGCCGGGGAGGGCGATCGGCGGTGGTGGCGGCGAGAACGCAATGGCGCGCCGCCGAGCCTCCCTCGCCGATCCCACTCCTCCGTGGCCCGCAGCATACCTGGAGCTACTCGGCTCGTCCATAAACACAGAGAGACGAAGGAAATGAACGTTGAAAATTGTAACAGCCCGCCAATCTAAAGTATGGATTAGACGGGACTGTTACTATTAAACAGGGATTAAGAACATAATAACCAACAATCTTTCAAGACTTCAAACGGTTATAGATAAACACACAACGATCTCATACAAACTAGACCAACAGATCATTAACAAAAGGGGTTCAACTGATCTGAAGGTATCATAAGTAATATCCAAAAATATAACTAAGTGTTCTGAACAGCAGAAAGCATGTGAATACATATATGACGATATACATTCAAGGTAAACTATTAGTGACAAAAACTCCATCGCTCAACACTTGTCCATCCCGTATTCAACGACGCACGTTTAAAACAAACATGCATGGCTATGTACAAGATTGCACTTAGTGGACTCATGCCAAAATCATTTTATTTAATTACACTGCCCATTAGTATAACACGAGGGTTTTAGTTGAAATAACTCGTGAATACCAAAACACTTTATCATTTTTCAAAAGATTCGCCTGGCCAGGCATTTTCTGATTCGTATGATCCGTATCATTTACATAACTGTTCATAACTGATCTCACGCCGTAGAAGTAGGCCTCCTTCTACCGACGCTGTGATCGGCCGAAGATGTTGCTAACGGCTCACAACCACATAGTCAGGGATTCTGCATCTGACTATGATCTATGACCGGCCGAAGTTGTTGCTAACGGCTCGCGATCACACTTGGTGTACCGTTAACCCAGCGAGAATTTCGCATCCGACTAGGATCCGATATCGATTCTTGATAAAGTTGGGAGATACCCAACAAGCGATTCACTTTCATAGTTGGCTCGCCCAACAACATGATAGGATACATACGTTAAAACATAAATACTTTGGGCATGTAATTGAATAACAGTTCATAATCATTTTCAACTGAAAGCTTGTAAATAAATATTTTTTGAAGAAAGCATCGTAAATAAAAGGGTTTTCGAATAAAGTCCACCTTGTATACGAAGGTCGTTATACTACGGTCTCCTTTTTCCTACGTTACTGCCCCGTCCAAGTATCACCTTAATGTAAGAATGATTTTAGTACGTCGGTCACGTTCGATAGAGACGAACATAGTCTATAACGTTCTACGCATCAAATAAGGCTAACGCCGGACTTATTTTAACGTTTCCTAATCAATTGATGTCGATTACGGATTTTCTTGATTTATAAGGAATATTCTACCTTTTTAATATATAATGTACGTTTTAATATACTTACGTAACGTAAGTTACATTATTACTAAACGTACTACGTCATATAGATCACGTATTATCGAATTACGTGCCCTTTGACCTTGGTCAACGTTTTTGGTCAACTATTTTGACCAAGTCAACAAAAAGTCAACAATTTTGACTTTGGTCAACAAAAAGTCAACATTTTGACTTTTTTTTATTTTATTTTATGAAATTCTATCATTTTATGTGCAATTCTTGTTCTAAAAATTCCATAAAATCATACTATGTCTAAAATATTATTTTAGATCATATTATGTAATTACTTTGGTCAAATAAAATTTATACACCTTAGTATTATAACTGGGTTTTGGTTTTCATAATTAACCAAGTAAACCATTTTAAAAATTCTAATAAATTCACATAACACTTAATCATCCTTAACTATACTTACTATAACATAATTTTTATTTATTATGAACTATTGAATTTAATTTACCTAAGTCATATTTCGAAACTTTGACTTAGGTCCAAATAATTTTTTATAAATTCCAATAAATTCACACAACCATATATTATGAATCTACATCATCAATATGATATGATAACACTTAAATATGGTTTATATCTCAATATCATTTCATATATTATAATTTTCGAAATTCTTAAACTTAGGTACTAAAGTTCTCCAAAAATTCTATATAAATTCATATAAGCTTATTTAATACCCTAGATTATTATTCCATACTCAAATCAACAATTAAAAATCAAAATCATCAACATATCACACTCCTAAGTTTTCGGTCCAAATTTTAAATTTAATAGCATGCTTAATTTTATGATATAATCATACTACATGCTTAATAACATCATATAAACATAATATCTAAACATATTAGCATAAGTTATGTAATTTTCGAAAATCACATGAACATACTAAGCTTATAACATTAATTCTAACATATATATGAAGCTCGTAAGAAATCTAACCTCTTAATCGGATTTGAATTGATTGGCGACGTTTATTTGTTCTAAGCTTGGATTTGAGGGATTGGAGAACACTCTCTCTTTTCTCTCTATTATTTTCGATTTTCTTGGTATATGATGAATAAATGGAGAGCTCCTATCATATATTTATAGGCATATGCAAGTGGTACCCTAATTATTATATTAAAAATATCTAAAATCCATTGCTTGGTGACCAAGAATTTTCGGTCACCTCCCTATACTAAGGGACAAAATTTTATCCTTATCTTATACACCTCAACTTGCTACCTTATCCTTTAATTAGATACATTGAATCTTCCTTGAATTATTTAAATTATCCCATTGTATACTATGTTGTGTGTGTCGGCCATTACTAATAACCTAAGGTAGATTTTTATTTTTTTCTTGTACTATATACTTTATTATAATATAATACAGTATTAATTTAGCAGTTATCAATTTTAACTCATACACATGTAATTATACTATAAGGTTTGAAACTAGAGTTTTCCAATTCTATCCTATGCCATTTTCGAACACCACTAGATTCTAAACCTAGATTACTTGTTCAAATTGATCACCACCTTATCTCCTTACACAAGTGGATCCTTATCATATCTAAATGAGATCTTATCTGATCTCCACATTTAATAAGGCTAGATTTGGTGCATTGAACTTTATAAAACCATAGAATTTTCGCCCACTATTAACCCAATGGAATAGGATATTTGTCCTCTTGTTAATTAATACTAATTTACACCTAATATAAGATAAGATCCAACTCATAGCTTATCCTTAATTATAGGATAATGTTTATCACATAAAATCACATAAAATCATACTTGAAAATCTTAAAAATTTCGCCACTTTGGAGCACAAGTGCACCCCTACTTGTGCAAGTTGTAATACACCTCATTTTGTCTTTAATGATATCATAATAATATAATAATTATCATATATCATTAATTGAATAAAAATAAAAATTAATTTGTTCTTAAGAAACCCTAATTTTCAAAAATTACTAAGGTATTCCCAAATATTTAATTTCCTTGTATAAAATAGCTTTTGCATATTTATGTGACCTATTATATGTCTTAGATAATAAATTTAATCATAGAAAAGTATTTAAAATAATTTAGATCTTAAAAACCCTAATTTCGAATTATACAATTTCGAAAATTTCAAAATAGGGTACATTCTATTCTTTAAATTTCTTAGCATTATTTAATGATAAATAATTCCCTTATATAATAAAATAATTATAGGAATTTGAATTTTATAATTTCGTAATCGTTCGAATGAGTTATCGACTCATCTCTAAAAACCGACGTTTGAAACGTCTCAAAATTCTCGTAGGCGAATCGTTTCTAAAAACGTATCAAAATAAAGTTATAACAACTTTATTTATTCCTATAATAATAGGAATTTCGAAATTAAGCTTAACTGCTTAATAATACTGTAAGACGTAACTGTCGAATTTATTTGACGTTAGAAAATTACGTTCGAAGGAATATTGGAAATTATATTCCTTAATTCACTAAGTATCAGTGAATCTCACACAGAAATTATTCAATTATGCTTGGTCAAAGTCAAGAGTTGACTAATTAAGATTTTAATTATCGAGTTAATAATACTAATTACGGAATTTATTATCGTAATTCAGTATTAAAATTATGGGATATTACAAAAATGAAGGCCCTAGCCCTCTATTTATAGGAAAAAGCGAGGGCTGCAATTTCTTTGTTGGATTTGTATCTCGAAAGCAGTTTTGGTTAAGCTTGTATCTGATGTTTCTGTTACCACTATTACAATCTCTATCCGAAATGAATACTTGATTGCATATATATGTGTCCCTTATCTCATATATAAGTTAGATCATACGATTGTGTGAAGATCACGAAGTACGTATGATTGGTCGAGCTTAATGAGATATAAAAGTTTCACATGGTGAGACAACTTGAGGACGAGTTGTCGGTATAGGCTACGGTATAGATAATAAGTGACTTGACTTGGTTGCTTGTCTATCTTTGATGCGTCTCGATGTATTGAAGGATCACGGTGAGATGAGTTCTTCTATCGACCGTCGTGAAGAACCAAGATCTTGGTGACTTACGATGATCTAAACCTCGATAAGGTATTAGATGAGTATGAGTTCTTGACCATCACTTTGACTTGTTATGGGTGAGGTTATATGTTCTAACCGATATTCTCCGCATCTTGGGTGATGGCGGTGCTTGTATGTCATGCTAGTTATACGTATCGAGTCACCGTATCCGTTTAGGATGATGGCGTCCCTTAAGGAGCTCAAAGGTTTATTGTACTAAACCCTGCGGTTGAGTTAGCTCAAGTACAATAATAAGGTTGAGTGGTACTACTTAAGGAATTAATGATATTAATTATTTTAAGCGATCGAGAATGCTATAAATAATTAATGGACGTTCGATATCTTAAATACGGGGATTCGTAATGTCTAAGTGCAAGCCCGACTCAACTTCGGTAATAAAGGGGTAAGTCAGCATTTATTCTCTAGTGCATGAATAAATTATAAATTAATTTATGTTCTGGGCTGAACATAAGATAATTAATTTATTTGAGGCCCATCTTTATTCCTTGCATTTGATCCCTGGGCCGGCCCATCCAGGCCCGTAAGCTAGGCAAAATCGACGCCCCTATGCTCTACAAGGCAAGGATTTGATTCTCTTTATCCTATAAGGATATTATTATATTTATGGGATATGCATAGTGTGACGACCCGACTTCCAAAGAAATACGGACCACATGGATCGTCACCGGTATGATAAATCAATGGATATATATAATTTAAACCAATACGATTAACCAACCAATTGTGAATAAATGCGTGGACTAAAAGGGATCTGATTGTATCGACAAACTCGAGTTCGTAAAGACTTGCCAAAAGTTCTATGTTCAAGTCTAACTTGATCAGGCGCACTTGAGGCAGTGCGACCTCCGGTTCAATATGATATGATAGCGGTCATAATCAAGAGATACCAACAAAACATCGAGTTTGGCGGCAAATAAACATGTGAACATACATATGATGATGCATGCTCAAGGTTAGAAATCCTTTCAATTAAAGCAACAAAACTACTACCACTTTGCACCACCTCGCACCCATCATCAATCCTTGCTCAACCCGCACATCAAAAGCGAATATGCGGGGCTAAGTACAAAAGTACTCGGTGGACTCATTGCGAAAACATTTTCTTTATAAAAGTTATTGAGCGCCCACAATAGCACATGAGGATTTTAGTTGAGAAGACCCGTACTATCAAACATTTTATCGTTTTCCAAAAGTGTCGGCGGACTATTTCATCCACGTTGTTCCATATCCGGTAATTCATTCATCATTCATTCGTTCATTCATTCGCGCACTATGGGTGGCCACCTACACATAGTCGCCGTGACCGTCGAGGTAGCTAACCTTAACACACGATCGCGCGTGTACACAATCCGAGTTAGTCCTCAACTAAGTCGGATCCGATCGTTACCCTTTTTAACGTTGATGGACCAACCCATTCACATACCACATTGGATATACCAATCAATTCTCGTCCCACATTTGGACAAACCAACCTCGGATATGGACACAACAAAACACAAATATTTGGCGATCGATAACGGTTCATGCAATAATATTTCATAAAGCTTTTGTAAATCATGCTTTGAGTTATGCATAATCATTTTGTTTCAAGAAAAGCCCACCTCAAGAATTGTCCTTCTTGGAATACCTGCTAGCGATCATCTGTTGTTTTCGTTTACGTCCACGCTGGACCTTGTCAATGCAAGAAATATGATTTAGTATGTTATTCGCTTCTTTCGAGAAGTATCATTAAGATTCGACAGCTCGATATCTTTTAAGTCTTTGGGTTTTAGGACTCTCGTCATCGATATGACTTAATTAATATTTATATTTCGTCTATTCGATTGGTCTCGTCATAACGATAGATGACACTTCGACGTTGCATTCTTCCCTTCCATCGATGTTTCTCCACGTCGCTTCGTATAGTTTATAAATCTTAAGTTCATAGCTAATATTCTTCTTTTGTTAACGCGTATCAACGTTTTCGAGTTCCAATCCCTTATTCGTTACCAACATTTTCCTCGACGTTTTTCTCGTCTCACATGTCCCACATATTCTATCAGAGAAACCCACATCTATAGTACACAATCAATAAAGGTTTCTTATAATTCAATCATCTTCTAACAATCGTTCTATAAATTAAAGTTGCTTAAATAATATGTTCTCAAGCATCTAATGGACATAATCAACTCATTACTTAATTAAATCTCAATTTAATTAAGTAAATCCATAATTATATATTAATTAAATGGATCAATTTAATAGTCGATAATATTTGATTAATCAATCAAATTAATTTAATTCATCTTAGATACCCGCTAATTAGATTTATTTCTAATCACGTCTTTGTAATAAATTACATAAGTTCATCTCGTTACATAAATACATCACTTAAAAGAATAATTCTCAAATTATTCCTTAACATAATTAATTAATTATGTTATTCACTTTCTAAAATTAGATTTTATTCAATCTAATTAATTTAATTAATTCACTCTAGATAATTGATATTTAGGTTATTATTTAATTAATTAAGAATAAGTCCCAAAATTTAATTACTAAAATTAAATCTCATATTTAATTAATATAGAATTTATTCAATCCTTAATTTAATTTTAATGGATCATAGATGAATAGTTCAAGTCCATTACCAAATTAAATTCTTAGCCCAATATTGAAAATAAGTCTAAGCCCATCTTCAATTTAATTTAAAAGCCCATAGCAATTTATTCTAAAGGCTCATCTTTCATTTAATTCCAGAAGCCCATCTTACATAGGCCCAATACCATTTTATTTTAAACCAACCCATATCACATAGCCGCCTCTTCTTTCTTTTTTTTACCCGTAATTAAGGCCCATTAACCTTAACATATAATTTTTTTCAGCCCACTGAATCAAACAAAAACCAAGCCCAGCATTTATATTTTTGGCCCAATGTCATAAGGCCCAAAGCAATTAAATTCGGCCCAAGAGAATAAGCCCAACACAATTAAAACTAAATTAAACCTTAGCCCTAGCCGCCCCATCTCCACTCTCACGTCCCCGCCTCTCTCGTCACTCTCATACTCACGCACGCACACGATCCACAATCGCCGCCGCTTGCCTCTCTCCGGCCGACCACGTCGTCGATTCGACGACTTCTGACGCTTGCTGCCGCGCGACAACAATGCCGTGACCTCGCCCGTCTTGGTTCTCTCACGAACACACACACACATCCACGATCTGTCCCACTGCCGCCTTACGTCCGGCCGGCCACGTCGCCGTCGACGAGCCGCGCCGCCACGACCAGCGCCTCCTCTCTTCTCTTTCTCGTTCCTTTTTCTTTCTCGCACGTTTCACGCACACGTCGCAGATCTCATCTCTCTCATTTCTGCCGCCAACGTCTCCTCGTCTCCGGCGAGCCATCGCGGCCGGTAGGCGTACCACCGGTCACCGCCGCGCTCTCAGATCTGTCCTTCTCTCTCTCGGTTCCCTTGCGAACCGACGACGCACACACGAACAGATCTCATACAAACATACACGAACGCCGCGTACAACTCCCTCTCTCTCGGATCTGCCCTTTTCTCTTCTAATCTCGTTTGTAAATAAAATATCTAACGTTTTTCCTTCTCTCACAGGTTTGAAGGCTGCCGCCATTATTCCCCGTCTCCGCGAGCAGCGTCACGGTCGGCGAGTTTTACAACCATTGTGACAGCCGAGCCTTAGTGGCTCGGTCAAATTTTTAGAATTTCTTAAGTCAGTAATCGTTAAATTTCTCGTATATGATTTTATCTGTTTGGTTTGTTTCAAGAATCATGTGTAGATTGTTCGCATATATATTGTTTCGATCAGTAAAAGAATTTAATGAGGAGTTGAGAATGATATACCCTTGTTGTTTCTTTGAAATGGGGTTTTCTTACATTGTTGGCGACAAAGTTGGAGATGGGGATGTGGGTTCATGGTGCTTGGCAGAGAGTAAAAATGGGTGGAGGGAAAAAAATGGGTGTTGTGATCCGATTAATTAACATGAGAGAGAATGTGTTTGCAAAAAAAAATCTTCATAGGATTCTTGAGATAGAAAAAGGAGGTTGAAAAATGATTATATAGGGAAAATGGAATATTAGAGGAATAAAAATGATGTGGTTTGACTAGATCATTTATTCCATATAAAAATATCTAACTCGGTTTATAAGCGTATTCGTTCTTGACATTCGTTTAAATTTTCTGTTCTAAATAAAGTCGAAACGTCAAGCGATTATAAAATTTAATAATCGCTCTAAATTCAAATCTCGATTTAGCTAAAGAAATTAATAATCGAAGTTTTAAATTTCTCGGAGTATTACACATAGATCCTTTCCATATAAGATTATGGTAATAATCCTTTCCATAAAGGTTTATGGTAATTTCCATATAGGATTATGGTAATTTCCATATGGGATTATGGTAATTTCCATATAGGATTATGGTAATGCATTATAAATATGAGGTAAGAGATTAAATCTAGGTCGATGATTAATAATCATCATCATTATTTTCGAGAATTTGAGGTTCGTCCTTTGAGAGATTTTCGAAAATTCTTGAGAGCTTGAGGGTGATTTTCCGAAGCATTCTCCATAGATCGTCCTCACTCGACGTTGGAGATTGGGTAACCGGGATACAGTCCAGAAGGTCAAAGCACGAGTCTCGATCCATTCCGCCTCGACAGATTCAAAGGTAAACACGAGAAAACCCCAACGTGTTGCAATTAATTATATAGGTGCATGCTACGTATATAATCAATGTATGGTGAATTAAACATCTAAGATAGATCCTCGGGAGAGGGCTAAACATAGTTTTTCCCTACAATTGGTATCAGAGCCTAGGATCAGAATCTTGGCTCTGTTGGATTAATTCACGTTTGATTATTACGTGCGCTATATATTATTTGTTGAATCTGTCGTTCATCGTGGCTCGTTTTTATTTTGTCGGATTTTGTTTTTCACCACGAGAAAATCCGTGGTTAGATTAGATTTATTTTACGTAAATCTTATACGTAAAGTAAAACGAACAGCGGCGGATCGAGGCAGCGGAAAAAGCGGGTGCGCGGCGCGTGCGGCGGCACGCAAGGCGTGCACGGCGCGACGCGTGGCGGGGCGAACCAGATCCATTTTTCGGCCGAATCTGTTTTGACGAGTCGGTCCGTGCCGGTGCGCGCGAGGCCCGTTTTGAAGATTATAAAGATGCATGCTTTGCAATTCTATGTAATAGATTATGCGGGAAAGTTGATTCCACGAGTGGGCCACGATGAGCGTTTTATTTTATTTTATCGTTCATTGCATGTCGTGGATGTTTAAAATTATGCAGGAGCATGCTATGTATGTTTAAATTACGTTGACAAACCTTTAAGTGTTTTCGTAATTGGAGTGCGCATAGTAAGCATGCTAGGTTTATCGCGTTTTCAAGCATATTTTAGAATTACTGCGAGCATGTTTTACATGTTGAGTTCTATAGAAAAGCATGCTAGGATTACGTGATCCGCATGGACAAACCTTTTGAACAAAAGACTAAGCAAGCAAACCGACAAATTAAATTTTTTAAATTAAAATGTCAAGACCTCCACTTTTTGATCCTAAACAAAGTGATACATGCTTTGTGAGTGGCGTCCACACGCGTGGTTTGCTTGCCTTGTTTATCATAAGTTTGTTAGATGAGATTTCTAAATAAAACATTTTAAATCTATTGAGAAGTGGGAGTTTCATGTGTATGGCGTCCACACGCGTGGCTTGCATGTGCGATTTTCATAAGTTCTCCGAGATAGATATAAAATGAGATAACAAAGAATTTGAATTGGGCGGTATGGTCCTAGTGGTATGCTAATTCTAAGAATTCGTTTTCTGCTGTTAAAAATGTGGTCATTGCTTAGACATCACCTCAAGTACAACTTCCCACGAAGTCCCTTCTTGTGATAGTGATGTGGTCTAGTAAGGTCCAATCGTTAATTTCATTTGTCATAAGGATAAGTTGACATGGATTGAAATTAAACGACTAAAAGGTATATTTTAGTGCAGTCGAGGGGTTCGTGTGTAAGCGCCCACACGCGTGGCTTGCATGTGGGATTCCTTGGGCGATTGGAGGTTTCAATTAATATTTTTTATCAAAGGTTACAATATTATTATTACAATTATGTGCGATCGTATGCTTATGTGTTTACTTTATCGTTTCGAGATATGTCTCTTACACCGATTATCAATATGCTCGCACAAAATCCGTTATCCGGTCCAAATTTTATCGAGTGGAAACGAAACATTGAGAATGTTCTTACTGCGGAAGAAAATCTATTTGTACTCACTACACCCCGTCCCAAGCCTCTAGACAATTCATCTGCGATGAGGGGGCGCAAGGAGCACGAGAAATGGGACAAATCAAATAGAATGGCAAAGTGCCTTCTTTTGGTCACCATGTGCAGTCCCTGCAACTCCGACATCAAGAGATGGAAGATGCGACCACGATATGGCTAAGTCTTATGAAATTGTATGAGAGTCGGACAGAATCGCTTGTCATAATTTGACAAAATCAATAATGTCAAGTTCAATGAAGGAAGCGATTGGTGCATAACCATGTAAAGCAAATGATTAATCTCTTCGGAGAGCTCGAATTGGTTGGAGGATATATTGATGACGTAGTCAGAATCGATATGATCCTCAACACTTTGCCCAAGTCTTTTGATGACTTCCGTTATAAAGCAGTCCTTTATGATAAGAGTTATACTCTAGATTCATTGCAAGATGATCTAGTAGCGGAAGAAGCATAAAATGGGCAAGGTGCACGATCTTTAATACGCACCTCAAAGAAAACCACCGCTTTATCGAAGATGAAAAGGAAAAGTGGAATTCAAGAGATGCTAAGGCTAAAGAAAGAGTGGGAGTAATACAAAGGGCTCTACCGGTGGTTTGAAAAAGCGAAGGAGAAGGAAAATGCTTCAAGTGCGGTGAGGCCGGGCATTGGAAGGCTAAGTGCCCCAAGCTCAAGGCTCTAGAGTGCGCCATTGCTTTAATGTGAAACATGTTTAGCGACTTGTTCTACCCATTCTTGGGTAGTAGACACGAGTGCGATCGATCATGTTTGTTACACCTGCGAGGGTTCTGCGGACAAGGAGGCGAATGATGGCGAAATAACGATCTCCATGGGCAGCGGCGAAAGTCGAGGCCGTTGCGGTCGGAGATGTTACTTTATGTTTGAGAAAGCAGTTTTAGTTTTAAAGGCGTTTTATATGTGCGGATTTTGGTGGAACCTTGTTTTGTTTGAAATTGTTTATTCATGGATATTGATTGTTTTTGATAGTGATGTTTCTATCATAAGAAATGACGAAGTTATCGTGTAGGCACATTATATAATTAAGCTTTATACTATTTACGCAATACATAATACCTATAACTATGTTGCATCTACATCAAACCTTAAAAAGAAAGTTTTCTTAGCAAGATGACACCTCTTTTCTCGGCATCTTAGATTAGGTCACATCAATCTAAATAGGATCCAAAGGCGGCTAAGAATGGGCGTTGGGTAATCTCACGTTACTCCGTTCCGGTCTGCGAATCTGTATAGAAGGTAAGATGTTGACGGACCTTCAAAGCGAAGGTCATATAGCCAAAGAAATGTTAGAGTTAGTCCATTCGACTGTGGACCGATGTCCACACAAGCTCGTGGAGAATACAGTATTTTGTCACTTTCATTGGCGATTACTCAAGGTGCGGATACGTATACCGCTTCACCGCAAGTCTCGAATGCTTTGAGAAATTCAAAGAATTTTAGGCGGAAGTGGAGCGAAGCTAGGTAAGAGTATCAAGTCATCTGCGTTATGATCGCGGTGGCGAATACCTCAACAACAAGATCATGGACTATCTAGTGAAGTGTGGGATTACCTCCCGGTAGACTTCACACGGGCACACCACACAAAATGGTGTGTCGAGTGAAGAAATAGGACTCTTTTGGAAATGGTTAGATCAATGATGAGTTATGCAACTTTGCCTATTTCGATTACGGGGTATGCCTTAGAAAGCGGCATACTTGCTAAATCTAGTACCATCAAGTCGATCGAAGAGACCCTTTTCGAGTTGTGGTTTGGCGCAAGCCGAGTTTAAGCCACATAAGGATATGGGCGATCCAAACACATGTCTTTGAACAAGAAAGGCGACAAGTTGGAGGCTAGATCCGACTCAAGGCTGTTTATTGGCTATCCTAGAGGAGCGAAGGTGGTTTATTTTATAGTCCTAAGGATCGGAAGGTCATTATTAGCACTAATGCCCGATTCTTAGAAGAGGACTACATGAAAAATCATAAATCCAAAGTTGAAATCATTCTTGAGAATTAGAAGTTGATCGTATTCCACCACCGATTAGACCAAAGGTGCGAGATGTCGAGTCTAGTGGGAGGATCAACACCGATACTTCAAGAAATTGAAGTGGGTTGAGTTCCACTGGAGATACCGACCGTACAAGTGGTACCTACCAAGCTAGTTGTGCAAGATAGAGAACCACAAGTTACTGCACCCACTGTTGCCATTGTGCCTGTAGTGCCTCGTCGTAGTGGAAGGGTTGTTCGTCAACCCGAGAGATGTATGTTCGTAGGTGAATCTTGGTTTAGTCGAGTAAAGCGAACAGCAATAATCGACCCATGGACGTACGTGGCGATACAAGACAATGATGCAAGATCTGGAACTTACGTTTGGACGAGGTGGTAAAGTCCTATGGATTTACCAGTTGCCTAGCGAGTTGTGTGTATCGTTTAGATGTCGGCGATAATGTGGTATTTCTTGCACTACGTAGATAACATTCTTCTATTTGGCAACAATGTGAAGTTGTTATCGGGCGTAAAGAGTTGGTTATCCGATTAGTTTTAAATGAAAGACTTAGGAGATCGCGTACATTCTTGGGATCAAGGTTTACCGAGATCGCAAGAGGAAAATATTGAGCTTATCTCGGGCGTCTTACATTGATCTTGTGATTACTCGTTTTAGTATGCGGACCGCCGAGAAAGGATTGCTACCTTTCGGACATGGCGTTCCTTTTATTGACAAGCGATCACCTATATTTGCGAAGGAGATAGAGAAATGAGACAAGTTCCTTACGCTTCCGCCGTAGGAAGTCTCATGTACGCAATGCTATGCACGAGGCCCGATATACGCTATGCGGTAGGCATAGTAGCTAGATATCAATCTAACCACGGACAAGTTCATTGGATTGCGAGAAAGCATATACTCAAGTACGAAAAGAACTCGAGATTATCGCTAGTTTACCATGCGAGATAGTCTAATGCCTTTGGGTTATCTGACTCGATTTCCAAGTGACCGTGATGAGAAAAAGTCTACCTCGGGCTATGTGTTTACCTTGGGAGGTGGAGCCGTATCTGGCGGAGTGCAAAGCGGCGATGCATTGCGGACTCTACCATGGAAGCGAATATGTAGCCGCCGGAGGCTTCTAAGGAGGCTGTATGGTTCAAGAACTACCTCATGGATCTAGGTGTGGTACTGGTTTGCCCAATAGTATCATAGTTTCTTGTGATAACTCGGTGCGATGGCAAACTCGAAGGAACCACGTCTTGATCATTCACTTTTCACACGTAAAAGGCGTATATAGAAGGTAAGTCAGTATCGTATCCACGAGGATTGTGTCTGAAACACGAAGCTAGCTCAGCGATAATTCATCATTATTCAAGCACGAGAAAATTAGGTGAAAGGTTTTAAGGGCTTGAATTTAATCCAAAGCGTAACCATGCGAGAAAATAAAACAAAGCAATAAACACACGGAAGATAAAACAAATAAGAGAGACTAACCACAGGGATGCATTAATCCTATCCACAACGTATGTTTATCCTGTTCCTATTAGCCAATTTTAATCCGACAAGATGGAAGATCACAAATATAACCAACAACTTCAATTACGACAATTGCGGCGAGAGATTACGAGTTTTCCTACCATTCTAGGTGAAAACAAGTAACTCAAAAGGATCACTAAGAATATGCTTTTACGAATATCCTATCTCATTTCGACTCGAAGGCTTATCCGTATCATGCATTCAAGATCGATTGACAATTAATACAATTACGTAATTAACCGACAACTAGATATGCATCAAGATTGATCGAAATCAACACATATAAATAAGCACCAAGAATCATGAATCGATGCACGGAAGGTAAATAGCGATAGAAATCACAACATATAGGATCGAATCATGCAAACCCTAGGATCGATCTTGAATTTTAGCTACGCATAATTAAATTACCAAAGCAATAAATAATTAAATAAAACATAAATTAAGATAGATAGATAAAACCGTAAGAATCCACGAAGAACAATTGTAGCGACTTGAATCAGGAAGAAATTTCGAATTCTAATACTAAACTATGAAATTGGAATGAAAATACTTAAAGAAAAGCTAAACTAAATTAAGCGGAAAAGAACTTGCAAAAGAAAATAAAGAAGAATTTGTGTTACGCTGCGGAATGGTGTTGAATGGTGTTCATAAGCTCTTGCTCTATCATCTCCCTATTTATAATAAAACATAAGCTCCTTTTTCATAAATTCCTCAATCCTATTCTCGACTGATTCAATCATATTCGACTACGATTCAATCCTATTCGACTCGGATTAGAAGTATACATGGACTAGGTGTCTCAAATTGCTGAAAATTCATGATTTTCACGAGTTTTGCCCTTGCGACCTTAGGTCGCGAGCAAAACTCGCGAATCATGTTTTCTCGGCTGCCTGCGCGACTTATTTGTTTAGCTCCGTTCTCTCTCGTCCGGACTCCGAATTATAATCCGTTTGCGCCTACGGACTCCTATTGAGATGTTCTTTAACATAGTCTACTTTGTACATCCATCCTTGTCAAATCCATTTCATCATATTCAACGTCGTTTTCAAACGATTCTTGCCGCATGAGCTCATGTTGGGCTATTGATTCCTCTTTATCGTGATCCACCTTTTGATATTAAAACATATGCTAAAATGACATGAAATACACACGGCATAATATCTTCCAAGGTAAACACAAATATATCAAAAGACAACTCAAAAGATCACTTATCACTTAGAAAGCGAAACGAATATAGCCTTATAAATCATGTAAAATGAGGCTTATCACGTACCCACAAGGCGACCAAACACATAGAGAAAGTACCATGTCATACGAAAATCGTTAGGCGGTGGCGTCTTGATTGCAAAGATTGATCGACGGATAACCTAGCGGATCCATTCACGAAAGCCTGCCACTATAAGTCTACGTTGGGCACGTTAGAGGACTTGAATTGCGCTAGATGGCACCGCTAAAGCCTGCGCAATAAGTCTACGTCGGGGCGTTAGAGGACTTGAATTGCGCTAGATGGCACCCACTTAGAAAGGAAACTTTTGTATAAGTGGGAGAAGCAAAGTGATGGTTTTGTTTGTAATAGCTAGTAGAGACACATTGTATACTAAAAGTTTGCTTTAGTATAAGTGGGAGATTGTTGGTTGTATCTTGAAAGGTTTTGGTTAAGCTTGTATACAATGTTTCTGTTACCACTATTACAATCTCTATCCGAAATGAATACTTGATTGCATATATATGTGTCCCTTATCTCATATATAAGTTAGATCATACAATGTGTAGAAGATCACGTAAGTGCGTATGATTGGTCAAGCTTAATGAGATATAAAAGTTTCTGGTGAGACAACTTGAGGACGAGTTGTCGGTATAGGCTGCATGTATAGATAAAGTGACTTGACTTGGTTGCTTGTCTATCTTTGATGCGTCTACGATGTATTGAAGGATCACGGTGAGATGAGTTCTTCTATCGACCGTCGTGAAGAACCAAGATCTCGGTGACTTACGATGATCTAAACCTCGATAAGGTATTAGATGAGTATGAGTTCTTGACCATCACTTTGACTTGTTATGGGTGAGGGTTATATGTTCTAACCCAATATTCTCCGCATCTTGGGTGGTGGCGGTGCTTGTATGTCATGCTAGTTATACGTATCAGTCACCGTATCCATTTAGGATGATGGCGTCCCTAAGGAGCTCAAAGGTTTATTGTACTAAACCCTGCGGTTGAGTTAGCTCAAGTACAATAATAAGGTTGAGTGGTACTACTTAAGAATTAAAGATATTAATTATTTTAAGCAATCGAATGCTATAAATAATTAATGGACGTTCGATATCTTAAATACGGGATTCGTAATGTCTAAGTGCAATCCCGACTCAACTTCGGTAATAAAGGGTAAGTCGGCATTTATTCTCTAGTGGCATGAATAAATGTTTATAAATTAATTTATGTTAAATTTGAACATAAGATAATTAATTTATTTGAGGCCCATCTTTATTCCTTGCATTTGATCCATGGGCTGACCCATCCAGGCCCGTAAGCTAGGCAAAATCGGTGTCCCTATGCTCTACAAGGCAAGGATTTGATTCTCTTTATCCTATAAGGATATTATTATATTTATGGGATATGCATAGATCCTTTCCATATAAGATTATGGTAATAATCATTTCCATAAAGGTTTATGGTAATTTCCATATGGGATTATGGTAATTTCCATATAGGATTATGGTAATGCATTATAAATATGAGGTAAGAGATTAAATCTAGGTCAATGATTAATAATCATCATCATTATTTTCGAGAATTTGAGGGTTCATCCTTTGAGAGATTTTCGAAAATTCTTGAGAGCTTGAGGGTGATTTTCCGAAGCATTCTCCATAGATCGTCCTCACTCGACGTTGGAGATTGGGCGGCAGGGATCTGATCCGAAGGTCAAAGCACGAGTCTCGATCCATTCCGCCTCGACAGATTCAAAGGTAAACACGAGAAAACCCCAACGTGTTGCAATTAATTATATAGGTGCATGCTAGGTATATAATCAATGTATGGTGAATTAAACATCCAAGATAGATCCTCGGGAGAGGGCTAAACATAGTTTTTCCCTACAGCTGCTTGCGCAAGCGACCCTTTTTCGAAAACGCAAAAAGCGACGCATCTTTTGCAAACGGACTCCAAATTTAGCAAACTTGGTACCATGGACTCGAAATAAAATACGATACAACGACTATAAACAAGATATGCTTTTAAAAGACCCATGAAAAATCCAATTTTTTGATAACTTCCCCGGAGTGCCAAACCTTCGTGGGTGGTCGAAAACCTGCATACTTAGTGTCTATGAATTCGTCATGAGACAATCTTCACAACGCCTGAGGTTTCGTGACGGTCGCATCACCGAAACAAAATGTCAACCTTTTGACCTTTTCTCAAAAAACGTGCCATACAAACTTGAAGCTTAGGAAGGACGGGGTATTACATCCCTCCATCTTTAGAAAAATTTCGTCCCCGAAATTTCAAACACGTGGAGGAAACAACTCAGGGTACTGGGCCCTGAACTTGTCTTCCAACTCCCACGTAGCTTCCTCCTCGCCATGGTGATTCCACAACACTTTCACCAACGGAATCTGCTTGTTTTGTCTTCCAACTCCCACGTAGCTTCCTCCTCGCCATGGTGATTCCACAACACTTTCACCAACGGAATCTGCTTGTTCCTCAACTCCTTAACTTCTCGTTCCAAGATAGCCACTGGTCTCTCCTCGTAACTCAGATCCTGAGCAAGAACCACCTGATCATGCTTGATCACGTGTTTTGGATCGTACACGTACTTTCTCAATTGAGAAACGTGAAACACATCGTGAACATCTCCGATGCTAGGTGGCAATGCTAACCTATAGGCAATGGGGCCTATTCTCTCAAGAACTTCGAAAGGTCCAATGAACCTCGGTCGCAACTTAACTCATTTCCCAAATCGAACGACTCCTCTCGTCGGGGAAACCTTAAGGAAGACGCGATCTCCGACCATGAACTGAAGATCCGTACGACGCTTGTCCGCATAGGACTTCTGCCTGTCCTGAGCTTCCTTGATCCTCCGCTTGATCTGATCGATAGCCTCGACCGTCTGCTGAACCATCTCTGGTCCTAACATCTTCCTCTCGCCCACTTCGTCCCAATAAAGTGGCGATCGACACTTTCTTCCGTACAACGCTTCATAGGGAGCCATTCCTATGGTGGCCTGATAACTGTTGTTATAGGCAAACTCCACCAAAGGTAGTATCTCTTCCCAATTTCCTCTTCTGTCGGCCACGACTGCTCGTAGCATATCCTCCAAGACCTGAATCGTCCTTTCCGACTGACCGTCTGTCTGAGGATAGAAGGTTGTACTGAGATTCAGCTTGGTCCCCATGGTTTCTTGCAGACTCCTCCAAAACCTTGCCGTGAACCTCGGGTCACGATCTGACATAATCGATACTGGCACACCATGTAACCGTACGATCTCTCTAACGTAAAGCTAAGCAAGCTTATCTAACCCGTACGTCATCCAAATCGGTAAAAATGAGCTGACTTCATCAGTCTGTCGACGATAACCCATATAGCGGTGTTTCCTCGCGCTGACCTAGGAAAACTCACAATAAAATCCATACCGATATGCTCCCATTTCCATTCTGGGATTGGTAGCGGTTGCAACGAACCTGACGGACGTTGGTGCATAGCTTTCACTTGCTGACAAGCCAAACAACGTTCCACGAACGCGGCTACATTCTTTTTCATCCATTCCCACCAAAAGTTCCTCTTAAGGTCTCTGTACATTTTTGTGCTTCCTGGATGAGCTGTATATGGTGCCTCATGATCTTCACTCATGATCTTATCTCTCAATTCCCTATTGAGTGGCACACATAACCTTCCTCGGAATAATAGCGCGTTGTTTTTCGCTTTCGTGAACCCCTTGCTATCTTCTAGCCTTGCTTTCAAACGTATCTTTTCCAGGAATTCCTCTCCTCGTTGCGCGCTCACGATCGTTTCTCTCAGGTCCGGTTCACCACAAGTCGTGTGACGAAACCTGACCGATTCGTGGATGAATCACTTCCAAGCTGAGCTTCTCGAAATCTCGAATAAGCTCTTTCTCTTGCGTAAGAAGATATCCCAACTTCACTCTCGACTTACGACTAAGGGCATCTGCTACGACATTGGCTTTCCCCGAGTGATAGCTGATAGAGCAATCATAATCCTTCACCAACTCTAGCCATCTCATTTGCCTCATGTTCAGCTCCTTTTGTTCAAAGAAGTACTTAAGGCTCTTGTGATTCGTGAAGATCTCACACTTAACTCCATAGAGATAGTGCCTCCAAATCTTCAACGCATGAACGACTGCTGCTAACTCTAGGTCGTGAGTTGGGTAGCTCAACTCGTGCAGCTTCAACTGACGAGACGCGTAAGTTATAACCTTTCTGTTCTGCATAAGAACGCAACCCAAACCAAGCTTGGATGCATCGGTGTAGACCACAAACCCATCGTTTCCTTCCGCACGGCTAACTTTGGGAGGTTGTTAGCTTTTCTTCAACTCTTGAAACTTGCTTCACAAGCTTGACCCAAAACTTAATTCCTTTCACGAGCTGTTGCGTTATCGGCCTCGCCAACCGAAAACCCTTCGATGAAGCGTCTATAATACCGCGCCAAGCCTAGAAAGCTTGAACCTCATTGGCATTAGTCGAACCTTCCATTTACTTATCGCTTCAACCTTGATGGGTCGACTTTGATTCCTTTTGCGGACACGATATGTCCAAGGAACATCACTTCTACGAGCCAAAACTCGCACTTACTATACTTGGCATACAACCTCTCGCTCGTAACGTTTCGAGCAGTGCGGAGGTGTTCTCTATGCAACTCGCATTCTTGGAATAGATGAGAATATCATCGATAAAAACCAAGATGAAACTATCCAGATACTGATGGAAAACTCGATTCATCAGATCCATGAAGACTGCTAGCGCATTGGTCAAACTAAACGACATCACGATGAACTCGTAGTGCCCATACCTTATCCTGAACGCGGTCTTCGCAACGTCCTCCTTCCTGATCTTTAGCTGATGGTAGCCTGACCTCAAATCGATCTTAGAGAAGACACTCGCTCCTTTGAGTTGGTCAAACAGATCGTCGATCATTGGAAGATGATATCTGTTCTTGATCGTTAGCTTATTCAGCTCTCTGTAGTCAATGCACATCCGCATTGACCCATCATTCTTCTTGACGAAGAGAACTGGCGCCCCACGGCGACACGCTAAGTTGGATAAAACCTAGATCCAATAGCTCTTGCAACTGCGCTTTCAGTTCTTGCAATTCTTTAGGTGCCATTCTGTATGGTGCCTTTGATACTGGTGCTGCTCCTGGTTCCAGATCAATAGTGAATTCCACTTGCCTATCAGGCGGCAAGCCTGGCAAGTCCTCGGGAAACACGTCCGGATATTCACACACCACTGGCTCCTCTTGCAACTGTTTGCGCTCTTCGGCGTGCCCTGTCAAACTCACCAAGAAGGTTTGTGACTTCGCTCTGATCATCCTCACCGCCGGTCTTTGAGATCATCGGCACGCAAACACCCATCCTTATACTGTGGAAGCAAACTTCCACTTTTTTGGCTATTCGAAAAGCAACTTCTCTCTCGAGACAACGTATAGTTGCCCTGTGCTTTTCCAACCAATTCATGCCAAAGATGACATCGAAATCTTTCATTCCGATGACATGCAAATTGTGAGGACCTTCTCTCACGATTTCTACCTCTGGTTCGGGCATATCTCTTTTGCCTTTAGCACTTTCCCTGACGGGATGCTAATTTCCAGGGTACTCTGTGATTCCTTGGGTACCAAACCCAACCTCTCACATGCGATTCTCGAAATGAAGGAATGTGAGGCTCCTGTATCAAACAAAGCGAAAACGGGTATATCACTCATATGGATTATACCTGCAAGATTTCCGGGAGCTTGTGCTGCCTGCTGCTGATTCAAGGCGTACACCCTGGCCTGCTGCGGTGGCCTTTGGTTTGCTGGCCTCGGATGACCTCCTGCTCCGTGGTTCATCCTCGGCGGAGCCTGGTTCTGCCTCTGCGGAGCCGGATGCTGTCTCACTGGCGGCTGCACCGCTGGCCCTCCTATCGATGGACAATCTCGAGCGTAATGTCCAGACTTTCTACAATGGTAACACTCGACGTTACCTTGCCTGCACTCGCCCAAATGATTCCTCTGGCATTTCTGGCACCAAGGTTTTTCCACACCCTGCCCCCACTGCCGTATGGGTTGGAAATTCCTTCCCCAAGGTTGCCTTTCTCTTTCCTGAATACCCAGATTCCTCGGAATCACTGGATCGCTCTGGTTCCCTTGGAACACCTGATTGCCTCTCTCTTGATCTTACCATTTCCTCTTGCCTCTTCCTCCATCAGCTGGCTGTCTGGGTGGCATCGTTATCTCCTGGGGCAACATTGACTCAATGTTTAAAGCCCGGTTCGAGGGCGTGCATCGTCGGATCTCCCTAGCGGCGAGCAAAATTCCTATCTCGGGTGAGTCCTCTCTCGAACACATGCGCCTGGCGACCTCTGTCTCGACAGTGCGTTGCATAAGCGACGGGACGATTGAGCGGCGATCGTACTCGGTGACCGTCCTTTTCCCTTGTCGAAGATTGAAGAACTCGTTACGCTTCTGCGCTGTAAACGCCAGGCACGTACTTTTCCATGAGTTATTCCTTGAAATCTTCCCACGTATACCTTTCCCACTGTCCTGGTGTTAGGGTTCTCCTCACGGATTCCCACCAGAAATCAGCCTCATCGGTCAGCTGAAAGATCGTGCAATTCAGCTTTTCTGCTTCTTCGCAGCCGATATATTCGAAGATCCTTTCGGTGGATCGTATCCAGTTCTCAGCGTCGATCGATTCGCCGAGACCGTCGAACATAGGGGGATTCTGCTTGCGAAAACTCTCGATCGTGTGCCGCTGAACCAAAGGTGGTTCTTGGGCTTCTTCCACGTTATTGTTCCTCTGGTTCCTTGTTCTCGGCATTCTGTACCGACGTTTAAAACATTAGAAACACGTTCGCATAGATAACCAGGTACCATCGCATAACATACATCTTCACCCATAACCATATATCATCACATATGTCACATATCACGCACGATCACATATAATCATGCAACCCTATCAACACATCATCGTTATGCATTCCACATCGCACATCACATAGATCATATATCATCATGGCATAGCTCATATCACATATAAGCATCAAACATAAACATCCTGTCATAGACAACGTTAGTATCAGCATTATCCAGTGTCCGTGAAGGACTGTCAAAATACAAGATCAAAGGTATGTCAGTTAAAAAAGGTCAGATATGAGCAAAACAATCTGACTCCGGTTACTGCCAAAAGATGTCGCTCTGTCCATGCTTATAGCAGACTCTGCGACTGTCATTGTACACACTGACCACCTAGATCTCTGTCCTCCATATCCGTCCACTACTCTCCGTTTGTTTCAACGGTTCCATTCTGCCTTTCCTCATCCTCTCTCTCCCTTCCTATCAGGGCTTGGATTCGGGCTGCTGCCTCGGTAAAACGATCCTGCATGGAAGCAAGCCTCTCGTGGGTATGATCCCACCCAAGATGCGCTCTGATTGCCTGAGTCTCAGGTGAATGCTGTTCCTGGGTTCCAGTCTCTGGCGCTTGCCCTTCCTCAACATGCTCGACCTCATCTGAGTCATCCGCTATCTGGATCACCGGGTCCTCTGAGTCTTCACTGTCCTCTTCGTCCTCCTTCGGGTCTTCCTCATCCTCAGAATCTCCTTCCCGGGAGGCCAACCCGACATCTTGTTCGGTGGCTTTGTGATTACGATCACCGGCCTCTTCCCCGCCACGTCGAGTGGATCATCTCTCACCGGGAGGTCCCGCCGAAATCATTCTGGTTTGTGCGAAGGTGAGGATCGTAGATGGAGGTGTAGTGGTGGCGTATCTGACAGGCTGGCGATCGTCTGAGCCTCGGCCGCTTCTCCCAAAGGCTCTTGAGAACATCATCACATCATCAATGCGGATCGGCCCTCTAACATGCCTCGCTATCACATCTGCCTCAGATGGTATGCCTCGATGATCGGTCCACTGTCTCCACACTCGAGCAGCGAACTCTGTGAAATCCCAGGTAAGATGTCTGGTGATAGGGTCCCGACAGAACATCACGTACCCTTGTCTTCTTGCCCATGGCTGCCAACATGTTGGTAGCCTCTCTGTCATCCGGTAGTAGGCCTCATATTCGGATACTTTCCCACTATCTCGAACCTTCCTCCATAAACCAACAAATCTTCCCAGAAACACTCCCAATGGCTCATGGACATTCCTGGTACATTCCCTGAACTTACGGATATGCTCATCTATCATGTGGGATCTTAACCAACGTTGTCTGGGCCACTGAATATTCATAAACCTACATGTTAGTTCACCAATAAACAACAACAAATATTCTGTAATACCCCAGATTCTTATAGCTCTGCTTAAGGGCTAAGTACGTAATTAATTAGAAATTAATTACGTGAGTGGCTAGGGACAATGCATCCTTAGATTAAATTTTATAAGATTTCGATAAGATTTCTCAGATTAGATTTCAATAAAGTATTTCCAGATAAGATTTTTAGAGTTTTAACTCAAAGATTTAAATTAGAATTTTTCAGTCGATTGAGTTAACAATAAATCTTTATTTATTGTTTTATTTCCATATTTATTTTGGAAAAGAATGATTTACGAGATTTCAACTCGTTAGAAATTTCTATATTTCTATTTGATTTATTATTTTCAAGAGAGATAATTTATATTCCTATTTTATTGAGCCTTATTTTCGAGAATACGTATATGTTCGTTTAAAGACTTAGTGTCTTTAATAATTTGGGCCTAGTATAAAAAAAAATATCAAGGAGCCCAATTGTTTTTTTTTTTAACGCTTATTAAAAAGCTAATGGAATTATCTAGAATCATGTAGCTTATTATGGAAGCCTTAGATTATTCTAGAAATTGATAACTTATCTAAAACTAAAGAATTCTCTAGAAACCAAGAAGCTTCCCAAAGAAGCCTTAAATGGTAACCATGATATATATATGCCTATAGCTTCCTCAAGACTTCATTTCTTCATTTCATCCACCCATTTTTCCTCTCAAATTTTCGAAACACACACCACACACACACACGAAATTTCTTCTTCCAAAACTCAAGATCCGGACTTCAAACCTTCTTCAAAGTTGTAGATCAACGTCATACGAAGGTATATCTCCATTCCTTTACAAGTTTTGAAGTAGAATCAAGATGAAAAATTCCCCCTTAAGCCTTGCAAGTTTCGGCCATGATGGCCCCTTTTTATACAAGATGTATTCTTTGATTTTTAGTTGATATATACATAGATCTACCTATTATGAGTGGTATTGTGTTGAGAAAAAAAAGAAAAATCCTCTTTTCCAACCCTATATGTTTCGGCCCTCATGAGAAAAAATTGGGGAAAAGCTTTGATCTCTTGATATATGTTTCAATTGATGTTGAATCTAGTATATATGCTTAAATTGTGGTTTAATTTGTCTATTTTATGAAAATCCCAAACTTTAGTTTAGAACCCTAATTTCTATTTTGAAATTATGTTATGGGTTTTATAAATTGAGCTTGTATTTATACAATTAGGGGTGTTTGAGCATGATTAGAGTCGAGTTTGAAAACAAAAATTGAACCCTTCGATTTTTCCTATGAGGACCAAAAAGTGTGGCTTTGATTTCAAGATGATTCGGCTTTGATTTGTTTAAATTAAGCTAGTATATATGTTGTTGTGTATATATGATTAAGTTTGGCAAAAGAAATCGGAGTTAAATCCTACTCCGTTGAAAAGCCCCAATTTAATATGTTTATGGAAAATCGAGAACTTATTATTTTGATTTTATTTGATTAGTTTGATTGCAAAAGAATAATATAGTATATAAAATTAGCCTATTTTGAATTATTGAGAATTTTCTATGCTATTTTGTAAAAGTTCAATTTTGTTAGTTTACGTATTTTCAAAGGACTTTATGTCTATGAATTGAAAGATGAATGTTCTTGTGAAATAATTTCATAATGATTCAAGTAGTTTAGTTTGGGTGCATTGACCTAGCAGTTTAGCTTAATCATAGAGTATCGAGAGAGTTTAATAAAAGCTCAAGAGTTAGAAACTCTTAGTTCCTCTTTCACGTATTTACTCCTCTTATCTCTTTTAAGGAGCAAGTGGAAGTGAGTTAAAGATCAAGAAAGGAAAAGCCGAAAGTGTTGAGTAAGCCAATTATCCAGGTGGGCTTTCTAAATTAAGAAAATATATGTTTGTGCACAATTTTATGATGACTAGCATGAGTCTCTTTTATAAAAGTTAATTGACTTGCCTGTTTTGAGCATACTGCATGTTACCTATCTACGAGAGATTGACGATATCGGCCCTATGCTAGACGAGCTGCTAGTAAGGGTTTGTGTACACAGAGTGATCGTGAGCTAAATGGCCGATCAATGTGTTTGAGAAGGAGGCCTACTTCTCAACACAAGAGTGCGTAGATATGGTGTTTATTTAAGATTTGTCTGCAGACATGTTATGATTTGAATTGTTAGCACGTGCATTGATCATGAAGTAAGAAATTTCAGAAAGCATGATTCATAGGTTATTTCTTAAAACCCCGTGAATCTAAGAAAGTGGCAAGTCGATTGTATAACTCTAAAACACGTTTTAAATTGTTTTCGGCAATGCCCAGAGTGCATCAAGTACTCACACTGCATGTATTTCTAAATGTGCAGGTTATGTAAGAGATGATGACGAAGAAGAATCTTGGCGAAGACGTTTTGAGTTATGTTATAAGTTTGCCGGGTTTATGTCTTCATACATAAACTCGGCCATTCTTTTTTCGCCGATCAAGCTTACGGTTTGTAAATTGTTGTGTGTCCGAGAATATTATGGGTTAGACATATGATTTAAACTTTGAACTCATGTCAAGGATTATGGTATCAGTTTGTTAAACAGTTAATTATTAATGTTCATCCTTGATCATCTTATCAATCACAGGTTAATGACTCGTCTTTCTTTGAAAATATAATCATTAAAAATGTCGAGTCTATCAAAATAGTTAGTCGTTTTCCCTTTTGTTCCACCAGTCGCACTCCGGTTAGCAGCGAGTATAGAGTTAGATAGGTCGGGGTGTGACATATTCACGTTCCTTCTTATGTCCCAGCTATCTGGACAATCGTGTATCGGACACATATTCTCTTTCAACACATATCAACATAGATATGGACATTCATAACAAAATCACGTAAGCAATTACAGGGATGATGTTCCTGAAGAGCCTTTGGGAGAGCACAAGGTCTTTTCAAATAAAACCCTTGTGTCTTACTGTGATAGTGGAAGTATAATTTTTCGTAAAGGAAAAGTAAAATATTTTCGGCATGTGTCCATTGAGTACTTTGTACTCAGCCCTGCATGTTTGTTTTTAAATGTGCGAGTTGGTGATGATAAACAGGCGGGAGTTGGCGAATTTTTTGTCAACATAGCATAAAGCATCTTTTTGGTTCGCCTTGAGAATGCATCTTCATATGCATGTCTCACACGTTTATTCCGCTGCCAAACTCTTGAGACTCTTTTATATTTTGTTACTATGTTAAGTTCTTGATTATCCTGTTGAAACATTGTAAAAGTTGCTGTTGTCCGAACCTTCGTATCAACTCTTTATATAAGTTATTTTGCTCCATCCTTAATCTCGTTCATGTTTGGAAATATCCATATTTCTTCGTAGATGAAATAAGTTGAAAACCTTATTCTTTCATATTTACTTAATCCAAACCCCAAGTCGCGGTCCGATAAGGCGGTCTTTCGGGATTAGCCGAATCGGGCTGTGACAGAGTGGTATCAGAGCAGTTTGTTTGCTTTGAACCAAAAATATTCTTTCTATCCAAAGTCTGGCTCGAATCACTAGACTCTTTATGAAGCAGTCATCACCGCTCAACGCTCCTGTTCATCACGCTCAACCAGCAAGAAAAAGTGAGTTTTGATGTTTTCGAATGAAAAGGTATGGTTTTAAAAGTTTTGAAAAGTTATGTTACAGTTTTGAGGAAATTTGAGAGATAAATGTTTTTAAATGGACATGCCGTTGAAAGAAAAAGTGAATAGCTTTGAATTTTGATAATTCATTGATGAGAAGACAAACAAGTGGTTTGTTTGTGATGAAGAAGTTAAAGCTCATACCCGGTTGGTATGTGAGTATTGATGATGGACATATATAGAGTTATATGTCAGTAAGTTTGAATGAAAAGTTTGTTTATGAAACAAAGTGGAATTGTGAAATTGTTTTGATTTTCAAAAGAACGTAGATGAGCTCTAAGTTTCACAAAGAACTTAGATTGAACAGGGACATAAGAAATTTTCTACTATCTATGCCATAGTGCTTGATGACCCACGAGAACTTAAAACGCTTTTAAATACGACTTGACAAACGTGAATTGGAATGCAACGTGGAAGAATGGAGGCTTCAATAAACAGGATGTCACCATGACATGGGCATAGTATCTTCATTTAAAATTCTACGCGACAGAATTTTGAATCGACTGTTGCTTACGTAAATTAATCTAGAGCGATAGATGAACTTGGGGATTAGAATGATAAGTGAGAAATAAGATAAGTGTCTACGAGCTTATGCTGAAAGATGTTCACAAGTTTTGTGTTTTAAGAAGTGTAGTTCTTTAAGAAATCCTTATGATTTAAGTCTTCCCTATTGCTTTAAGATTTAGTCAGACTTACTTAGAACTATCTATTTTCAGATGGCAGGAAATGGGAATAATACGGGTAAGAGTACAAACACATATGCTACGGACCTAGAGCTCACAAGGGAGTATCGACTCTTTTACTACAAACTAGGCACCGATCTAGGACAATTCTTGGAGGAGTTCTTACGCCTGTGGATGGATGCTCATAACCATGGAGTAACGGATCTAGATGGTATCCAGCGACTCATTCGCCGTTTGCCGACAAACTGGCAGGGATATGCAAGGGAAATATCAAGGGAGTATGTCTTCTATAAAGAAAATTCAGAGGTTCTGGCAGATCTACCAGAATTTGTTAGCTAGCTCAAATATACATGCGATGTATATGGCACAGCACCTATGGGATCTGGTCTTTTTCCTAAGCTAGATGCACAGCATGATAAGATGAAGGAATGGTTGTAGCAAGAAGTAGATAAGAACTCCTAAGCTAGATGTACAACCGAGATATGTCCCGTCGGTTGTACAAGAAATAGATAAGAATGGTCAATGGACAGAATCTTACCGCCCTAGAGGATTGGGAGAGCTACCATTGCCATCACAACCCCACATGGAGACAAAAGCTACCACATGGAGACATAAGCAACCCGACACTTTAAAGGATTTCGATCGCTCTTTAAAGGATTTGGATCGTCTCATAAAAGAGGTAAAAACGTATCTGGAGACAGGAAAATTTCCAAGCAAGGAAAACGATTCCGACGAAGGACCCTCGGGGGCATAGAGCACTTAGATAAAATAAAACTTATGTAGTAAGTCATGATATAGATAGTATAATTAACATGTATAGAATAAACATAGTTTGGTAACATCTCGTAGTTAGTGTGTTTAGTGATGTCAAAATTTTGGTGTAAATAGGACATCACGCTATGTACTTAGTTGAAGAGACCAATCATCATAAAACCAATATATGAAAAAGTCCTCGTTGATGTATTTTGATGATACATGATGTTACATGGCTTGTTGTGGAAAAGTATCTAGCGTATGATATGTTTGTTGTTCCATGATCCATAATAAGGTTATGTGCTAAGTATTGATTTAGAAATTGACAATTGTTTTGTTTAAAACATAAAGAATGCCTCCTACAAGAGAATTGAGACGTAGAAGAGGAGAAGGAACTCCAGAACCGGAACGTCAACAAACACCACCACCTCCTCATAGAGTAGAGGAATTGTTCCTTAAACAAAATCCACCCTCGTTTAATGGAACTGGAAGTCCAGAGGTAGCCGAGTAATGGGTAAGGGCTATAGAGAGAATTTTCAATTTCTTGCATTGCACGGATCAAGAACGACTCTCTTGTGTTACTTTTCAAATGATGGGATCCGACGAATTTTGGTGGGAAGCTAGGAAGAAAATCATGACTCCTGAGCAAATGGAGGAATTTACTTGGGGAGATTTTAAGAGGATGTTATATGATAAGTATATCCCGAAAAGCTATAGGAAGAAAAAAGAGATTGAATTCTTCAATCTTAAACAAGGAAATAGGTCGGTGACAGAATACAATCGAGTATTTTGTGACATGGCAAGGTTTGCTCCAAATCAGTGAATCTGGAGATGAAAAGATGGCTGATAAGTTTAGATCTGGATTAAGGCATGAGATTAAGATGTCTCTTGCCAGTCATGGAACAATGACCTATGTCGAAGCTCTAAGTAGGGCTTTGGATATAGAAGAAGCACTACCAGAAGATAAACCGGCACTAGCCCAAGAGGACAAGGGTAAAAGGAAATGGGAGGAAGGTCGTAACAAGGAAAAGGGCAATTACTATAACCAGGCTGAAAAGAGGCCATGGCAAGGTAATCAAAGGCAGCAATGGGCCCCAGGACAAGGACAAAGTCGTCAAATGACTTATGGGCAAGGTGGAAACTCTCAACGGCAACTAACTAACCCTCAATGCCCATGATGCCATAGGTATCACTCTGGCACTTGTCAAGTTGGACGTGTCAACTGTTTTAGGTGTGGCCAACAAGGACACTTTGCGAATAATTGTCCACAACAAGGAATAATAGGTAGACCTAATCAACCACGACAAGTTCAACCATTAAGAGCAATGCAGGCATCTCAACAACCAAGGGCTTTTGCTCTCAACCAACAACCCGAAAGTAACCAGAACAACCCGACATGTATAAATACGTCTTCAACATACTTGTGATTATATTATCGATATGGAAAATTCGAGGCTACGATATTATAAGATTATACACGAGTATTTTAGAACTTAGCACAAAAAGAGATGAAGGAATACGAATTTTCTTCACCAATGGCAGAAGATACGACACTAGAATATGTTCGCTAAAACTTAGATTTGGACATAGGACTTACCATCTATAAGAATCTATAGATTACGATTAGAAAACCAAAGGATATTAGACTTAAGGATTAGAGATTAGAAATGAGTCGATGTGAATAATAGTAAAGGTCACACGACGATCAAATGGGTACGAGGTACCAACGTTGAAAATTTGAGAATGCAATATGTAGAAAGAATCGAAAACGCTATGAGGATACGTAAATTTCGAGGACGAAATTTCTTTAAGAGGGGTAGAATGTAATACCCCGAAATTTTGAGTATTAAATTTCAAAAATAAGAAGGAATATTACGATAGAAACAAGAATGAAAATGAACGTCGATAGTTGCCGATTTTGAGTAAAATCAAAATTTTCTTAATCTTTTTCGCATAAAACAAAATTTTATAATAAATAATTATGTTTCTAAGTATATGTGGGATATTATTACACTAAGGAAGAAAAAGAAATATTTCTCCTATCTATTTCATTATTTTCGAAACTTAAGGGATATACATGGATGAATTGTGATTTAATTGTGATCACTTTATTAAAGTGATAATATGTGATGAGTTGTTATATTTATTTTGTTGTATATGACAAAGATAATTATCTTGTAGGATCAAACATAATTTTCGAAAATGACCTATAAGTGATAAGGATTGGAAAATGACCTTTATGTGATAAGATTTGCTATGATTAAGATAAGGTTGTGACTAAGCAAGGATAATGTTTATCTCATAGAAATGTGTAGTAATATGATAAACATCATAAGAGAAAAAATCTTGACCTTAGTTTATGAGATTTTCGAAAATAGTCTATGATTTTATGTGATTTTCGAAAATTCATGATTTTATGTGATATTTGTATCAAATAATTTATTTAATTGCACAACCTTTAATACTTGATAAATATCATGATTTCAAGATCAATCTTATCTCATAAACATCATGTGAATTTCGAAATTTATGAATTGGGGTAAGAATGGAATTTTGTAAATTTAATTCCTAGAAAACCCTAGTTTTCGAAAAAAATTAGGAATTTTGCTAGAATTATTCCAAGAATTTATTTTATGGTACAAGAGCATTATTTTTATATAATTCTTCATTAAAATAATATTAGAATGAAGATTTGATAATTTATCCTTAGTTTCTAATTATTAGCCGATAACTTCACTTTAGTACATAGAATTGTTCTTAATTAATTTTCTTATGATTTATTTTATCATCTAAGATCTATATTATGTCACATAGCTATTAATTGGAAGAAAATAAAATTTGTACCATGTTTTAGACCTAAGTACCGAAAATTCATGTTTGGTGTGGAAAGAATGATATTTTTCATATCCTTGTAATATTAAATTATATGATTATGATGTAGAGATAATATTTATGATAAGATAAGGTGAATCATTAAAATTACAAGTGGATGTATTAATTCAATGGAGGTGGCCGAAAATTTAGACTTAAGGTAGGTTAGAAATAATTTTGGTACTCTTTGATTATGACATTTAAATCTTGATAAGGTTGGATATTAATTGAATAAACTATAGGATAAGATAAATTATGTGTTCAAATTGAACAAGTAAGTAGAAAAGCTTTTGTCTTGTAGTAGTTGAAATTTTTGAAAAATAATGTGAACAAGTGTGAACATATGTGAAAAGAAAAAAATTAAAACCTTAGGATAAAGATAAGATATGATATTAATTAATTCTTGTAACTTAGCATAATGTAGATACAATTCACCCATCTCATAATAAAATAGCCGATACATATATATATATGTATTAAAGTGTTGAATTTTCTTATTTTTGAAATAAAAATAATATGAAATAATTATAAGCTAAGGTGATATACTAAGGTATGATAAAATATAATTTTTGTCTCTTGATTAATCATAATGACCGAAAACATCTTATAGAAATAAAAGAAGATTTTATTCAAATTATTGAAAGTGATGTGTATTAATTAGGTGATAAGGTATGATTAATTAATAAAGTATAAGATAAGATAAAAATTTGTCTTATGTGCAAGTGGAAAGGACCGAAAATTTAGAAGATCAAAAGGAGTTGTAATTTTTGACTTTATATTAAGATATTTTCATAAAGTAATGATTAAATCATCTCATAAAATCTATAAATAGGAGGCCATCCATCTTACATACCATATGACCGAAAATAGCAAGGGAAATAAGAGAAAAATAGAGAGAAAATAATAGAGAGTGCTCTCCAAAAATCTCTTCAACCTTAGATAAGAAAAACGTCGCCGACGTCGATCAAAACCGACTAGAAGGTTAGAAATCATACAACCCTTATTATTACATGCAAAAATATTAGAAATTCATATATGATATGTTATGTTACATGCTTTCGAAAATTATGTGACATATGTGAAATTTATGTTATATGTTTAAGTTGCTTATTAAATATGTTTATATGATGTTTATAAACATATATTATGGTTTTAATACAAAGTTAAGCATGTTATAAAATTTTGTGTTATGACCGAAATTTCATATGAATCATATGTTGATGAACATAAATTTTAAAGGTTGTTTTGAGCATGAAATGATGATAGTTAATATTATTCAAGTACGTATGAATTAAATCATAATTTTTGGAAAAATATGGAATATTATGAAATGATAATTTCGAAAATCATAGAGCATGAAATATTGATGTACAAGTTGTATATGATGAATATTATGTCATATTATTATATGATAATAATATATTATGTGAATTAATTAGAATTTTTGAAAAATGTTTAAGTTAATTATTTGAAATTTTCGAAAAAGTGTAACATGAAGAATTATGATGTCTCATGATAAGTGATAGTACGGATCCTATGAAAATATAGTATGATACATGAAAAGTTGAGACTTATGAGAATATGATTGTGAATACGTTAGAATTTGAGCATATATGTAAGATGGGAAGTAAAGTTAGTACGTGACAAAGTTAGTTATGAAATTAAGGTTCGTACGTTACGCGGAATGATTTGAACTAAGGAAAGAATGAAAGGATGGAATATTATATCTCTTCGAGACGCGACGGATATAATAGTGGTTAAGTATGATAATATGATCCTTAACGTTAAAAGGATTGATGTTAGTAAGACCGTTGTTTCGGATCGATGATTATCAGAAATGTATGGTGATGTACTAAACCTCGTTTGTCACGTTGATAAGGTCCGGCTCGAAGGTGAAAGGAAACGGAAAGTAAACTAGTGACGTAAGAACTATAAGTTCTCGAGGTAGGCTTTCTTACCTAAAAAACAAATTATGAGCTTTCTTGGAAAATGGGTTTTACAAAAAGTTTACTTTACTGCTTTTCTTATACTTGCAAATGATGAGATACGATATTCTGCGTCAAAAATGTTTTATGTTTTGTATATGTCCATTCGGGTTGCCTGGGGCAACAGGAAAGATTACGAATTCGGATCCTAGGCTAGAGGAGATGGGAAAATCCTAGCTAGGATTGTGTATACATCGACCACGAATCGCCATTGCGGTCGGTTGTATTGACCTACGAACCGCGATTGCGATCGATCGTGCGTCCGGGTGAAGGGAGGCCTCCCTCCCGGTGCGTTATCCATAGCCGACTTGGAATATACGTTGTAAGAAAATGACTGGCCAGTCGATATTGAGAAAATGATGAAAATGTTTTAGTAAGCACAAGGTCTTTTCAAATAAAACCCTTGTGTATTACTGTGATAGTGGCAGTACAATTTTTCGTAAAGGAAAAGTAAAATGTTTTCGGCATGTGTCCATTGAGTACTTTTTACTCGACCGCATGTTTGTTTTAAATGTGCGAGTTGAGTGATGATGGAGCAGGCGGGGCGGAGCGGAATTTTTTTGTCAACATAGCATGAAACATCTTTTTGGTTCGCCTTGAGAATGTATCTTCATATGCATGTCTCACACGTTTATTCCGCTGCCAAACTCTTGAAAGTCTTTTATATTTTGTTACTATGTTAAGTTCTTGATTATTCTGTTGAAACTTTGTAAAAGTTGCTGTTGTCCGAACCTTCGTATCAACTCTTTATATAAGTTATTTTGCTCCATCCTTAATCTCGTTCATGTTTGGAAATATCCATATTTCTTCGTAGATGAAATAAGTTAAAAACCTTATTCTTTCATATTTACTTAATCCAAACCCCAAGTCGCGGTCCGATAAGACGGTCTTTCGGGATTAGCCGAATCGGGCTGTAACAGATAAACCATCCAAAATCGATGCATGAAAATGGAATCATAAGCAATATGCATAACGACGAACATGGAATGACAAACTATGTTGAAAATGAATAACCCGGGCATGTACTTCCTTTAGAAAACTCAAGCAACGGAAAACATCCGACATGCGTAAACGCGAAAAACAGAAAAATGGAATCGGTACTTTAGTAGAATGCATAGCCCGGAACTCAAAACCTAAAGGGCCCATAGCCAAAGGGTGGTTCGGTGGCCACCAAATTGGCGGCCACAAGCTCACGGCGGCGGCGGCGGTCCTGGCCAAATCGGTCGGCCTCCGGCCGTTTTCCCGTCCCGTCCCTTTAGAATCCCGAGTTCTATGCTATACTACCTACTAAAAGGCGGAATCAAAAATAGAAAAGGACAAAAACGGAAAAATGGGGCGGTCGGGGAGGGGCTGATCTGCGGTGGTGGCTGGCAGCAGCGCAATGGTGCCGCCGCCGAGCCTCCCCGGCTCGATCCCCACTCCTTCAGCTCTTCCGCAGCGTACCTGGAGCTGCTCGACTCGTCCGTAAACACAGAGAGACGAAGGAAATGAACGTTGAAAATGAAGGCCCTAGCCCTCTATTTATAGGAAAAAGGTCACTTTGTTCTTGCATAAGCGGTCCTTTTCGAAAAAACACAAAAGCAACGCATCTTTGCAAACGGACTCAAATTTAGCAAACTTGGTACCCATGGACTCGAAATAAAATACGGACACAACAACTATAAACAAGATATGCTTTTAAAGACCCATGAAAAGTTCGATTTTCGATAACTTCCGAGTGCGAACCCGTGGGTGGTGAAAACTGCATACTTAGTGTCTATGAATTAGTCATGAGACACTCTTCACAATGCCTGAGGTTTCGTGATGGTCGCATCACCGAAACAAAAAGTCAACCTTTTGACCTTTTCTCGAAAAACGTGCCATGCAAACCTGAAGCTTAGGAAGGACGGGGTATTACAAATATTGTAACCTTTTGATAAAACAATATGAGTTGAAACCTCCAATCGCCCAAGGAATCCCACATGCAAACCACACGTGTAGACGTTTACATATGAACCCCTCGACCAGATTAAAATAAACCTTTAAGTCGTTTAATTTCAATCCATTGTCAACGTATCCTTATAACAAATGAAATTAATAATTGGACTTTAACTAGACCACATCACTATCGCAAGAAGGGACTTCGCGGGAAGTTGTACTTGAGGTGATGCCAAAGCAGTGGCCACAATTTTGACAACAGAAATCGAATTCTTAGAATTAGCATACTCACTCGGACCATACTGATTCCAATTCAATTCCATTTGTCATCTAATTTTAAATCTATCTCTAGAGAACTTATGAAAATCGCATATGCAAGCCACGCGTGTGGACGTTTATACATGAAACTCCCACTTCTCAATTGATTAAAATGTCTTATTTAGAAATCTCATCCAAAAAACTTATGATAAACAGTGCAAGCAAGCCACGCGTGTGGACATTTACTCACAGTGCGTACCACTTTGTTTAGAGATCAAAATATGGAGGTCTTGACGTTTTTAATTTAAGAATTAATACTTCGGGTTACTTGCTTAGTCTCTTGTTTCAAAAGGTTTGTCCATGCACATCACGTAGTCCTAACATGCTTTATCTAGAACTAACATGTAAAACATGCTCGCGTAATTCTAAAACATGCTTCAAAACGCGATAAACTTAGCATGCTTGCTATACGCATTCAGGCACGAAAACATATAACATGTTTATCTACGTAATTAAACATACATAGCATGCTACTGCATAATTTAAATATCCACGACATGCTTTGAACGATTAAAAATAAAATAAAACTCGTTCATCGTAGCTCTCTCGTGGATTCTGTACTTTCCTGCCTAATTTATTACATAAATTCCAAAGTACAGATCTTCAAAAATCTCGAAAAGGGCCTCGCGTACATGGGCATGGATCGAACTCGTCAAAACTGTATTTGGGTTAAAATCATAAAGTGGGCCGGAACAGTGATTTGGGCCGTGTCGGAAAACTAGATCCGGATCAAAAAATGGGTCAGTGTCCCAAACGGGCCGGGTCGGCCCAAGATGGGCTGGGCCGCACACGCTAGGGCATAGCCCATGTGTACGCCCAGCCGTCGAAACCATCTTCCGTCGCTCCATCTCGCCGAGCGCTGTCTAGTTGAGCATCGCCCAACAGTCTACCGTCGTCATCGAGACGTTGCCGACGCTACCGAGGAATCCGCACATTGTCGCCCATGTCCGCTCATCATTTGCCCAGCGTGCTGTCGAAGTTGTCGAGTGCACTCGCATCGGCCGAGCGCCGAGGTGCGCATCACGCTCAAAGGTCGTGTGACGAGTGCACGCCTCGCGTATTGATACCTGCGTCCTCATCGCCCGTCTGCCGAAGACATCTGCCCTGCCTCGTCCAACCACCTTCTGTTCCGTACGCCGAGATCCACATGCGAGCTGCCGAAGGATCCACGTGCATCGCGCACCTCACATGCTGATGTTGCGCCATATCGTGCCTCGCCGTACGCTGTTTTCAATGTGCCTCTCGTCATGCCATGCGATGGGACTCTATCATCTCATCTCGTTCTTCGTGTTCTTCATCTTCATTCTTTGTTTTTACAGATTTGATTTTCAAAAAAAATAAATCATAATCTAACCACATATTTTCTCGTGGTGAAAAAAGAATCCAACAAAAAACCAAAAACGAGCAACGATGGACTACATATCACAATTAATTAAATCGCACGTAATAATCAAACGAGAATTAATCTAACAGAGTCAAGATACTGATCTCAGAATCTGATTCCAATTGTAGGGAAATCTGATTTTATCATCTCCTAATGATCTATCTTAGATGTTTAATTCACCATACATTGATTACATACCTAACATGCACCTATATAATTAATTGCAACACATTGGTGTTTACTCGTGTTTAGGAAAATCTCGCTTAGGAATCCTTAGTTTTTTATTTTCTCTCACCTTGTATTTATAATGCATCCCTAGAATCCTATTAGGATAGGATCTTTACATATCTAATAAATACAATCATATCTTTGCAAATAAACCATATCTTGAATAATATCTTTGAATATCTAACGATATCAGATAAAATCTATCTAGATATAGGAGAATGAGGAAAGAGTCCTAGTGGGACTCTACTAGGGAGTAGGCGAAACTATCCAGCAGCAAAGGCCATGATGGGCTAGCCCAGGGATTAAATGCAAGGAATAAAGATGAGCCTAATATGAATTAATTATCTTATGCTCAGCCCAGAACATAAATTAATTCATAAATATTTATTCATGCCACTAGAGAATAAATGTTGACTTATCCCTTTATTGCTGAAATTGAGTCGTGCTTGCACTTAGACTTTATGAATCCCCGTATTTAAGATATCGCACGTCCATTAATTATTATAACTTTCTCACTGCTTAAAATAATTAATCTCTTTAATTTCTTAAGTAGTACCACTCAATCTTATTATTGTGCTTGAACTAAACTCAACCTGCAGGGTTTAGTACAATAAATATTTTGAGCTCCTTAAGGGGATTTCATAATCTTAAATGGATACGGTGACTCGATACAGGTAACTAGCATGACATACAAGCACTGCTACCACCCAAGATGCAGAGAATTTTGGGTTATCTCATGTAACCCTCACCCATAACAAGTCAAAGTGATGGTCAGCAACTCATACTCACCTAAAACCTTATCGAAGTTTAGATCAACGTAAAGTCACCGAGATCTAGGTTCTTCACGACGGTCAGATAGAAGAACTCATCTCACTGTGATCCATCAATACGTCAGAGACGTACCAGCATATACAAACAACCAAGTCAAGTCCCTTCTTATCTAAACTACAGCCTAAACCGACAACTCTGTAGGGAAATCTGATTTTAACCCTCTCCCGAGGTTCTATCTTGGATGTTTAATTCACCATACATTGATTATATGCCTAACATGCACCTATATATTAATTGCAACAAGTATGGGTTTTCTCGTGTTTACCTGGGAATCTGTCAGGGATGAATGGATCAAGACTCGTGCTTTGATCTTCTGGACTGTATCCCGTTTGCCTAAACTACAATGCCGAGTGAGGACAATCTATGGAGAGTGCTATAGAAAATCACCCTCTTTCTTCTCTCTGCAATTTTCGAAAATTCTCACCAATGAACTATGGTAATTCTCGAAAATATATAATGATGATTAGCCTTGATTTTCTCTCTCACCTTATATTTATAATGCACTCACAAATCCTATCTAGATAAGATTTATGCATATCTAATAAATAAAATAATATCCTTTAGGATAGAGAGGATCAAGTCGAGTCGATGGGACTCTAGAGAGAAAGGACGAATTCCACTAAGCTCCGTGGCTGGATGGGCGATCGAGGATCAAATCTGAGGAATAAAGATGGGCCTCAAATAAATTAATTATCTTATGTTCAGCCCATCACATAAATTAATTCATAAACATTTATTCATGCCACTAGAGGATAAATGCTGACTTACCCCTTTATTACCGAAGTTGAGTCGGGCTTGCACTTAGACTTCTGAATCCCGTATTTAAGATATCGTCGTCCATTAATTATTTACGTTGTTACGATTGCTTAAAATAATTAATATCTTTAATTCCTTAAGTAGTACCACTCAACCTTATTATTGTACTTGAGATAACTCAACTGCGGGGTTTAGTACAATAAACCTTTTGAGCTCCTTAAGGGGCGTCATCATTCTAAGCGGATACGGTGACCCGACACGGTGACTAGCATGACATACAAGACTCGCTACCACCCAAGATGCGAGAGAATCTTGGGTTATCTCATGTAACCCTCACCCATAGCAAGTCAAAGTGATGGTCGAGAACTCATACTCACCTAATACCTTATCGAGATTTAGATCGGCGTAAGTCTCCGAGATCTAGGTTCTTCACGACGGTCGGATAGAAGAACTCATCTCACCGTGATCCATCAATACGTCGAGGCGTACCGGTATAGATAAGCAACCAAGTCAAGTCACTTCTTATCTACACGCGATCTATACCGACAACTCGTCCTCAAGTTGTCTCAGCTGTGATACTATTTATATCTCATTAAGCTTGACCAATCATACAGACTTCTGTGATCTACAACACACTGTATGATCTAGCATATATATGAGATAAAAGGACATACATATGCAATCAAGTAAACAATTCAGATAGGAGATTGTAATAGTGGTAACAGGAAACATTGTAAACAAGCTCAACCAAAACTTCTTCCAGTATACAAATCCAACAATCTCCCACTTATACTAAATCAAAACTTTTAGTATACAATGTGTCTCTCTACTAGCTATTACAAACAACACCATCACTTTTCTTCTCCCACTTATACAAAGTTTCCTTTCTAAGTGGGTGCCATCTTCTTGCAATCAAGTCCTCGAATATGCTCTTCGTAGACTTTTGCGGCAGAGCTCTTCGTGAATGGATCAGCTAGGTTATCCATGATATCAATCTTCTCAATCAGCACATCCCTCGTCTAACGATTTCTCGTATGACATGGTACTTTCTCTCTATGTGTTTCGTTGCCTTGTGGGTCCGTGGTTCCTTCGAGTTTGCCACTGCACCTGAGTTATCACAGTAAACTATGATATTCTTGGGCAAACCAGGTACCACATCTAGATCCATGAGGTAGTTCTTGAACCATCTGACCTCTTTAGCAACCTCCAAAGCGGCTACATATTCGGCTTCCATGGTGGAGTCCGCATTGCATCGCTTCTTTGCACTCCGCCAGGATACGGCTCCTCCTCCCAAGGTAAACACATAGCCTGAGGTAGACTTCTTCTCATCACGGTCGACTTGAAATCGAATCTGAATAACCCAAGGCATTAGACTATCGCTTGGTAAACAGCCTATAATCTCGAGTCCTTTTCGGTGCTTGAGTATATGCTTACCATGATCAATGAGCTTGTCTAGGGTAGGGCGATATCTAGCTACTATGCTACCGCATAGCGATATCGGGTCTCGTACATAGCATTGCGTACATGAGACTTCCTACGGTGAAGCATAAGGAACTTGTCTCATTTCCTCTATCTCGCTGCGGTCATAGGTGTTGCGCCTTAGATAAAGGAACGCCATGTGCGAAGGTAGTAATCCTTTCTTGGCGGTTTGCATACTAAAGCGAGTAATCACGGTATCAATGTAAGGCGCTGAGATAAGCTCAACATTTTCCTCTTGCGATCTCGGTAAACCATGATCCCAAGAATGTCTGCTGCATCTCCTAAGTCTTTCATTTGAAAGCGATCGGATAACCAACTCTTTACATCGATAACAACTTCACATTGTTGCCAAGTAGAAGGATGTCATCTACGTAAAGTGCAAGAAATACCACATCACCGTTGACATCTAAGCGATACACACAACTTTAGCTGAGCAGCTGGGTAAATCCATGGGACTTTACCAACTCGTCAAAACGTAAGTTCGGGATCGTGAAGCTTGCTTAAGTCCATAAATGGACTTCTTAGCTTCCATACTAGATGCTCTTCACCCTTCACCACATAACCTTCGGTTCTTGCATATAGATGTCTCTACCTTCTTCAAGGTAACCGTTCAGGAAAGCGGTTTTCACTTCCATTTGCCAAACCTCAAGGTTTAAGTGGGCTGCTATGGCTAGAAGAATTCTGATGGACTTGAGCATTGCTACAGGCGAAAAGGTCTCATCGAAATCGATGCCCTCAATCTGAGTGTACCCTTTCGCCACAAGCCTGGCTTTAAAAGCCGAAACCTCTCCATCTGAATCTCTCTTCCTCTTGTATACCCACTTACTACCTATGGCTTCCTTGCCATCTAGTAGAGGTGTCTTTTCGTATACATCCATAGCTGTTATGGACTCAATTTCTATGTCCATAGCGGTGTGCCATGATCTTGCATCGATGTCTTGTGTCGCCTCCTCATTGTATGTCCATGGGTCGATTATTGCGCTTGTTTCACGGGACTAAATCCGAAGATTCACCCACGAACATAAATCGCTCGGGTTGATGAACAACCTCCCACCACGACGAGGTGCTACTAGCACAATAGCAGCGGTGGGTGCGATAACTTGTGGTTCTCTATCTTGCACCACTTCTTTGGATAGGAGCCACTTGTACGGCCGGTATCTCCAGTGGAACTCGACCCACTTCAATTTCTTGAAGTATCTGGTGTCGATTCCTCCCACTAGACAACACATCTCGTACCTTTGGCTTAATCGGTGGTGGAATACGATCATCTTCTAATTCTTGAAGAATGATTTCAACTTTGGATTTATGGTTTTTCATATAATCCTCTTCTAAGAATCGGGCATTAGTTAATGACCGATCCTTAGGACTATAGAAATAACCACCTTTCGTCCTCTAGGATAGTGATAAACGACCTTGCGTCGGATCTAACCTTCAACTTGTCGACTTTCTTGTTCGGCACATGTCTTTGGACTACCCCATATCCTTATGTGGCTTAAACTAAGCTTGCGTCCAAACCACAACTCTAAAGGGGTCTTATCGAGTGACTTTGATGGTTCTAGATTTAGCAAGTATACTGCCATTTCTAAGGCATACCCTCCGAACGAAATAGGCAATGTAGCATAACTCATCATCGATCTAACCATTTCTAAAGAGTCCAATTTCTTGGCTCTAACACACCATTTTGTTGTGGTATGCCGGTGTAGTGGTGGGAGGTAATCCCACTGCAAGTAGTCCATAAACTCGTTCTTGAGGTATTCGCCACCGCGATCGGACGCATGATGACTTGATACTTTACCAAGCTTCGTCTCCACTTCCGCCTTAAACTCTTTGAATTTCTCAAAACATTCGGACTTGCGGTGAAGTAGGTATATGTATCCGCACTTGAGTAATCATCAATGAAAGTGATAAAATACTGCACCTCCACGAGCTTTTGTTGACATAGGTCCACAGTCGAATGGACTAGCTCTAACACTTCTTTAGCTCTATAACCCTTCGCTTTGAAGGGTGCAGTCGACATCTTTCCTTCTATACGAGATTCGCGGACCGAGCACGATGGCTGTGAGATCACCCAACGCTTCATTCTTAGCCAGTCTTTCGATCCTATTTAGATTGATGTGACCTAATCTAAGATGCCAGAGAAATGTGGTGTCACCTTGCGAAGAAAACTTTCTCTTTTAAGGTTTGAAGAAGATGCAACATAGTTATAGGTATTATGTTTGGCAGAAATAGTATAAAGCGAATTATATAAAGTGCCACCACAGATAACTTAGTCATTTCTTATGATAGAAACACCACTATCAAAAATAACTGAATATCCATGAATAAATAGTTTCGAAACTGAAACAAGGTTCCGCCAAAACTCCGACACATATAAAACGTCTTTTAAAACTAAAACTGTTCTATCAAAACATAAAGTAACATCTCCGACTGCAACGGCCTCGACTTTCGCCGCGTTTCCCTTGGAGATCGTTATCTCGCCATCACACAACTCCCTTATCCGCAGGAACCCCTGCAGGTGTAACAAACATGATCAGTCGCACCCGTGTCTACTACCCAAGAATGAGTAGAACAAGTCGCTAAACATGTTTCCGTTACTAAGGCAAATGGCGTACCTTGAGCCTTGAGCATAGGGCACTTGGCCTTCCAATGCCCAGTCATGCCGCACTTGAAGCACCTGCCCCTCTCCTTTGGCTTCTTCAAGCCTCCGGTGGCCGATATGTTCTTGCTCCCATTACTCCCACTAGTTCCCTTGCCTCTACCACCTTTGGTGCCCCTTTTTCTTTTTCCATTTTTCAACGGAAAATTTGGGCCCCTAGATGTGCTAGCAAGAGCATGTGCTCCTTTGCCCATGATTCCTTCCGCAGCTACGAGATCATTAAGCAACTGACTAAGTGTATACTCGGTCTTGCTCATGATTGTGTTCACGCGAAAATTCTCAAAAGACTTGGGCAGTGTGTTGAGGATGATATCGACCTTGTCTTCGCCGTCAATACCTCCTCCCAACTGATCAAGACTATCCATGAGATGAGTCATGTGGGAGACATGTTCAAGGACCGAACTTCCTTCTTCCATCTTACACGCTAAGATTTCTCTCATTGTGTGGAAGCGAACTGTTCGATCCGACTGCCCAAACTTACTCTCGAGACTTGACCATATTTTAGTTCGTCTACCATCGTGATGTGCGGTGCAAGCCTTTGGACATCGTAGTCATCATATATCACTTGGCCATATTGTTTGACTTATGCAAAGTGCTTGACTCTCGCCGCTCATTAGTCGATCGCGATAAGGGCATCGGGTTTGGGAGTAGTGAGAACAAACATGTGTTCTTGTGATAAGAACATATTCCATGTTTCGTTTCCACTCGATAAAATTCAGACCGGATAAAGGATTTTGTGCGAGCATGTTGATAATCGGTGTAAGAGACATATCTGAAAAGTAATGTAAACACATAAGCATACGATCGCACATAATTCGTAACAATAATATTGTAACCTTTTGATAAAACAATATTAATTGAAACCTCCAATCGCCCAAGGAATCCCACATGCAAGCCACGCGTGTGGATGTTTACACATGAACCCCTCGACCAGACTAAAATAAACATTTTAGTCGTTTAATTTCAATCCATGTCAACTTAACCTTATGACAAATGAAATTAATGATTGGACCTTACTAGAACACATCACTATCGTAAGAAGGGACTTCGCGGGAAGTTGTATTTGAGGTGATGTCTAAGCAATGACCACAATTTTAACAGCAGAAAATGAATTCTTAGAATTGGCATACTCACTAGGACCATACCGCTTCCAATCCAAATTCTTTTGTTATCTCATTTTAAATCTATCTCTAGAGAACTTATGGAAAAATCGCATATGCAAGCCACGCGTGTGGACGTTTACACATGAAACTACCACTTTCGATAGATTAAAATGTTTTATTTAGAAATCTCATCTAACAAACTTATGACAAACAAAGCAAAGCAAGCCACGCGTGTGGCCGTTTACTCACGGTGCATATCACTTTGTTTAGAGATCAAAAGTGGAGGTCTTGACATTTTAATTTAAAATTAATATGTCGGGTTACTTGCTTAGTCTTTTGTTTCAAAAGGTTTGTCCATGCGAGATCACGTAATCTAGCATGCTTTTCTATAGAACTCAACATGTAAAACATGCTCGTAGAATTCAAAATATGCTTGAAAAAAACGCGATAAACCTAGCATGCTTACTATGCTCATCCAATCACGAAAACATATAACATGTTTATCTCGTAATTAAACATACATAGCATGCTATCGCATAATTTAAACATCCACGACATTCTTTGAGCGATAAAAAATAAAATCGTTCATCGCTGTCGTGGTGGACCTCAGATTCTCGCTAATTTATTACATAAATTTGCAAAATCTGATTCTTGATCTCAAAAGCAGACCTCGCGTTTATGGGCGCGGACACGGACGGATTCGTCAGCGGATTTGAAAACGAGCGGATCATTGGAGCGGGCGAGCAGGTCAAAATCTAGAGCCGGGTCAAAATTTCGGATCCGGGCGAAAAATCGGGTCGAGGCGAACCGGATCGGTCGACCCAAAACAAGCGGGCGGGTCGATATAAGGGTTGGGCAAGCGCTAGGGCACAAACCATACGCGCACTCAAGACCGCCGCCGCCCATCCTCGCCGCGCTACCGCGCTCAGAGAAAATCGCGCGAGCTTGAGGTTTCTGGGCGATAATCACGCCAAGCCGCCGCCGCGCGCCGAGAATTTTGTGCGGCGTGAGGTTTCCTCACGCGCTTCGTGGCAGGTGGCGGCGTTGAGAAATCGCGCGCGCCGCGCGCTCGCCGCCGGGCGAACCCGCGCGCGCGCTGCCGCTGCCGCCGGCGCCTTCGCGCGCTACCTCGCGGTTGCGTGTGCGCTCGCGAGCTCGCTCACGAGGTTTCCGCAGCGCCGCTGCGAGCGCACTGGCGCTGCGTGATGCGGCTTGCCGCTACCGAGCCTCGCGACCGGGGCGACCCGCGAGGCTGCCGAGGCGCGGTGCGGTCGAACCGTTGAGGTTTCCGCCGAGCGCCGCCGAGGGCAAGCCGCGGCTTGCCGCCCGACCACGCCCGACCATGCCCGATGGCTCGCGGCTCGGCCAGGCGCGTGCCGAGGCATCTACGCGAGAATCGCGCGCCCCGCACACCAAGGCTGCCGATGCCGCCGAGACTCCCCATCCATTGCTGCCGACCTTGTCTGCCTCCGTGACCTGCCGAGAAATGCGCGCATGGCGCCGAGCACCGCGCTCGCGCCGTGCGTTCGGTTTTTCGGTGAACTACCGTCGTCTCGTTCTTCATGCTTTCATCTTTGTTCTTCTTTTACAGATAAGATTTACAGAAAAAAATCTAATCTAACCACGGATTTTCTCGTGGTGAAAAACAAAATCGACAAAAATAAAGCGAGCCACGATGAATCCATGATTCACAATTAATTAATTGCGACGTTATAATCAAACATGAATTAATCCAACAGAGCCGAATCTTGAACACGGCTCGATACCAATTGTAGGAAAATCTGATTTTAACCTCTCCCGAGAATCTATCTTAGATGTTTAATTCACCATACATTGATTATATGCCTAACACGCACTCTATATATTAATTGCAACACGTAGGGTTTTTCGTATTTACCGTGAATCATCGGGGATGAATGGATCAAGACTCGTGCTTTGATCTTACGATCTGTATCCCGCTTGCCTAAACTCCAATGCCGAGTGAGGACAATCTATGGAGAGTGCTATAGAAAATCACCTCTTCTTCTTCTACAATTTTGAAAATTCTCACCAATGAACTATGGTAATTCTCGAAAATATATAATGATGATTAGCCATGATTTTCTCTCGCTTATATTTATAATGCATTCTCAAATCCTATCTTGATAAGATTTATGCATATCTAATAAATATAATAATATCCTTTAGGATAGAGAGGATCAAGTCGAGTCCCGATGGGACTCTAGAGAGAGGATCAATTCCACTAAGCTCAAGAGCACGGATGGGCAAAACCAGTGGATCAAATCACGAGGAATAAAGATGGGCATCAAATAAATTAATTATCTTATGTTCAAGCCCGTAACACAAATTAATTCATAAACATTTATTCATGCCACTAGAGAATAAATCTCGACTTACCCTTTATTACAAAGTTGAGTCGGCTTGCACTTAGACTTTCTTAATCCCCGTATTTAAGATATCGACGTCCATTAATTATTTACAACGCTCGACCGCTTAAAATAATTAATATCTTTAATTCATAAGTAGTACCACTCAACCTTATTGTTGTACTTGAGATAACTCAACCTTCGTGGTTTAGTACAATAAACTTTTGAGCTCCTTAAGGGACGCCATCATCCTAAACGGATACGGTGACCCGACACGGGTAACTAGCATGACATACAAGACCGCTACCACCCAAGATGCAGAGAATTGGGTTATCTCATGTAACCCTCACCCATAGCAAGTCAAAGTGATGGTCGAGAACTCATACTCACCTAATACCTTATCGAGATTTAGATCAACGTAAGTCTCCGAGATCTAGGTTCTTCATGACGGTCGATAGAAGAACTCATCTCACCGTGATCCATCAATACGCCGAGACGCACTCAAGATAGATAAGCAACCAAGTCAAGTCACTTCTTATCTACACAAGAACTATACCGACAACTCGTCCTCAAGTTGTCTCGGTGTGATACTATTAATATCTCATTAAGCTCGACCAATCATACGAGACTTCGTGATCTACAACACATCGTATGATCTAACTTATATATGAGATAAAATGACATACATATGCAATCAAGTAAACAATTCAGATAGGAGATTGTAATAGTGGTAACGAGGAAACATTGTATACAAGCTCAACCAAAAGCGCTCCAAAGATACAAATCCAACAATCTCCCACTTATACTAAATCAAAACTTTTAGTATACAATGTGTCTCTACTAGCTATTACAAACAACACCATCCTTTGCTTCTCCCACTTATACAAAAGTTTCCTTTCTAAGTGGGTGCCATCTTCTTATAATCCAAGTCCTCGAATATGCTCTTCGTAGACTTTTGCGGCAGCTCTTCGTGAATGGATCGGCTAGGTTATCCGCAGATACCAATCTTCTCAATCGCACATCCCTCATCTAACGATTTCTCGTATGACATGGTACTTTCTCTCTATGTGTTTCGTTGCCTTGTGGGTCCGTTTTCCTTCGAGTTTGCCATCGCACCGAGTTATCACAAGAAACTATGATACTCTTGGGCAAACCAGTACCACATCTAGATCCACGAGGTAGTTTCAACCATACAGACCTCTTTAGCGACCTCAAGGCGGCTACATATTCGCTTCCATGGTGGAGTCCGCAATGCATCGCCGCTTTGCACCGCCAGATACGGATCCTCCTCCCAAGGTAAACTTATAGCACGAGGTAGACTTCTTCTCATCACGGTCACTTTGAAATCGAATCGAATAACCCAAAGGCATTAGACTATCTCGCTTGGTAAACCAGCCTATAATCTCGAGTCCTTTTCGTGTACTTGAGTATATGCTTACCGCATCAATGAGCTTGTCCAGGTTAGACCGATATCTAGCTACTATGCCTACCGTATAGCAAATATCGGGTCTCGTACATAGCATTGCGTACATGAGACTTCCTACGGTGAGCATAAGGAACTTGTCTCATTTCCTCTATCTCCTTCGCAATCATAGGTGGTCATTGCTGTCTAGATAAAGGAACGCCATGTCCGAAGGTAGCAATCCTTTCTTGGCGGTTTCATACTAAAATGAGTAATCGCAGATCAATGTAAGACGCCCGAGATAAGCTCAATATTTTCCTCTTGCGATCTCGGTAAACCTCGATCCCAAGAAATGCACGATCTCCTAAGTCTTTCATTTGAAACCGATCGGATAACCAACTCTTTACGCCCCGATAACAACTTCACATTGTTGCCAGTAGAAGGATGTCATCTACGAAGTGCAAGAAATACCACATCACCGTTGACATCTAAACGATACACACAACTTTCGCTAGGCAACTGGGTAAATCCATAGGACTTTACCACCTCGTCAAAACGTAAGTTCCAGGATCGTGAAGCTTGCTTAAGTCCATAAATGGACTTCTTAAGCTTCCATACTAGATGCTCTTCACCCTTCACCACATAACCTTCGGGTTGCTGCATATAGATGTCTCTACCTTCTTCAAGGTAACCGCTCAGAAAGCGGTTTTCACATCCATTTGCCAAACCTCAAGGTTTAAGTGAAATTGCTATGGCCGTAAGAATTCGATGGACTTGAGCATTGCTACATGTTTAAAAGGTCTCATCGAAATCGATGCCCTCAACTGAGTGTACCTTTTCGCCACAAGCCTACTTTTAAAAGCGAAACCCTCCATCGAATCTCTTCCTCTCAGATACCCACTTACTACCTATGGCTTCCTTGCCATCTAGTAGAGGTGTCTTTCATACATCTATAGTCTGTTATGGACTCAATTTCTATGTCCATAGCGTGTGCCATGATCTTGCATCGTTGTCTTCATCGCCTCGCCATATCTCCATGGGTCGATTATTGCTCGCTCGTTTCTCGACTAAACCAAGATTCACCCACTAACATAAATCGCTCGGGTTGACGAACAACCCTCCCACTACGACGAGGCGCCATGGCACAATGGCAACGGGTGCAGAACTTGTGGTTCTCTATCTTGCACAACTTGTTGGATAGGAGCCACCAGACGGCCGGTATCTCCAGTGGAACTCGACCCACTTCAATTTCTTGAAGTATCGTGCCCATTCCTCCCACTGACACGACATCTCGCACTTCGCTTAATCGGTGGTGGAATACGATCATCTTCTAATTCTTCAAGAATGATTTCAACTTTGGATTTATGGTTTTCATCTAATCCTCTTCTAAGAATCGGGCATTAGTACTAATAATGACCTTCCGATCCTCAGACTATAGAAATAACCACATTTCGTCCTCTAGATAGCCAATAAACAGCCCTTTGCCGGATCTAGCCTTCAACTTGTCGACTTTCTTGTTCAAAGACATGTCGGATCGCCCCATATCCTTATGTGGTTTAAACCAAGCTTGCGCCCAAACCACAACTCGAAAGGGTCTTATCGATCGACTGATGGTACTAGATTTAGCAAGTATGTCATTTCTAAGGCATACCCCATAACGAAATAGGCAATGTTGCATAACTCATCATCGATCTAACCATTTCTAAAAGAGTCATATTTCTTCGCCCGACACACCATTTTGTTGTGGTGCTCCGGTGTAGTGAAGTGGGAGGTAATCCCACACTGCACCAAGTAGTCCATAAACTCGTTATCGAGGTATTCGCCACCGCGATCGGATCGCAGATGACTTGATACTTTTACCAAGCTTTGTCTCCACTTCCGCCTTTAAACTCTTTGAATTTATCAAAGCATTCGGACTTGCGCGGTGAGCGGTATATGTATCCGCACCTGAGTAATCGCTCATGAAAGTGACAAAATACTGCACCCTCCACGAGCTTGGTTGACATAGGTCCACACATGTCGAATGGACTAGCTCTAACACTTCTTTGGCTCTATAACCCTTCGCTGAAGGTCCGTCGACATCTTTCCTTCTATACAGATTCAGATCGGTGGGAATGGAGTATCGTGAGATCACCCAACGCCCATTCTTAGCCGCTTTGATCCTATTTAGATTGATGTGACCTAATCTAAGATGTCGAGAAATGTGGTGTCATCTTCGCTAAGAAAACTTTCTTTTAAGGTTTGAAGAAGATGCAACATAGTTATAGGCATTATGTTTGGCGTAAATAGTATAAAGCTTAATTATATAAAGTGCAACCACGAGATAACTTCGTCATTTCCTATGATAGAAACACCACTATCAAAAATAATTGAATATCCATGAATAAATAGTTTCAAATCGAAACAAGGTTACCGAAACTCGGCACATATAAAACGCCTTTAAAACTAAAACTGTTCTATCAAAACATAAAGTAACATGCCTCAACTTTCCGCGTTGCCTATGGAGATCGTTATCTCGCCATCACACAGCCCCTTGTCCGTAGAACCCACGCAGGTGTAACAAACATGATCGATCGACCCGGTCTACTACCCAAGAACGAGTAGAACAAGTCGCTAAACATGTTTCCGTTACTAAGGCAAATGGCGCACTGAGCCTCGAGCATAGGGCACTTGGCCTTCCAATGCCCGATCTTGCCGCACTTGAAGCACCTTCCCTTTCTTTCGCTTCTTCAAGCCTCCGGTGGCAGATATGTTCTGCCTCATTACTCCCACTAGTTCCTCGCTTCTACCACCTTTGGTGCCCTTTTCTTTTCCATTTTTCAACGGAAAATTTGGGCCCTAGATGTGCTAGCAAGAGCATGTGCTCCTTTGCCCATGACTCCTTCCGCAGACTACGAGATCATTAAGCAACCGACTAAGTGTATACCGGTCTTGCTCATGATTGCGTGCTCACGCAAAATTCTCAAAAGACTTGGACAAAGTGTGTTGAGGATGATATCGACCTTGGCCGCCAATACCTCCTCCCAACTAATCAAGACTATCCATGAGACGAGTCGTGTGGGAGACATGTTCATGGACCGAACTTCCTTCTTCCATCTTACACGTTAAGATTTCTCTCATTGTGTGGAAGCGATCGTTCGATCCGACCGCCCAAACTTACTCTCGAGACTTGACCATATTTCGGCCGCGTCTACCATCGATCGATGTTGCACCGCAAGCCTTGGACATCGTAGTCATCATATAGCACTTGGCCATATTGTTTGACTTATGCCAAAGTCTCGCTTGACTCTCATTGCTCATTAGTCGACGCACGATAGTGGCATCGGGTTTGGGAGTAGTGAGAACAAACATGTGTTCTTCAAATGATAAGAACATATTCCATATTTCGCTTCCACTCGATAAAATTCGGACCGGATAAAGGATTTTGTGCGAGCATGTTGATAATCGTGTAAGAGACATATCCGAAAAGTAATGTAAACACATAAGCTACGATCGCATTATAATTCGTAATAATAATGTTGTAACCTTTTGATAAAATAATATTAATTGAAACCACCAATCGCCTAAGGAATCCCACATGCAAGCCACGCATGTGACGCGTTTATGAACCCCGACTGCACTAAAATAAACCTTTTAGTCGTTTAATTTCAATCCATGTCAACTTAACCTTACGACAAATGAAATTAATGATTGGACCTTACTAGACCACATCACAATCGCAAGAAGGGACTTGGCGGGAAGTTGTATTGAGGTGATGTCTAGCAATGACCACAAATTTAACGTGAGAAAATGAATTTTAGAATTGGCATACTCACTAGGACCATACCGCCTAATCCAAATTTTTTGTTATCTCATTTTAAATCTATCTCTAGAGAACTTATGGAAAAATCGCATATGCAAGCCACGCGTGTGGACGTTTACACATGAAACTCCCACTTCTCAATAGATTAAAATGTTTTATTTAGAAATCTCATCTAACAAACTTATGACAAACAGTGCAAGCAAGCCACGCGTGTGGACGTTTACTCACAGTGCATATCACTTTGTTTAGAGATCAAAAAGTGGAGGTCTTGACATTTTAATTTAAAATTAATATGTCGGGTTACTTGCTTAGTCTTTTGTTTCAAAAGGTTTGTCCATGCAGATCACGTAATCCTAGCATGCTTTTCTATAGAACTCAACATGTAAAACATGCTCGCATAATTCTAAAATATGTTTGAAAAAAAAACGCGATAAACCTAGCATGCTTACTATGCTCATCCAACCACGAAAACATATAACATGTTTATCTACGTAATTAAACATACATAGCATGCTACTGCATAATTTAAACATCCACGACATGCTTTGAACGATAAAAAAAATAAAATCGTTCATCGCGGCCCAATCGAGGTCCCTGTACTTCATTTATTACATAAATTTGCAAAGTACAGTTCTTCAATCTCGAAAAACGGGCCTCGCGTGCACGGGCACAAACACGGACCGGATTCGTCAAAACTGGATTTGAAAACGAGCCGGATCATTGGAACGGGCCGAACTGGGTCGAAAATCTAGAACCGGGTTAAAATTTCGGATCTGGGCCGAAAATTCGGGTCAGGGCCGAACTGGGTCGGGTTAGCCCAAAACAAACGGTCCGGTCAGCAGATAAGTGGCCGGGTTGAACGCAGGGCGCTGGCCCATGCGCGCGCTGCGACCCACGCGCCGCCGCCGCCATCCTCGCTACTGGCTGCCGAGAAAATCGCGCAAGCTTGAGGTTTCGAGCGATAATCGCGGCAAAGCCGCCAGCCGCCGATAATTTTTTGCGTTGAGGTTTCTCGCGCGCGCGAGGTGGACGACGAAATACACGCGCACGCCGCGCACGCCGCCGCCGAAAGCCGAAACCGCGCGCTGCGGCGGGCGCGCTGCCGCGCGCGCGCCGCCATTCGCCGCGCAGGGCGCGCTCGCGCGGTCACGATCGCGTGTCTTTCGCGATCAGCGAGTTAAGTGAAGTGTGTTAATCCATGTGGCCAATGACGCACATGATATGTTAGAAAATGACGCATGAATGACGAGAGATGGCTTAGCTTGTTGTTTTTCACCATTTGCTTAACCCGAGACTCGAGCTTCACCGTATACATATCTTGATAGCTTCGTTAATTGTGTGATATCGTGTGTGATTATCTTCTAGAACTTGCCGTGTTTCGTGTCGAGGCGCAATATGTGTTTCGAATTTGAAAGGATAAAAGGCCAGCGCTATCTACGCCTTCTTTGAGCCTTTATTAGACTTTTTCTTCGATTAACCGGATGATAGGAGGTGAGGATGGATATGGGAATCAAAAGGTGAAATTTTGATGAAGTTATGATGAGAAAAGTTTCGCTTAGAAAACACATCCGTGGTGAAGAATAGTACCTTTGTTGTATAAGATAAACCCTATAAGCTCTAGAAAAGAAAAGAAAAGAAAAATGTTAAGTTCACTATGAATGTTGAGCATAAAGGGTCTTTAATCAAAGTATAGGTACCTTCCGTGGCATTAAACGCTGATTTAGCACGCTGAGAAAGAAGAGGAAATGGACAAAGTCCATATGTGTCTAAAAGTATAAAGGGGTGCTTGGAATATTCTCGAGTCACTTAGCCATATTTTATCCTACCTTAACCAATGTGCCTACATTACAACCTATGAAAAGACCTCTTTGATCCTAATTTAACACAATGACGGGTGGAGATATTAGAGAAACGGCAAGCCTATGGTAAGATGTTGTATTGCATTGATCGCCGAGTGTATACACGCCCCACATTTCTTTATGAGTTGAGTGTATCCTATATTTTACACACATGCCGCTGTGAGGGTCGAACTAAATAAGTTTTTGCCACAATTGTTGTTTGTGTTGAGTTGGCTAACGCCGCCATGTGCACTAATGTTTTGAGCGTTGATATGTTTCGAGGCCTAGAATGGTTGTCATCGCAGCTGGCGCGCGCTCTGCGCCGAGCTCGCGATCGAGGCGACCCGCCAGGTGTCGAGAGCGCTAGGGCACGGTCGAACCTTCGTTGAGGTTTCTAGCCGAGACCCACCGAGCGCTGCCGAGGGCGAACCACCGAAGCCTGCCGCGCGACCATGCCCGATGGCTCGCGTGCTCAGCTCCAAGGCGTGCCGAGGCGTCTGCGCGAGAATTGCGCGCCCCGCACGCCAAGGCTGCCGAAGCCGCCGAGACTCCCCGTCCGTTGCCGCCGACCTTGTCTGCCTGCGTGACCTACCGAGAAATGCACGCATGGCGTCGAGCGCCGCGCTCGCGCCGTGCGTTCGTTTTTTCGGTGACCTCCCGTCGTCTCGTTCTTCGTGCTTTCGTCTTCGTTCTTCTTTTACAGATAAGATTTACAGAAAAAATCTAATCTATCCACGGATTTTCTCGTGGTGAAAAACAAAATCCGACAAAAGTAAAACGAGCCACGATGAGCATGTATTCACAATTAATTAATTGCGCACGTTATAATCAAACGTGAATTAATCCAACAGAGCCAAGATACTGAACCTGGCTCTGATACCAATTGTAGGGAAATATTATTTTAACCCTCTCCCGATGATCTATCTTGGATGTTTAATTCATCATACATTAATTATACGCCTAACATGCACCTATATATTAATTGCAACGCGTAGGGGTTTTCTCGTGTTTACCGTGAATACATGGGGATGAATGGATCAAGACTCGTGCTTTGATCTTACGATCGTATCCCATTTGCCTAAACTCCAATGCCGAGTGAGGACAATCTATGGAGAGTGCTATAGAAAATCACCCTCTTTCTTCTCTCTACAATTTTCGAAAATTCTCACCAATGAACTATGGTAATTCTTGAAATATATAATGATGATTAGCCTTGATTTTTCTCTCACCTTATATTTATAATGCACTCCCAAATCCTATCTAGATAAGATTTATGCTTATCTAATAAATATAATAATATCCTTTAGGATAGAGAGGATCAAGTCTGAGTCCCAGTAGGACTCTAGAGAGAGAGGGACGAATTCCACTAAGCTCCAGGCCTGGATGGGCCAGCCCAGGGATCAAATGCAAGAAATAAAGATGGGCCTCAAATAAATTAATTATCTTATGTTCAGCCCAGAACATAAATTAATTCATAAACATTTATTCATGCCACTAGAGAATAAATGCTGACTTACCCCTTTATTACCGAAGTTGAGTCGGGCTTGCACTTAGACTTTACGAATCCCCGTATTTAAGATATCGTACGTCCATTAATTATTTACAGCGTTATGACTGCTTAAAATAATTAATATCTTTAATTCCTTAAGTAGTACCACTCAACCTTATTATTGTACTTGAGATAACTCAACCTGCAGGGTTTAGTACAATAAACCTTTTGAGCTCCTTAAGGGGACGTCATCATCCTAAACGGATATGGTGACCCGACACAGGTAACTAGCATGACATACAAGCACTGCTACCACCCAAGATGCAGAGAATCTTGGGTTATCTCATGTAACCCTCACCCATAGCAAGTCAAAATGATGGTCAAGAACTCATACTCACCTAATACCTTATCGAGATTTAGATCAACGTAAGTCTCGAGATCTAGGTTCTTCACGACGGTCGATAGAAGAACTCATCTCACCGTGATCCATCAATACGTCGAGACGCATCAAGATAGATAAGCAACCAAGTCAAGTCACTTCTTATCTACACATGACTATACCGACAACTCGTTGTCAAGTTGTCTCGGATGTGATACTATTTATATCTCATTAAGCTTCGACCAATCATATGAGACTTACGTGATCTACAACACATCGTATGATCTAACTTATATATGAGATAAAAGGACATACATATGCAATCAAGTAAACAATTCAGATAGTAGATTGTAATAGTGGTAACAGGAAACATTGTATACAAGCTCAACCAAAAACTGCTTCCAGTATACAAATCCAACAAACTCGTCCTCAAGTTATCTCAGTTGTGATCCTTTTTATATCTTATTAAGCTTGACCAATCATACAGACTTCTGTGATCTCCTACACACTCTATGATCTAACTTTTGTATGAGATAAATAGACATACATATACAATTAAGTAAACAATTCAGATAGGAGATTGTAATAGTGGTAACATATAACATTGTATACAAGCTCAAGCATGATGCTTTCAGTATACAAATCCAACAGAAGCATCACAGAAAAAACTCATTTCTCAAAAAACATGCTGAAAAAAGATAAGAGTTAGGGAAGGACGGGTTATTGCGATTAATTCAAGTTATAAAAATTGCATGCACTAAAAAGTATTAAGTACTGTAATAGAAATTTTACCGTGCTCTACTAATTAAGAGAATATTTAAAATCTAATTTTTCATATTCTCATTAAATTGTGTTTGAAGATTTGTCTGCCATGTATAGAGATGATATTTTAAACTAGCCGGTGGGAGGTGAATCTTTAAAATTCAAACTATGTTGTACTTTTAAAAGTAGCTAGCTTTTGAACTTGTCTTTTCACCTTCTAGAATGTGGAGTTAGTATGTCAAGGAATGTTGTTATGACTTCTTGTGCAGTTTTCTTGAGGGCCAGAGTTTGCAATTCTCTGAATCATCAAGGTGGTTGTCCTCTTTTGAATTCTTCTGACGACTTAGGAGACATAATGATATGATGTTCCTTAGCATATGTCAGGTGCTAGGCAAACATGAGACAATTTGAATTTTCAGTCAATGTCTAACTGAGTCACCTTGTCTTCAAGTCTTCTGATTTTATTGTTTGATAGCTTATTGAATAAGCTTGCTACATATAATTTGATGATATCGAATATGGTGTTAAGTTTTGAGTTATTTCTTTGATTTCTAACTTTCAATCTTCTGATCAATATGATATATTCAATTCAAGCTCCCTCTCAGATGAATGCATGCCAAAGGAAAAATAATTGTAAGTTATTTCTCCACTTGAGATTCATTTAATGTTTCTCTGTAGTAACCCGAAAATCTCTAAGTCTTAATTAGAGCCTAATTAAGTATTTAATTAGGGGCTTAAAGACATTCCATCCCTAAAAATTATAAAGAAGTGCATAATAAATTAGTAAGCGATAGAAATTCGATTAATTGATAATCGAAGGAATATAATTTAGAAGAAGTAGAAATTATTTAGAAACAAGTTTTAATATGATAAAATAGGAGATATATGGTTATTATTGTGTAATTGGATGAATTTTTTTATTAAATAGAAAATGTTCTAAAGAAATGCATTAATTATTTTTATATGAGATTTATTTATAAAATGAAATGGAATAATGTTTAAGCTATTAAATGGCTTAAATAATTTTATTTTATTAATATCTAGTGATAAGGAAATTATTTTCTACAATTTTAGAAATTTATGAATAAATAGAATAATTATTTGATTATTTGTATATGAAAGGATTAAATCTATATCTATATGATTTGTATTCCAATAATTGATTTATTTGTTTTGAATCTTTATATTAATGAGAAAAATTGAGTCTATACTATTAAAGAACATTAATATTCAACATTAGTAATTTTTGAGGATAGTTATGCAATTTTCAAAAAATTTAAGTATGAGAAGAAAATGAATAAAAAAAATTAAATAAGCTATATATGCATATACCTTCTAGAATAAACATTCATAGAAATCATCTCCCACTTCTTTTCTTCTCTCCATTTCGACACACACACCATACACACACACAAAATTTTTCTTCACTTTTAATCCAAAGTTTAAGTGTAGAATTATGTGGAAATCATTCCAAAAGAGGTAAGAACCTTATTTCATCCAAGTTTTTGTAATTTAAATTGATGAACATGATGTTCTTATATACTAGGGTTTTCCAAAATTTCAAGCTTTAGATTAAGGTTGAATTGATTAATTTTTGTTATATTTGTTGATTTCTTTATGCTTATGATGCTTAAATATCATAATCTATGGTTTAAATTCTTGAAATTCATGAAGTTGGTGAATTCAAGTAAGCATGTATAAACCCTAATTTTGTATGTTAATTATTTGTTATGATTTGATTCAATTGAGTTTAGATATGTGTAATTAAGTGGAAATAAACATGATTTAGTGGAATAAATTGAATGTATATATAATCTCAAATTTTTAAAAAATATGAGGTTTGATGATCTTTGAGTTCTTGATTTTATTTGATGTATTTGATATGATTTTTGAGATCTAGGATATAAATAATGCTTAAGTTGAATTTATGAGATTTTATGGATTTATATATTGAAAGTTGAAATATTAAAGTTTATGCTAAATTGCTAGAATTATATGATGAGATTGATTAAGATTTAAATTGATTATGGATTGGTAACCATTGATGATGGATAAGCATATATATGAGTTGATTGAAACTAAAAGGATTGTTGATAAATTCATTTATTTACAAAATAATGTGGTTGAAGGGCATAGTAAAAGTATGGTGTAAATGGATTAATTTAAATTTGTTTTGAGTTTCTAAGTATATATTTAGGCATATGGTGATGATTTGGTGGAGTTTGAATGGGTTTGATTGAATTGTGAATGAAATGGCGATTCATTTTATAAAACTTACTCTGCCGAAATTTTGTTAAAATTGGTATATTAATAAGATGTTTTGAGAATTAAATTAGTAAAGTTATGATAATTGTATAAATAAGATTTGTTTACTTGATTGCCTTAAGTTAAAGTTAAAATGTTATGCATTGATGAAACTAAGTATAAGTTACTTAAATTCCTTTGATTATGGCATGTTATGTAACTTATTAAAATTAAAGTTTACTAAGGACATAAGTTATTAAGGGATGCGATAGCCTAACTGAAATCTTAGAATTTGGTAAAACTAAGGATAAGATGTAATATGTTCAAGTAAATAAGAATGTTCGCTAAGTTCGATAATTATTTTATTTACAAGGATCGATTAAAGACAATGGCATCTGAAGGACGAGAAGGAGGAACTCATAGAGTGACGACATGCCAGGTGGGTTTTCTTTTCACTAACGTGTGTTTGATATTAAATATTTCATTTATATCTTGCATATTATTGTGAAATATTGACTTTCTATATGTTGAAAATATAATAATGTTATTTATTAAGCATAATATCATATTATTTGTTGAGCATAAAATCATGTGACTTGTTGAGCATAAGATTATGTTATTTGTTGAACATAAGATCATGTTACTTATTGAATATAAGTTCATGTTACCTATCTACGGAAGAATTATGTTAATGACCGGGAAGTTATAGTTGTATAGACCGGCAATGATCGGGAGTTTATGATTGTGTAGACCGATCAGGGTATTGAGAATGAGGCCTACTTCTCATTACCAAAGAACGTAGATAGGGCAGGACTGTGATTGGTAACCTTCGGGGCCAACACGTGAAGATAATGTTGGCATAGCATAATATTACATGAGATGGCGTTGTTACAGTTTATAAATTGTGATGCTAATAAAAATCAATTCATGTATTATTTATTTCCACCCATGCATTGAGTAAAGTTCGGTAAGTTAATAAAGTTTGATTTTTAGCATTAATCCACTGAGTACTTGTTGGTACTCACGCTCTATATTTTTTTTATATGCAGGTTGAGCTCGGAGATGACGATGGAAGAGGAAACTGAGCAAGGGGTTCTTCTGTTGTAAATATTATTATGCGCCCTGAATGTTATGTCTTTACACATGACGTTCATCCATCCTTCCGTTGTCAAACTCATATGATCTTGATGTTAACTTATGATAACCTCTTTTGTATGTTAAAGTTGTATATGAAACTTTTAAATGTTAACTTTGATCTTTATGTTTGGACTTCAATTAGTTAGCTAAACCCGTTTGATTCTTGGAGACATTTCAAATTAGAAGTTCATATGTCCTCATTCTAACCCAGTCATAACCTGATTACTTAGTTAATTATTTAATTAAGTAGTCGGATCGTGACAGAGTGTTATCAGAACAGTTGTTCACTCTGGACCTGTGAATCTTTCTTTCTTGAGTCTAACCTTTTCTTGCGAACCTTGAGTCATAAAAATAGAAAGAAATAGATAGTAGCTGAGCATTCCAAATCCATCTCTCCAGCTCAACCATGTAAAGTAAGTTATGATTTGTTATAGGAAGCATTGAATATGCATGTGTAGGAAAAAGTTTGATGAGCATAATGTGAATTTATGTGATGTGATATGTTTGAAAAGTTTGATGAAAGATAAATGTGTTATGTGAAAAAGTAAGAAGTCGGGGCATAGAACGTGGATAATATACTTATCTATGCCTTTGGATAGTATTTAAGTTGTATTTTGTTATAGGATGGCAAGAACAAGAACCACTCCAAGGTAGACCACATCTGTTAGACCGACTGCAATAGGAAGGACGAATAGGTTTTACTCCTTTAGAATGGGTGAGCATCATAACATGGTTCGCTTCCTCAATCAGTATCTACAATTATGGGCATTGGTAAAGCAGCACGGTGTTACTGAGCTAGACAGGTTACTCCAGTTAGTGCAAGCTTTACCTCCTAATTGGCGTGGTGGGCTTCTGTGGCTGCCTTGGCTTTTGTACATCCTGACATGGAAGCCAGAGTCACTGGTAACCTTGTTGGTTTCATTGATCTTATTAAAGAATAGTTTAGTTTGATTGGGAATCCTCCTCCTGGTCAGTATCCTTCTTTAGATCGTTTTATTCCTGCAGTTCATCAAATTTTGGCTGATATCCTAGCTCCAGAGAAGAGTAGGGATGAACCTAATACCAATGAACCCAATTAGCATAGCCCTGATTTTGATGCGTTCATTGTTACAAACTATCCTATTGATTATGCACATCGTATAGAATCAGAACTGACTTCCATTGAACTAGAACTATATGGTCAGCCTTTTTGAGTCCTTCATCACCACCTCCACTTAATACAAACATCGAGTCTGAGTGTCAGTTTTCCGTTGGTACCTCGAGTTTGCAGCCTTTACCCATCAGTGAGATGCCACCTGTTACTGATCCATCCCTTCTCATTTCTGGAGAGCCTGCTGGCTCATCCACCGGTTGCCTCCTTACATCAGAAGAATCTGAACCAGAGACATCTGAGGAACAGAAGAAGTCAGATGATGATGCCGGTGTGAGTTAAGATTTTAGTTATTAAGACTAGTTAGTAGTTATCTAAGTAAGATAGTAAGAGAATAGTGGCAGGATATGTACATATAGTGATAAGTGTAAGTAGAAAGGTGAAGCATGGTGTATATGAAAGTTATGTGTGCCATAAAATAGTCAGGGAAGCAGCACTATCAGCCCCAAGTATCATTGAAGACAATTTTGTCTTTTGTAAAAGTCCTCGGGGAGGCAATTTTCTTTGATATAAAATGTGAATTATTTTGCATTATTGTTTGCTCTTATTGTGATTGAATGATTTATATGCTAAACTTCCCTACACATGAATTTAATTGTAAAATAAACATTTATTCCTTTGCATTGATGTTCAACCAATCATTGCAAATACTATATTCTTCTTTTGAATCCAGTATGCCGCCCCGAAGAAGAACCCCAATCTCTGAAGGTCAAGGGAGTGAAACAACTCCTCAAAATATACCTGATACTGCATCTCCTCAACCCAATCGCAAAATAGCTGAACTCTTTCTCCGGCAAAACCCACCAAAATTTACTGGGGCTGGTAGTCCTGCTGAGGCTGAAAAGTGGGTGCGAGTAATAGAAAGGATATTCAAATTTCTGGAATGCAGCGACCAAGAATGTCTATTATGCATATCCTTCTTTTTGAAAGGACCAGCAGACTTCTGGTGGGAAGCACGACAAAAGACGCTTGCACCTGAACAATTAGCAAATTTTACTTGGGAACAATTTAAGGAATAGTTATATGCGAAGTTTATCCCACGAAGTTATCGGAAACAAAAAGAAATGGAATTTATGAATTTGAAACAGGGCAACAGGAGTGTGGCAGAGTATGATCGAGAATTCTATACTTTGTCTCGATATTCTACAAGGTGGAAACTGACGAGAAGATGGCCGAGATGTTCCGTTCTGGACTGCGACCAGAAATTAGAGTTATATTGGCTGCTCAACCACCGATGTCGTATGTTGAAACTCTGAATCGGGCATTAGACATAGAAATAGAGATGCAAACTGAGAAAACTACTATGGAAGCTAACCCCAGTTTATCTCAGAGTTTTGTTCCACCAAAATTTTCTCAAGCAGAGCAGAAGTTCAAAGGTAAACGGAAATGAGAAAGTAAAGGATTCCCGAATAAGAAATCGTTTCTGAAGCAAGGACCGACTCCGCCGAGATCGTTTCGGCCACCATTTCCTAGACAATTCCAACCCTCCCCGAAACTAGCAAGACCACCAACTTGTCCACAAGGTAATCAAGTACATTTAGGCGTTTGCAGGTTTGGAAGCAACAGTTGTTATACTTATGGACAATATGGTCATTTCTCGTCCACTTGTCCCTATAAACCAAAAATTTCGGACGTGGTGAACGACAGAGATCTTCCAGGCCAATTCAACCAATGAAAGCTATTACTGGATATCCTCAGCAATTCCAGTATCAGTTTCCACAACCGCATCTGTTACATAGTCCGGATACCTCTTTTTCACAAATGCAGACTCAATCTTCTCAACCACAACCACAACATCAGCACAACATCAGAAAGCATATGCGCTAAAACAGAAACAATCTGAGAAGAGTCTTGGCAATTTGACAGGTATGGCTCGACTAAAAGGTGTGTGTTGTCTTATGTATGTAACACAATTAAATGTACGCAAGTGCACGTAATCAACAAGTAATACACGGAAGTATTCCGAGATCGAATCCACATGGATCGCATTTTAAGTCACGTCGACAACAACTTTGTTTTATGGGAAAGATTTAAAGGGAAATTAAATTAAACAGGTGGTAGCTCTTTAGAATAAAAACACAACGAAAGTAAATTAAGAGGACTTGACCGATCAAGTAAACAACAAACACAAATAACTAGAAAAGCACTGATATCAAGGAAGACAAACTGACTTGATCTCTCGATTCCACCCATGCTCTGTACTAATAATGCTACAGCATTATCGTTGCCTCATCGCTATGACATGAACTTCTCCGATTCTTAGTATTTTTCCAAATCTAAGATATATTCTGCAAGCCTCTCAATATATTCCTATATCGAACTACTCTTAGAATACCTTTACTAATCCATTCATCTTTGCCACGCAAGGTAAACACATATTCCTATGCTATTCACACACATAATATTAAAATCATGTACTTACGTCACTCTTTTGTGTTCCACTCTATAAGAACTTCCCAGCAATTATAGAACTACGATCTCACTAATGGTGATCAAGCATAAGCAAGATAAAATAATCCCGAAAGAGCAATAGCGATTTTAACAAGATTTGCGTAGAGATGAGATCGTCACACGAGCATGGGTTTCATCAAGAAATCAAGCCATACAGGTTTAGCTCATAGCAAGTTGTTCAACAGTATTCAAACAAACAAATGCCATAACAAACTAAGAATTCGAGAAAAGAAATTAGAACTAGTCGTCGGAATCGCGTGCTCGCTCTTGGATCGTCGTCTGTTCTGATGACTTTCTCTCCAAGAGATCACTCCTTGATTTTCCTCTCTACAGATGATTCTGTGTTTTCTCCCCTAAACCGAATTATTATCTTCTGTTTGTCGCCCCCCTTTTTTAATAACAACCTCTGGCGCTTTTTAGGGGTGCAGACTGTGCACCTGCCAGCCCTTCATCCTCTGATGCTTTCCCTTTTTCATTGCTCTGACAGAGAATGTAACGCGCCTCCTTTTCATTGCCGTGGCCACCGCCACGTGGTTGTGGTCCTGCGGATCTCCTCTTCGCCTTCACCAAAACCTTCCACGCTCGTCGTTGGCCTTCCATAAGCACGGCCTCGCCCACTAGTACGAGCTCTTCTACTTTATTTGCACAAGCACGAGCTCGTCTTCTCTTATGAACTCGACTTCGCTCACGAGCTCGACCTCGTGACTTCACTTTACCGCCACGAGTCCGGCTTGGCACACAAGATCATTCCAAAGATCATATGTTCTCTTACGAGTTCGCTTCTTCGCTCCATGAAGCAGAGCTCTTCCGTGCTTACGAGCCCAACTTCACCATGAGTTCGACTACGGTTACGAGAGCTCGGCTTCGATGTGAGCTCGACTTTGGTCGGCTTCTCTTACGAGCTCGGCCGAGACTTCGCCTCGTAATCCTCGCCCACTTTTCCTTTAAGCTTTGACTTCGCCTTTCGAGCTCGACCTTGCTCCCGCATCACTCCAACGTCGTTCGTTCTGTCGCTATTTCTCGCCCTTTCGGAGTCAAGCTCGCTCACGAGTTCGGCCTGGAGCTTGGCTTCGCCTCAGCAGACTTCAGCATCGGCTTTTCTGTCGCTCTTCCTGCTACATGCCATAGATTGATTAATTAATGCTAAAAATGTACCTAAAACCCCATAAAAGCACCTGTCTCAATCCTACACGCACACACACGAAAACATAACATAAACACACCAAACAACACAAACATACGAACAGAACACACAATACTCAAGGTTATTATCATCAAAAAGGTTACATAATAACTCTTTTATAAGAGTTATCAGTGTGCCTATCATTGTTCTATTTGATACTGGAGCATCACATTCCTTTATTTCTACCATATGCGTAGACAATCTTGATCTTCCTGTAGAACAAGCTGATATGAGTTTTAAAGTGCTTACCCCTTTAGGTGGGACGACAGTAGTTAACCAAGTATGTCCTAAGTTAGAATTTGAGTTAGGGTCACTCAAATTGAGAGCTGAATTGTTACGTCTTTTGTGTATGAGAGACGGAGATATTATTTTAGGAATAGATTGGTTAACTAAGAATTTTGCAACAATCCGTTGTGAACAACGAGAAATAGCGCCCAACCGCTGTGGAAGAACCTACTTGTTTCTCGAGATTGATGAAAGGAAAAGACGAGTTCCCGTAATTTCGCCTTCAAGTAGATAAATTGATGAAAGGTGAAGAGAATCATGCTTATCTTGTATATCTGAACGATGGGGGCAAGAAAAATAAAGAAAAATAGAAGAACGCATTTTACCGATTATGCGAGAATATCTATAAACCGTGTTTATATCTTGGATCTCGAGCCCGGCCGCGAGGCGAGGCGGCAGACCAAAATTAGGGTTTTCAGCCTAATCTATAAACAGGCTTCACCCTCACGCCCAACGAACCCCAGCGATTTTGCACGTTTTCCTCGGTTTTATCATTTTCATTTATTTTCGCTTAGCTTTGATTTAGATTAGTTCTAGCAATAGTTATCCATCGCTTTACATTAGTTCTTCGCATTGGTGACGATTTAGCACGATTTCGTCCGAATGAATTCCATCTTTTTTCCGTTTTCCGTTGGATTTGGATACGAACCCAACCATTGTTCATCCAACGCTTCCCTACGGGTTTTATATATTTAATTTCCGTTTTTATGGTTAAATCGTATTTCATTCCTTTTATTATGTCTGGCTAGTTTTCTGTTCTAATCCTAGGGTTTGCATGATTCGATCCTATATGTTGTGATTCCTGCTATTGTTATTTACCTTCCGTGCATTGATTCATGATTCATGGTGCTTATTTATATGTGTTGATTTACGTGGTTATATATGTGATTTTCCGTGCGGATTAAAACGGTGATCGGGATTGCCGCCAAATCGACAATTGGACTTTTTGACAATTTCGACATTGAACCTGGTTCGGCACCAATTTCAAAGGCACTATATCGGATGGCACCTAAGGAGTTACAAGAATTGAAAATTCAATTACAAGAACTTTTGGACTTAGGATTCGGTTCGCACCAATTTCAAAGGCACCATCGGATGGCACCTAAGGAGTTACTGAAAATTCAATTACAAGAACTTTTGTTAAAAAGAAAGACGCTCTTTTGTAAAAAGAAAGACGGTACCTTGCAAATGTGTATTGATTATCGGGGGCTGAATAAGTTGACTCTAAAGAACAAGTATCTGCTACCTCGGATAGATGATTTGTTTGACCAATTAAGATGAGCGAGTGTATTTTCAAAAATTGATCTAAGATCGGGGTATCACCAAGTGAAGATTAAAATAGAAGACATACACAAAACTGTATTTCGGACAAGATACGGACACTACGAGTTTGTAGTGATGCCGTTTGGATTGACGAATGCTCCTGCTGTATTTATGGATCTTATGAATCGTGTCTTCTATGAATATCTTGATAAATTCGTATTAGTGTTTATCGATGATATTTTGATATATTCAAAAAGTGAACAGGAGCATGAAGTACATTTAAGAACTGTTTTAGAGAAGTTAAGGACCGAGAAGCTATATGCTAAATTCAGTAAATGTGAATTCTGGTTAAGAGAAGTGAATTTCCTCGGGCATATTATCTCAGCAGAAGGAATTAAGGTTGATCCTACGAAAGTGCAAGCTGTTCAATAATGGAAATCGCCTACAACTCCGAATGAGATTCGAAGTTTTCTAGGCTTAGCAGGTTATTATAGAAGATTCATTGAAGGATTTTCTAAAATAGCTAGGCCGATGACGCTGTTGAAGAAATGAGTGAAATTTCAATGGACTCGGGAATGTGAAGATAGTTTTCAAGAGCTCAAAGATAGATTGACCACCGCTCATGTTTTGATAGTACCGGATCCTGAGAAATGATGCACCATTTATACTGATGCGTCGAAAAATGGGATAGGATGTGTTCTTATGCAAGAGAAAGCTGATCGCTTATGCTTCACGATAATTTATGCTTCACGATAATTAAGACCCTATGAACTCAATTATCCTACCCATGACTTGGAGTTAGCCGCAGTATTCCATGCATTGAAGATATGGAGACATTGTTTATATGGATCAACGTGTGAAATCCTCACTGACCATAAAATTATGAAATAATTCTTCGAGCAGAGAGATTTAAATATGTGGCAACGAAGGTGGCTCGAGTTAGTCAAGGACTATGATTGTAAAATTAAATACCATCCGGGAAAGGCAAATGTCGTTGCTGACGCTTTGAGCAGGAAAAGTCAAGAAAGGTTAGGGTTCTTACTAACCAAGAAGGAAGAATTGTTGAAAGAATTTGAAAGAATGAAACTATAAGTGGTAGTACCACCTGAAACTACTCAAGAAATTATAGCAGCATTAGTGGTGACACCAGATGTGAGAGCTCGGATAATTGAATCGCAACGACAAGACGTACAACTCGAAAGATTACGAGAGAGAATTAGAACTGGAGATCATCAAGGATATCATGAAGCTGGAGATAATGTGATTATGCTAGGTAATCGTATATTCGTGCCCAATGATGAAAAGCTGAAAAATAAAATTTTGAGTGAAGCTCACAATGTTTCGTATGCTGCGCACCCGGGGAGAACGAAAATGTATCAAGATCTCAAACAAATGTTTGTTTGGATGGGAATGAAACAAGAAATAGCGCCATATGTTGAGCGATGCTTGGCTTGTCAACAAGTTAAAGCTTTGCATCAAAGGCCGTATAGAAAGCTGCAACCCTTGGAAATTCCCGAGTGGAAGTGGGACCATGTAGCTATGGATTTCGTAATGGGACCTAGATCGAAATGGGAAAACACAGTAATCTGGGTAATAGTTGATCGGCTAACAAAGAGTGCTCATTTCATTCCGATTCCTGTGACATATGGAGTCGATAAACTAGCACAAATTTATGTTCGTGAAATTATCTGGTTACATGGAGTGCCAATCTCGATTACTTCGGACAGAGATTCTAAATTTACCTCTCGATTTTGGAAGGAATTGTGTACTCAGCTAAACTTTAGCACATCATTCCACCCACGATCGACGCACGATCGAGAGAACTATCTGACGCTAGAAGACATGATCGAGCTGTGGTGTTAGATAGAGGAGACCAATGGGAACAAGTTCTCTGGCGATCGAATTCGCCTATAACAACAGTTATCAGGCAACAATAAACATGGCTCCCTACGAAGCATTATATGTAAGAAATGTAGGTCGTCTCTTTATTGGGATGAGGTTGGAGAAATAAAGGTCATTGTCAAGCAGAAGAGATGATTCGATATAAAACAGAAAAAAGAATGCAAGAAGCTCAAGATAGACAAAAATCCTACGCGGACAATCGTCGAACGGAGTTAAATTTTGAAGTATGAGATAAAGTCTTTCTGAAAGTTTCCCCTACCAAAGGAGTCCATCGTTTTGGAATTAAAGGAAAACTTAAGTCGAGATTTATCGGACCTTATGGAATATTGGAAAGAAGCGGGCCAGTAGCATACAAATTAGCGTTGCCACCCAACTTCGCTAATGTTCATAATGTGTTCCACGTCTCCCAACTTAGGAAGTATGAGTATGACCCTAAACACATTCTTCACTATGAGGAAATAATTCTCGAGCCAGATTTGAGCTACGAAGAGAAACCAGAATGTATTCTAGACCGAAAGGAGCAAAAACTAAGGAATAAGACTATTCTTTTAGTTAAAGTCCAGTGGAGACACCATGGTTTAGAAGAAGTAATTTGGGAACTAGAAGATCAGATGAAAGAGAAGTATCCTGAGTTATTTTATCAGGTACCAAATTTCGGGGACAAAATTTATTTTAAGGGGGAGAGAATGTAGTAACCCAAAAATCTCTTAGTCTTAATTAGAGCCTAATTAAGTATTAATTAGGAGCTTAAAGACATTGCATCCCTAAAAATTTATAAAGAAGTGCATAATAAATTAGTAAGCGGTAGAAATTCGATTAATTGATAATTGAATGACTAGAATTTAGAAGAAGTAGAGATTATTTAGAAACAAGTTTTATTATGATAAAATATGAGATATATGGTTAAAATTGTGTATTTGGATGAAAAATTTCATTAAATAGAAAGTGTTCTAAAGAAATGCATTAATTATTTTTATATGAGATTTATTTATAAAATGAAATGGAATAATGTTTAAGATATTAAATGGCTTAAATAATTTTATTTTATTAATATCTAGTGATAAGAAAATTATTTTCTACAATTTCAAAATTTATGAATAATAGAATAATTATTTGATTATTTGTATATGAAAGGATTAAATCTATATCTATATGATTTCTATTCCAATAATTGATTTATTTGTTTTGAATCTTTATATTAATGAGAAAAATTGAGTCTATACTATTAAAGAACATTAATATTCAACATTAGTAATTTTTTAGGATAGCTATGCAATTTTCAAAAATTTTGAGAATAAGAAGAAAATGAATAAAAAAAATTAAAATAAGCTACATATGTATATACCTTCTAGAATAAACATTCATAGAAATCATCTCTCACCTCCTTTCTTCTCTCCATTTCGACACACACACCATACACACACACAAAATTTTTCTTCACTTTTAATCCAAAGTTTAAGTGTAGAATTAAGTGGAAATCATTCCAAAAGAGGTAAGAACCTTATTTCATCCAAGTTTTTGTGATTAAAATTGATGAACATGATGTTCTTACATACTAGGGTTTTCGAAAATTTCAAGCTTTAGATTAAGGTTGAATTGTTTAATTTTTGTTATGTTTGTTGATTTATTTATGCTTATGATGCTTAAATATCATAATCTATGGTTTAAATTCTTGAAATTCATGAAGTTGGTGAATTCAAGTAAGCATGTGTAAACCCTAATTCTGTATGTTAATTATTTGTTATGATTTGATTCAATAGAGTTTAGATATGTGTAATTAAGTGGAAATAAACATGATTTAGTGGAATAAATTGGAATAAATAGAATGTATATATAATCTCAAATTTTCGAAGAATATGAGGTTGGATGATCTTTGAGTTCTTGATTTTCTTTGATGTATTTGATATGATTTTTGAGATCTAGGATATAAATAATACTTAAGTAGAATTTATGGGATTTTATGGACTTATATAGTTGAAATATTAAAGTTTATGCTAAATTGCTAGAATTATATGATGAGTTTGATTAGGATTTAAATTGATTATGGATTGGTAACCATTGATGATGGATAAGCATATATATGAGTTGATTAAAACTAAATGGATTGTAGATTGATAAATTCATTTATTTACAAAATAATATGGTTGAAGGGCATAGTAAAAGTATGGTGTAAATGGATTAATTTAAACTTGTTTTGAGTTGCTAGCATATGGTGATGATTTGTGAAGTTTGTATGAGTTTGATTGAATTGGGAATGAAATGACGATTCATTTTATAAAACTTACTCTGCCAAAATTTTGTTAGAATTGGTATATTAATAAGATGTTTTGAGAATTAAATTAGTAAACTTATGATAAGTGTATAAATGAGATTTGTTTACTTGATTGCCTTAAGTTAAGGTTAAAATGTTATGCATTGATGAACTAAGTATAAGTTACTTAAATTTCTTTGATTATGGCATGTTATGTAACTTATTAAAATTAAAGTTTACTAAGGACATAAGTTATTAAGGGATGCGATAGCCTAACTTAAATCTTAGAGTTTGGTAAAACTAAGGATAAGATGTAATATGTTCAAGTAAATAAAAATGTTCGCTAAGCTCGATATTTTATTTACAAGGATCGAGTAAGGACAATGGCATCTTGAAGGATGAGAAGGAGGAAATCATAGAGTGACGACATGCCAGGTGGGTTTTCTTTTCACTAACTTATGTTTGATATAAAATATTTTATTTATATCTTGCATATTATTTTGAAATATTGACTTTCGATATGTTGGAAATATAATAATGTTATTTATTAAGCATAATATCATATTATTTGTTGAGCATAAAATCATGTGACTTGTTGAGCATAAGATTATGTTACTTGTTGAACATAAGATCATGTTACTTATTGAATATAAGTTCATGTTACCAATCTACAGAAGAATTATGTTAATGACCGGGAAGTTATAGTTGTATAGACCTGCAATGACCGGGAAGTTTATGATTGTGTAGACCGGTCAGGGTATTGAGAAGGAGGCCCACTTCTTATTACCAAAGAACGTAGATAGGGCAGGACTGTGATTGGTAACCTTCGGGGCCAACACATGAAGATAATGTTGGCATAGCATAATATTACATGAGATGGCGTTGTTACAGTTTATAAATTGTGATGCTAATAAAAATAAATTCAGGTATTATTTATTTCAACCCATGCATTGAGTAAAGTTCGGTAAGTTAATAAAGTTTAATTTTTAGCGTTAATCCACTGAGTACTTGTTGGTACTCACGCTCTGCATTTTTTTATATGCTGGTTGAGCTCGGAGATGACGATGGAAGAGGAAGCTGAGCTAGGGGTTCTTTTGTTGTAAATATTATTATGCCCTGAATGTCATGTCTTCACACATGACGTTCATCCATCCTTCCGTTGTCAAACTCATATGATCTTGATGTTAACTTATAATAACCTCTTTTGTATGTTAAAGTTATATATGAAACCTTTAAATGTTAACTTTGATCTTTATGTTTGGATGTCAATTAGTTAGCTAAACCATTTTGATTCTTGGAGACATTTCAAATTTGAAGTTAATATGTTCTTATTCTAACTCATTCATAGCCTGATTACTTTGTTAATTATTTAATTAAGTAGTCGGGTCGTGACATTCTCTTTTCTAAAAGTTACATAAATTTCGACTTGGCCTCCCTATTCTTTATAACATATTAATATCATTTAAAAAATTATTGTTGTGCATTAATAATAATTTAAATGTTGTGAAAGTTTTGGATGGAAATTCAGCATACAAGTTAAAGTGTAACAGCCCTCTAATCCTAAGGACGGATTAACGAGGACTGAAACTTGGAACAGTAATCACGGAACATTTAAGAGAATTTATCGAAGACTTGTGGAACACACATCAAGTAATTTAAGAAGTTTTGACCATCAAGTAGGAGACACACATAATTTACATATAGAAAGGGCTACAAGTCCTTAACCAAAAGATCCACTGATCTGGAGGGATTCAACTGTAAACATCAAAACATAAACATAGTGTTCTATTGCAGCGGAGAAGCATGTGAATACACATATGACGATGTGTATTCAAGGTTCTAACATTTCATTATCAAAAAGATCCCGACTACTCAACACGCCTCCATCCACCATCCGCTCAACTCGCACATTTAAAACAAAAAATGTGGTCGAGTACAAGAATGCACTCGGTGAACTTATGCCAAAACATTTTATCAATTTAAATTACATCGCTTCATCATAGTAAGATACAAGGGTTTTATTTGAAAAGGCCTTGTACTTACGAAACATTTTCATCATTTCATAAATAGTTGTCTGGCCAGACATATTTTCCTTGTATGTATGATCCATATCCTTTCCTTTCCTCATATCATTTCCATTAACGCCGTAGAAGTAGGCCTCCTTCTACGTCGCTGTGACCGGCCGTGCATTGTCGTTACAGTCTCCCAGTCACCATTATTTGTGTACACGTTAATCCTAGCCAGGTATAATCCTTCCGGCATAGGATTCAAATTCGATTTCATTCATAAGTTGGTAGCGAACCAACACATTCATCAACATTTATGGATAGGATACATACATAAAACATAAACATTTTGGGCAGGTAATTAAATAAATCATTTCATTATCATTTCTTGCAAATAAGCATCATAAATAAATCATTTGGTAAGCATTTTATATTTTGGAGTATAGTAAAGCCCACCTGGATCGTCGATTATCAAAATATGATTCCTTTTCTCTTTGCTTGCTCACGTCCACGTCCAACCTTTACGTAAAAACTATTTTAGTACGTCCGTCATGTTTTTCAAGAACATCAAAGTTTAATAAACTTTGATAACTTTATAATATAACAAGAAACGCGCGACATCCTTTCTTGTTTATCATTCTTTTTGCCTTCAGTGCTGATATAATCGGGATCTTCTTCCCCATGTTGATTCCATGGAAGCTCGTAGCTTTTTGTCCAGGAAAATGGAACAAAATTTTCCTCTCCTTGCATAGAATCGTAGAATGGTTTTCAGCTAACCAATCCATTCCTAAGATTATATCTACATCGCCCATAGGTATTATGTTCAAGTTATTCGCCAGAACCTTAAGTGATCCTAGGTTCAACTCTAGGTTCGAGCAAACATGCGTAACAGTATAATCCCTCCTATGGGTGAAGAGATTCTCATGTCCTGATTCGCTTTTTCAGATCTAAGTTCCAACATATCGACACATGCTCTTGCTATGAAAGAATGCGAAGCACCAGATCGAATCGAGCAGTATAACGGTATGTTGAGAAGTTTTCTCACCGCCGTGTTTCATCGGTTTCATTCATTCGCCTCCGGTGTAGAGCATAAGCTCTAGCCTGAGCCGGTTGAGGCTGACGGGGTGCTTGCCTTTCTTTGGTTCTCGGTTGTTGTCGTGGTTGCCGCTTCTTCTTTGTCGTTCTTCTTTGTTGCTAACGTTGTGGCTGTGGTTGTTGCTGAGGCTGGGGCTGATATTGAATAGCCCTGAGTGGCTGGGCATTGCCCGGCTGGTTTGGCCTTCCCGTTACTCCCGGGCGTATTCCTGGGCAATCATTAGCATAGTGGCCCTTCACACCACATTTGAAACAACTGCCATTGCCCGCCAAGCACATTCCTTTGTGCAATCTTTGGCATTTCGGGTAAGGAATGGTCTTCATCGGCTCTTGTGGACCCCTCATTGGTGTAGGAAATACCGGCTTCTTCCATTCTTGCCCTTGTGGCGCTACGTTCCCTTGCCACGACCTCTTATTATTTGTGTTTCCAAAATTTCCTCGGTTATTTGTATTAAAATTTCCTTCCCATTTTCGTTTACCCTTGTCCACTGTATTATGTGTCTGGGCTTGTGCTGGCTTATCTTCTGGCATAGCTGCCTCAATATCTAAAGCTCGACCAAGAGCTTGCAGGTCAAATCTCCATGACTGGCGAGAGACATCCTTATCTCGGCCTTGATCTGCACTCGCAAACTTTTCTCGACATTTTCGTGTTCGTGCTCACTTATCTTTGGGATGTATTTCTCATACATCTCTCTTTTGAAATCTTCCCATGTAAACCCATCCATTTGCTCCGGTGCTAAAATCTTTCTTCTGGCTTCCCACCAGAAGTCGGCAGGTCCAGTGAGTTGAAAAGTAATACATGATGCCTTTTTCATACTGTACATCGTAGAAAGTCGAAAATTCTTTCCATGGTTCTTATCCACTGCTATGCATCGTCCAGACTTCCCTTTCCGTTAAAGGAAGGTGGATTCTGCCTAAGAAAAAGTTCTTCTATCCTACGATCAGGTGGAGGTGGGGGTGGTTGTGGTATATTCTTATTTTCCTGTACCAGAATTCTGCCTCTTCCCCTACCCCTTCCTCTTCCTCTACCTCTCTGCTCAGGATCTCTTCTAGGCGGCATTCGGTTATATAAAACATATAATTAACATCGCATGTCATGATCACAATTTAAACATATATAATATCATCATATAATCTTATCGTAAAACAGCTTTAATAAACCATTTATCTTTGTCATACTCATTTTTGCCGCAAAAGCCCATTTCAGGGTCATCATATATACATCAGAAAATCGTGCCTTAAGGAAGACTGTTATGTACAAGCAGTCATCACAAAAGAAGTCACATACATACTGGCATTTCTTATAGCTTAACCATCATCACTACATACTGGATTACATAACATTGCAAAATACCATGTTTCTCTTTTCTACTACCTGACATAACCAAGCATGCTACACACATATACTATACTATACATATCTACACAGATCTATTGATCGACATAATTTGATCGCACGAAATTCGCGCGATGTATAAGGTAAGTCGAGTATCGTATCCACAGGGATTGCAATCCGAAAACACAGAAGCTAATTCAACGAAACTTCATCATTATCCAAGCACAGATTGGTTTTGAAGGTTTCAAGGCTTCGGATATTAAATCCAAAGCAAAGGTGACAACTTGAAAATAAATGAAAGCAATAAAAACTCAAAGAGATAACTATGAAGAAATACTAACCCTAGGGATGCACTAATCCTATCCACTACGATGTTTATCCTGCTTATTATTAACCGTTTTAATCCAGACAAGATGGAAGATCACATATGTAGCCAACAACTTCAGTTACGACAATTGTGACAGTTGATTACTAATTTTCCCTATTACTGTTACGTCTCTAGAGGAAAATAAGCAACTCCAAAAGGATCACAAAGAATATGCTTCCTACGAATGTTCCTATCTCGGTTACGACTCAAGGCTTAACCGTATCATGCATTCAAGATCGATTGACAATTAAAAGTGTTACGTAATTAACTGGCAACTATGATATGCATCAAGATTGATCAGAAATCAACACATATAATTAAGCACCAAGAATCATGAATCAATGCCTGGAAGGTAAATAACAATAGCAGGAATCACAACATATAGGATAGAATCATGCAAACCCTAGGATTAGAACATAAATTTAGCTAGACATAAATAACGAAATAAAATACGAAATTATCATAAAAACAGAAATTAAATAGATAAAACCCGTAGGGAAGCATCTGAAGAACAATGGTTGGGTTCGTATCCAAACCAAACGGGAAACGGGAAAATCGTTCGGACGAAAGCGTTCCAAAACGTTAACAATGCGAAGAACTAATGTAGAATGATGGAAAACTAAAGCTAGAATTAATCTAAATCAAAACTAATGTGAAAATAAATGAAAAACTATGAAAAACTAAGGAAAAATATGTAAAATCACGGCTGGGGAAGGTTGGGGGCGCGAGGGGGCGAAGCCCTATTTATAGATTTAGGTGAAAACCCTAATTTTCCACTCTGCCACCTCTCTTCGCGGCCAAGCTCGTGGTCGCGAGCTCGGTCGTGAGGCATCCTTCTCGTCTCGGCCATCTTCAGACTCTCGGAAGGGGCGCGCGCACATACTTGCCTCGCGGCCACACCTCGCGGTCGCTAGGTGTGGTCGTGTCGCACATGAAATCGTCGCGGGCACATCTCGCGCCCACTGGGAGTGCTCGCGTGCTCTGGCGTCCTCTCGCGTGTTTGGTAGCCTCGCGGCCGACCTAGCGGTCGCCAGCCGGTCATGAGCCATCATTTCAGCGTGCGGCTGCGCCCCTGGTAGTTCTTGGCATACGGCTTGCACTGGGCGGTCGCTAAGCCTGTGTTTTTGCCCTCGTCGCTCGTTCTTCGCTCCATGCTTGGTTTTCAACTTATAAGCCTACAAAACACCAAAGCAGTAACCCAAGAGCAATATCTTCCAAAAATATGTAAAAGCATTGAGATCCAAGATATAAACGCACTTTATCGATCTAAAATCATCTTTAGAAATCAACAATAAACGTGTAAAATGCGCGTTTATCAACCCCCCAAACTTAAATCATTGTTTGTCCTCAAACAAAAACAAGACCAAAAATAAAGAGAGACACAAAACAGGATCAACGAGCGTCAACAAATGTGATTAACCAATAAAGCCTTAGAAATATCTCAAAGCTCAAAATCATTAGTGCACACGATGACATTAGTCAAATCGACAATGTACAACCATTGAAAGCAAAAATCTCATTCAATTCAACCCTCACAATGGCATGTGCGTAATATATAGAGTACACTCAACTCATAAAGAAATAAGGACGTGTATGCACTCAAAATCAACGCAATGCAAAATCTCACCATAGGCTTGCCATTTCTCTAATATCTCCACCACGTCAAATGCATTCAAATTAGGATCAAAAAGGACCTTTCATAGGTTGTATTGTAGGCACATTGGTTAAGTTAGGATAATATATGGCTAAGTGACTCAAATATATTCCAAGTACTTCCATCTCTATAATTAGCTCATATGGGCTTTGTCCATTTCCTTTTCCTTTCCAACATGCTATTTCGACATTTATTCACTCAAGGTACCATATACTATGATAATTGACTTCCTTTATGCTCATACTATTCAAAAAAAATTTTGTTTCTTGGCTTTGTAATAGAGCTTATAGGGTCTATTCTTTTTCACACGGGTACCATACTTTATCTTTTATCCCCACTTTGCATATCAAAATAAATTTTTCTCCCATTTGATTCTCATATCCATCCTCACCTCCTATCATCCGGTTAACAAAAGAATAAGGTCTAATAAAGGCTCAAAGAAGGCGACAAATGGTCTATATCATTGGGCTAGTGTTTGGGTAAATATGTGGTTTAACAAAGATGGCCTTTTATCCTTTCCATATTCAAAACACATATTGCAGCCTCGACACAGAAAAACGGAAAATTCTAGAAGATAATTACATGCACGATATCACACAAATAAAAGAAACTGTAACAAGATGTGTATACAGTGAAGCTCAAGTCTCACGGTTTTAGCAAATGGTTAAAAAAAATAAGCTAAGCAATCTCGAGTTATCCATGCGTCATTTTCTAACATATCATGTGCACTATCACATATTTAACAGAAAATTTCTATCATCATTTGTTGGATTTGTATACTGAAAGCAGTATGGTTGAGCTTGTATACAATGTTTCCTGTTACCACTACTACAATCTCCTATCTGAATTGAATACTTGATTGCATATATCTGTGTCCCCTTATCTCATATATAAGTTAGATCATACAGTGTGTAGAAGATCACAGAAGTCTGTATGATTGGTCAAGCTTAATGAGATATAAAAAGAATCACAGCTGAGATAACCTGAGAACGAGTTGTCGGTATAGGCTGCGGTGTAGATAAGAAGTAACTTGACTTGGTTGCTTGTCTATGCTGGTACGTCTCTGACGTATTGATGGATCACAGTGAGATGAGTTCTTCTATCTGACCGTCATGAAGAACCTAGATCTCGGTGACTTACGATGATCTAAACCTCGATAAGGAATTAGGTGAGTATGAGTTGCTGACCATCACTTTGACTTGTTATGGGTGAGGTTATGTGTTTTAACCCAATATTCTCCGTGATCTTGGGTGGTGGCGGTGCTTGTATGTCATGCTAGTTATCTCAGACGAGTCACCGTATCCGTTTAGGATGATGACGCCCCTTAAGGAGCTCAAAGGTTTATTGTACTAAACCCCGCAGTTGAGTTAGCTCAAGTACAATAATAAGGTTGAGTGGTACTACTTATGAATTAAAGATATTAATTATTTTAAGCAATCGTAATGCTCTAAATAATTAATGGACGTGCGATATCTTAAATACGGGATTCGTAATGTCTAAGTGCAAGTCCGACTCACCTTCGGTAATAAAGGGTAAGTCAAAGATTTATTCTCTAGTGGCATGAATGAATGTTTATAAATTAATTTATGTTAAGGTGAACATAAGATAATTAATTTATTTGAGGCCCATCTTTATTCCTTGCATTTGATCCTCTGGTTGGCCCATCCAGGGCCCGTAATCATCGCATGAAATCGGCGCCTTCCTCTCATTAAGATGATAATTTTATTCTCTTTATCCTAAAAGGATATTATTATATTTATGGGATATGCATAAATCATTTCCTTGTGAGATTTGATAGTGCATTATAAATATAAGGTAAGAGATAGAATCAAAGTTAATCCTCAATCATTATTTTCAAAATACTAGGTTTTCCTTTGGAGAGATTTTCAAAACTTGAGAGAGGCTTAGGTGATTTTTCGTAGCATTCTCCATAGATCGCCCTCACTCGACGTTGGAGATTGGGCAACCGGGATCTGCCCGGAAGATCAAAGCACGAGTCTCGATCCGCTCATCCGCTCATCCCCGAGCAGATTCAAGGTAAACACGAGAAAACCCTACGTGTTGCAATTAATTATATAGGTGCATGCTTGGCATATAATCAATGTATGGTGAATTAAACATCCAAGATAGATCATCGGAGAGGTTAAAATCGATTTCCATCAATTTGTATCGAGCACAGGATCGATATCTTGGCTCGTTGGATTAATTCACGTTTGATTATTAAATGCGCAATTAATTAATTGTGAACTGCTGCTCATCGTGGCTAGTTTTATTTTTGTCGAATTTTGTTTTCACCACGAGAAAATCCGTGGTTAGATTAGATTTTTCCGTAAATCTTATCCGTAAAAGAAGAACGAAGACGAAGCACGAAAATGAGACGCGAAGACTCGCGGGAGAAACCGGACGCAGCGGCGCTTCGGCGCCGTGCACGTGTTCTCGGCGGCATCGGCGGACAGAGGCGGTGGGGCGCGACGGGCGGTGGCCGGCGGTACGGCTCGGCAGCGGGCGGCGCGGCGCGCCGCTGGCGCCGAAGCGACGCCGACACCGCCGGCGGAAACCGAAAGCGCACGCGCGCGCGGCAGATCTCGGCGTAACAAAGACCGGAAACCTCAATGTGTTCGGCGTGGCACGCAGTCGGCGGCGACGCCCGCGCGCAGCGCACAATGCGACGCGGTGCTCGGCGGCATGTTTGGTATGATTTTGTGATGACGTATTGACGCTATGGTTTGTCCGCCTTTGGTTCGATTAATATTTATCGAGCGCCCTCGGAAAACGGCATAAAATAGGGGCCGCGCGCGCAGCATATTTCGGTGGCCTCGGCGCGACGCACGCGCTGAAACCTCAGCGTGGCACGCAGCATGCGCGCGCCGGCGATGTGGGACGCGCATTTTCATGCGGACGCCTCGGCCAAGGCTCGGCCCGCGCCCGCGCGCCGGGCGCGCGTCGAGGCGCACAAGCGCTGAAACCTCAACGCACGCAGTGCGCGCGGCCTCTTTAGCTCATTATAAACCGGCTCACTCCTATTTTAATATATATCGCGTTTAGGGGTGAGAAATGGGTCCATAATTCGATCTTCATTTTTGGTTCTTCTCCAACTTGCCCGCGGTCTTGCTCCTTTTCAACTTTCACCATGGATTTCTTCAGACAACAACAACAGATACAATCCTAATTTTAATTCTTGCTCTGTTTATTGAATGATTTCTTGTAATCAAGTTATATTCTTTGGATTATCAGTTCATGTTTCTGGATTCATCAGTTTTATCAGATTCTATTTCACAGTTTATTGTTTGATGATTTATGTTGAATTCAATTCATAGTGTGATGGATTGGATTCTCATGTTCCGTTGATTTAATTTGCTTAATGATTTACTGCTTTCGTTTATTTGCAATCAGATTTAGATTATGGATTGACAAACCCTATGAATAATATGATCGCATATGCTTTTGTTTATCGCTTTGATTTATCGCTTTCATAGTTCAACTAGGGATTGACAACCCCTAGTCTAGATTTATCGCTTTATTAGTTTAGCTAGGGATTGACAACCCCTAGCTTAGGATGTTATTTATTTTCTCGTATTTCAATTCCTCGTATGTTTCAACCCCCGTTGATGTTAGAATGTTTAGGATTTAATTGCTTTCTGTGTGCGACACGAACAATAAGCCCTATTAAGTTTTCCTTGAGAGACGACTCGTGTTAACTTACCACGCTACGATTACCTCGTGCGATTGCGAGTAATTTGAGTGTGTTTTAGCTCGATCAATTTTGGCGCCGTTCGGGAAAACTTTAAGCGTATTGTTTGTGTTGTTTGTTCTGTGTTTCTTTTCTTCTGTTTGGTTATTTTCTCCCACAGTGCGTGTAATTTTATTTTTTGTTGTTGGTATCTTCTAATGCGGGGTTATCAACTGATGCGATTATAGTCAACCGGTGGGGGAGGAAAGTTCGTCGTATTGGGCAAATTCTTCTTTGAAGAAGGGCCCAGTCGACTTTTCGAGGATGTCCGTCGGGGCTATGAGCCACAAACATATGATCCTTCTTGGGATCCTGACGGCAACAATGACCTCACCAGCCCGATTTGGGATATTGGGATCCACAGTGAGCGGCCGCCTCACTAGCGACCGGAATATTGGGATCCACCGTACTTTGAGGATCGAGCCTCCAATCCCTCTGGGATCAACCGCCTCCGCAAAGACTATGAGGATCAATCCTACAATGCCTCTTGGGAGCAACCACACCCTCCACCTCGGTGTGAGTACCCACAGCCACCTCCACCTCGGATGTGACTTGGGAGGATGAGTTAACTCAAAAGAGAAGGCATCCATTCAAAAAGCGGATGCTTTAGTCGAGGTTTGGATCTGCAAATGCCTCAACTTTGCGTTTGGAGGCCGCAAATAGGATATGTCGAGCACAGCTTGATAGGCATTACGCGAGGAGGAACTTCCAAACCAATCCGATCGGATCGATCGGTCCTTTGTTCTAGAAAGTGATCAATAGTTGAAAATTGGATGGAAGAGACATCGGATGAGCTGCTGCGATCACGGGGGTGGAAAAGCGAGGAAGAGTGGTGAAATCACACCTTTCCGCACCAACCCGATCAAGCTCGGATGGTCACCACTCTTGGAAGTGACCCGATTGTTGAAGATGGGCGGAGAGACACTGAAGAGTCGCTGCGGCGGATGAGGTGGAAAGTGAGAGCGAGTGGGCACGTGAGGATGGGGAGCATAATCGAGCCACGAGTGGTTACCGGGATGGTTGACGAGGAAGAGTGGGTACATGAAATAGATGACACGCCGAACCCACTCGGAGGTGATAGAACTACCCAAGCACGTGGAGGAGGATGAAGAGAGGATGAAGAAGAGTGGACACTTGAAGATACTCGAATACCAAAGCTCGCTGCGGAAGTGATTGCACTACCTCAACAATTGGATGCACGGGATCCCGAGAGGAGGACACAATGATAACAAAGGTTGAGGTAACTTCAATAATTTGTCAACATCTAATTCACCAAAGTATCGTGCTTTGGGAATTATAGTTATTTATTTTTCTTTGGAGAATAGGATGTTTGACTTGAGCTTAAATGATTAGTTGTTTGCTTCCTTTCTTGTCCTTTGTGCATATATGGTTACTCGATGTTACGGCGAGATGGTATTCCTGCGGTGAAGGACTATGGATAGTCCGTTGTTATGCAGTTCACGTCGTGCTCACGACGTTAAGCGAAAGTGCTCGTGGGAAGCGACCCGTTTTAGCTTTGTTTTCTTTTCTTTCTTTTTTTCGTTTGGTTTTCGTTGTTCTTTGATCTGCTTGTTGTTGAGTTTGTTTTGCTCAGATCTGGAAAGTTGTCAGCAGCGAGATGAAGCCGTGACACTTCAACTCTGTCGTGCACGCTCACATTCCAACCCTGCCACTGCCATATTTTATCAGGGAAGTCTCCTCCTCTATCGGCTATTTTTATGTTATTAATGTTTTGAGCACTGGGGACAGTGCTCGAATTAAGTGTGGGGGAGTTGATAGTATTTGGTTTTGTGGGCGTGATATATTGTTTTGTATGCTTAATGACGTGCCCTTGTGCTTATTTTGATTGTTTGGACTTGAGTTTGTGTCTATGCGAATAAGTTAGGATCTTGATTGTGGGCGTGATATATTGTTTTGTATGCTTAATGACGTGCCCTTGTGCTTATTTTGATTGTTTGGACTTGAGTTTGTGTCTATGCGAATAAGTTAGGATCTTGATTTGTCTGTTGAACTACGTGGTATTGGTCAACCGATTTTGAATTTTGAAACTTTTGGTGATATATGATTTGAGTATAATGTGAATTGACGAGGCGTGATTGATAGAAAATGAATAGGAAATTGATGTGATTTGTCAGGCTAATGTTAGGGGAAGTGTTAACATTGTGGTTGCCTATATACTTGTTTCATTTATTTATATAAAAAAAAAATGTGTGAAAAAGAAGTAGAAAATGAGGAGAATGAAAGCTCCATATTTTGTTGAGATTGTTGAAATGGAGGATGGGATTATGTCCTCTTTCGTAAATGGCGAGAAATGGACATGGGAAACCACGTTAGGAGACTCGAGTTCATCGAGTTCACCTTTGAATATTGTTCCAAAATCTGTTAAAACATTCTTTGTGCTTTATAAAAGAAACTTGTTGCTAAAGGTGACCACATTAGTTAGTTCACCCTAACGGAGAGTTGAGTGCGAGCGAGATTACCTTTTATTTATTGGAAGTCAATTGTCGTTCTTGATTTATTTCACATTATCTTTGAATTCGTAAGCACCAAGTGTGGAAATGCAATAAGGTTTGATTGATTAGAATAAGGGTAAAGTTGCATGAGTTATCTTTCGACTCTTATTAGTATAGACTTTGCTTGAGGACAAGCAAATGGATAAATGTGGGGAGTTGTTTGGTATGATTTTGTGATGATTCTTGGTATTGTTTTACATGTCATTTTCTATGGTTTGTCCTATTTATGCCTTTGGTTCGATTAATATTTATCGATTCGGACTTACTTCGTTCGTCTCGATGTTTTTCGAAGTCGCGCGCGTGCGTGCGGCAGCGCCAGCGCTCGCCGCCCGCCGCCCGCCACGCCCGCACCCGCGCGCGTCACTCGGCCACCAGCGCCGGCTGGAGTACAGCCGCGCCCATTTACCTCCGGCGATCAAGGCCGGCCGGCGCTCACCTTCGCGCGCTCTTTCGCCTCATGCGGCGCCTACGCCTCGCCCGGCGCCCCGTCCCAGCGCAATCGGCGCTTCGCATCGCGCCAGCGCCACGCCTCGATACCGTCCGTGGCCTCTCGGCCCGGGCGCTGGCGGCAGCGGCGCAGCAGCTCGCCGCCGCGCGCCACGCGCGCCCGCCACATACGGCGCCGTCGTCGCCGCCGCTCGCTCGCCGGGAGCACGCTCAAGCCCAACCGGCGCGGGTTTGGGTCGAACTACTGTCTTCAACCAGCGCGTATTCAAGCGCGTTAAATATTCCTCGCACGTTCAAGCTGATCCAGCGCTCATTTCCAAGGCAGTGAGTTTTCTGAGCCGGCGCTCAACCCCAGCCAGCGTTCATATTGAAGTCAGAATGTTTTCTGAGCGTGAGCTCATTATAAACCGGCGCTCACTCCTATTTTAATATATATACAGCGTTTAGGTGAGAAATGGGTCGCAATTCGGTCTTCATTTTGGTTCTTCTCCACTTGGCCGGCGGTCTTGCTCCTTTTCAACTTTCACCATGGATTTCTTCAGACAACAACAACAGATACAATCCTAATTTTAATTCTTGCTCTCTGTTTATTGAATGATTTCTTGTAATCAAGTTATATTCTTTGGATTATCAGTTCATGTTTACGGATTCATCGGTTTATCGATTCTATTTCACGGTTTATTGTTTGATGATTTATGTTGAATTCAATTCATAGTAACGATGGATTGGATTCTCATGTTACATTGATTTAATTTGCTTAATGATTTCTTGCTTTCGTTTATTTGCAATCATTTAGATTAGGGATTGACAAACCACATGAATAATATGATCGCATATGCTTTGTTTATCGCTTTGATTTATCGCTTTCATAGTTGACTAGGGATTGACAACCCCTAGTCTAGATTTATCGCTTTATTAGTTTAGCTAGGGATTGACACCCCTAGCTTAGGATGTTATTTATTTTCTCGTATTTCAATTCCTCGTATGTTTCGACCCGTTGATGTATTGCTTTACGACGCGACACGAAAATAAGCCTCAAAGTTTTCCGCGCGACTTGTTAACACCACGCTACGATTGCGAGTAATTTGGTGTGGGCGGCGGCTTTGCGGCGCGTCTTGGTGGCGCTCTGTGCCTCTAGCGAGGCAGCGAAACCTCCCTTGATTCGACCCGCCGGTTTGTTGCAGGTCGGCCCGACCCGTTTCGACCGGCCCATTTGTTGCAGGTCACCCGACCGCGTCCGACCCGGATCCGATTTTTGACTGGTTCGATTTTTCGACCCGTTCGGCCCGTTTCATCGCTCCGCCCCAATCCGCTGACGAATCCGGTCCGTGCCCGTGCTGCAAGAGGCCCGTTTCCGAGTTCCAAGATCATGCTTTGCAATTCTATGTAATAGATTAGGCGAAAGTGCATTTCACGAGTGGGCCACGATGAAGCGTTTTATTTTATTTTTATCGCTCATTACATGTCGTGGATGTTTAAATTATGCATAGCATGCTATGTATGTTTAAATTACGTGAACAAACATATTATATGTTTTCGTGATTGGATGCGCATAGTAAGCATGCTAGGTTTATCGCGTTTTCAAGCATATTTTTAGAATTTTGCGAGCATGTTTTACATGTTGAGTTCTATAGAAAAGCATGCCAGATTACGTGATCTCGCATGGACAAACCTTTTGAAACAAAAGACTAAGCAAGTAACCCGACATATTAATTTTCCAAATTAAAATGTCAAGACCTCCACTTTTGATCTCTAAACAAAGTGATACATGCGTGAGTGGCGCCCACACGCGTGGCATGCTCAGACCGTTTATCATAAGTTTGTTAGATGAGATTTCTAAATAAAACCTTTTAAATCTATTGAGAAGTGGAAGTTTCATGTAAGCGTCCACACGCTGTGGGCTTGCATGTGCGATTTTCATAAGTTCTCTAGAGATAGTTTTAAAAGAGATAACAAAAGAATTTGAATTGGGCGGTATGGTCCGAGTGAGTATGCGATTCTAAGAATTCATTTTCTATTTGTTAAAATTGTGGTCATTGCTTAGACATCACCTCAAGTACAACTTCCCACGAAGTCCCTTCTGCGATAGTGATGTGGTCTAGTAAGGTCCAATCATTAATTTCATTTGTCATAAGGATAAGTTGACATGGATTGAAATTAAACGACTAAAAGGTATATTTTAGTGCGGTCGGGGGTTCATGTAAACGCCCACACGTGGCTTGTATGTGGAATTCCTTGGGCGATTGGAGTTTTCAATTAATATTGTTTATCAAAAGGTTACAATATTATTATTACGACTTATGTGCGATCGTATGCTTATATGTTTACATTATCTTTTCGGATATGTCTCTTACCGATTATCAATATGCTCGCACAAAATCCCTTATCGGTCCGAATTTTATCGAGTGGAAGCGAAACATGGAATATGTTCTTATCATTGAAGAACACATGTTTGTTCTCACTACTCCTAAACCCGATGCCCTTATCGACGATCGACTAATTAGCAATGCGAGTCGGCGGACTTTGGCATAAGTCAAACAATATGGCCAAGTGCTATATGATGACTACTATGTCCAAAGGCTTGCACCGCTGACATCGATCTATGGGAGACGCGGCTGAAATATGGTCAAGTCTCGAGAGTAAGTTTAGGCAATCGGATCGGACAGTCCGCTTCCACACAATGAGAGAAATCTTGGCGTGTAAGATGGAAGAAGGAAGTTCGGTCCATGAACATGTCTCCCACACGACTCATCTCATGGATGGTCTTGATCGGTTGGGAGGAGGTATTGTGGCGAGCCAAGGTCGATATCATCCTCAACACACCGCCCAAGTCTTTAGAGAATTTTCGTGAATGCGATCATGAGCAAGACCTAGTATACACTTAGTCGATTGCTTAATGATCTCGTGGCGCGGAAGGAGTTATGGGCAAAGGAGCACATGCTCTTGCTAGCACATCTAGGGGCCCAAATTTTCCGTTGAAAATGGAAAAGAAAAGGGCACCAAAGGTGGTAGAAGCGAGGAAATATTGGGAGTAGTAGGAGCAAGAACATGATCGCCAACGGAGGCTCGAAGAAACTAAGGAGAGGGCAGTGCTGGCAGTGTGGCAAGACCGGGCATTGGAAGGCCAAGTGCCCTATGCTCAAGGCTCAAGGTACGCCATTTGCTTTAGTAACGGAAACATGTTTAGCGACTTGTTCTACCCATTCTTGGGTAGTAGACACGGGTGCGACTGATCATGTTTGTTACACCTTGCAGGGGTTCCTGCGGACAAGGGAGCTGAGTGATGGCGAGTTAACGATCTCCATGGGCAACGCGGCGAAAGTCGAGGCCGTTGCAGTCGGAGATGTTTCTTTATGTTTTGATAGAACAGTTTTAGTTTTAAAGGACGTTTTATATGTGTCGGAGATTCGGCGAAACCTTGTTTCAGTTTCGAAACTATTTATTCATGGATATTCTGTTATTTTTGATAGTGGTGTTTCTATCATAAGAAATGACGAAGTTATCTGTGTTGTCACGTTATATAATTCGCTTTATACTATTTCTGCTAAACATAATACCTATAACTATGTTGCATCTACATCAAACCTTAAAAAGAGAAAGTTTTCTTCGCAAGATGACACCACATTTCTCGGGCATCTTAGATTAGGTCACATCAATCTAAATAGGATCCAAAGACTGGCTAAGAATGGAGCGTTGGGTGATCTCACAGTTACTCCGTTCCCAGTCTGCGAATCTTGTATAGAAGGAAAGATGTCGATCAGACCCTTCAAAGCGAAGGGTCATAGAGCCAAAGAAGTGTTGGAGCTAGTCCATTCTGACCTGTGTGGACCGATGTCCACACAAGCTCGTGGAGTATGCAGTATTTTGTCACTTTCATTGACGATTACTCAAGTGCGGATACATATACCGCTTCGCGCAAGTCCGAATCCTTTGAGAAATTCAAAGAGTTTAAGGAGGAAGTGGAGACGAAGCTTGGTAAGAGTATCAAGTCATCATGGGTGCGATCGCGGTGGCGAATACCTCGATAACGAGTTTATGGACTATCTAGTTAAGTGTGGGATTACCTCCCCAAGCGCACTACCGGCACACCACATCAAAATGGTGTGTCGAGGCAAGAAATGGGACTCTTTTGGAAATGGTTAGATCAATGATGAGTTATGCGACATTGCTATTTAGTTACGGGGTATGCCTTAGAAGCGCGGCATATTTGCTAAATCTAGTACCATCCAAGTCATCGAAATGACCCTTCGAGTTGTGGTTTAGGCGCAAGCCTAGTTTAAGCCACATAAGGATATGGGGCGATCCGGCACATGTCTTTGAACAAGAAGGCGATAAGTTGGAGGCTAGATCCGACGCAAAGGTCGTTTATGGCTATCCTAGAAGGAAGAAAGGTGGTTTATTCTATAGTCCCAAGGATTAGAAAGTCATTATTAGACTAATGCCCGATTCTTAGAAGAGGATTATATGACAAACCATAAATCCAAAGTTGAAATCATTCTTCAGAATTAGAAGATGATCGTATTCCACCACCGATTAGGCGAAGGTGCGAGATGTCGAGTCGGTGGGAGGATCGACACGAGATACTTCAAGAAATTGAAGTGGGTTGAGTTCCTTGGAGATACCGACTGCATAAGTGGTACCTACCCGACAAGTTGTGCAAGATAGAGAACCACAAGTTATCGCACCCACCGTTGCCATTGTGCGATGGCGCCTCGTCGTAGTGGGAGGGTTGTTCGTCAACCCGAGCGATTTATGTTCGTGGGTGAATCTTGGATTTAGTCCCGGAAATGAGCAGCAATAATCGACCCATGGACGACAATGAGGGCGATACAAGACATTGATGCAAGATAATGGCACACGACTATGGACTTAGAAATTGAGTCCATAATGACTATGGATGTATATGAAAGACACCTCTACCGGATGACAAGGAAGCCATAGGTAGTAAGTGGGTATACAAGAGGAAGATAGATTGAGATGGAGAGGTTTCGACTTTTAAAGCCGTGCTTGTGGCGAAAGGGTACACTTAGATTGAGGGCATCGATTTCGATGAGACCTTTTCGCTGTAGCAATGCTCAAGTCCATCGTAATTCTTACGACCATAGCAGCCCACTCAACCTTGAGGTTTGGCAAAGGATGTGAAAACCGCTTTTCTAAGCGGTTACCTTGAGGAAGGTAGAGACATCTATATGCAGAACCGAAGGTTATGTGGTGAAGGGTGAAGAGCATCTAGTATGGAAGCTTAAGAAGTCCATTTATGGGCTTAAGCAAGCCTCACGATCACGAAATTACGCTTTGACGAGGTGGTGAAATCATGGATTTACCCGGTTGCCTAGCGAGAGTTGTGTGTATCGTTTAGATGTCAACGGTGATGTGGTATTTCTTGCACTTTATGTAGATGACATTCTTCTAGTTGGCAACAATGTGAAGTTGTTATCGCGTAAAGAGTTGGTTATCATATCGTTTCAAAAGAAAGACTTAGGAGATGCGGCACATTCTTGGGATCAAGGTTTACCGAGATCGCAAGAGGAAAATGTTGAGCTTATCTCACGCGCCTTACATTGATCTTGTGATTACTCGTTTTAGTATGCGCACCGCCAAGAAAGGATTGCTACCTTTCGGACATGGCGTTCCTTTATCTTGGGCGAGCGATCACCTATGACCGCAAGGAGATAGAGAAATGAGACAAGTTCCTTACGCTCGCCGTAGGAAGTCTCATGTACGCAATGTTATGTACGAGGCCGATATCTCGCTATGCGGTAGGCATAGTAGCTAGATATCGATCTAATCTGGACAAGCTCATTCGATTGCGAAGAAGCATATACTCAAGTACTTGAAAAGGACTCGAGATTATAGGCTGGTTTACCATGCAGAAAGTCGATGCCTTTAGGTTATACTAGACTCGGATTTCCAAGTTGACCGTGATGAGAAAAATTCTACCTCGGGCTATGTGTTTACCTTGGGAGGTGGAGCCGTATCTGGCGAGTGCAAAGCAAGCGATGCATTGCGGACTCTACCATGGAAGCCGAATATGTAGCCACCGGAGGTCGCTAAGGAGGTCAGATGGTTCAAGAACTACCTCATGGATCTAGGTGTGGTACTGGTTTGCCCAAGAGTATCATAGTTTCTCGTGATAACTCGGTGCGATGGCAAACTCGAAGGAACCACGGACCCTAAGGCGACCAAACACATAGAGAGAAAGTACCATGTCATACGAGAAATCGTGAGACGAGAGGACGTCTTGATTGAAAAGATTGAAACGACGGATAACCTAGCGGATCCATTCACAAAGAGCCTGCCGCAAAAAGTCTACGAAGTGCACGTTCGAGGACTTGGATTGCGCTTGATGGCACCCACTTAGAAAGAAAACTTTTGTATAAGTGGGAGAAGCAAAGTGATGGTTTTTATTGTAATAGCTAGTAGAAAGACACATTGTATACCAAAAGTTTGCTTTAGTATAAGTGGGAGATTGTTGGATTTGTATACTGAAAGCAGTATGGTTGAGCTTGTATACAATGTTTCCTGTTATTACAATCTCCTATCTGAATTGAATACTTGATTGCATATATCTGTGTCCCCTTATCTCATATATAAGTTAGATCATACAGTGTGTAGAAGATCACGTAAGTCCGTATGATTGGTCAAGCTTAATGAGATATAAAAGAATCCTGGTGAGACAACTTGAGGACGAGTTGTCGGTATAGTCATGTGTAGATAAGAAGTAACTTGACTTGGTTGCTTGTCTATCTTTGATGCGTCTCGACGTATTGATGGATCACGGTGAGATGAGTTCTTCTATCGACCGTCGTGAAGAACCTAGATCTCGGTGACTTACGATGATCTAAACCTCGATAAGGTATTAGGTGAGTATGAGTTGCTGACCATCACTTTGACTTGTTATGGGTGAGGGTTATATGTTCTAACCCAATATTCTCCGCATCTTGGGTGGTGGCAGTGCTTGTATGTCATGCTAGTTATCAGACGAGTCACCCTATCCGTTTAGGATGATGACGCCCCTTAAGGAGCTCAAAGGTTTATTGTACTAAACCCCGGGTTGAGTTAGCTCAAGTACAATAATAAGGTTGAGTGGTACTACTTAAGGAATTAAAGATATTAATTATTTTAAGCAGTCAGAATGCTCTAAATAATTAATGGACGTGCGATATCTTAAATACGGGGATTCGTAATGTCTAAGTGCAAGCCCGACTCACCTTCGGTAATAAAGGGGTAAGTCAGCATTTATTCTCTAGTGGCATGAATGAATGTTTATAAATTAATTTATGTTCTGGGCTGAACATAAGATAATTAATTTATTTGAGGCCCATCTTTATTCCTTGCATTTGATCCATGGGCTGGCCCATCTAGGCCCCTTCCTCTCATTAAGATGATGATTTTATTCTCTTTATCCTATAAGGATATTATTATATTTATGGGATATGCATAAATCCTTTTCTTGTGGGATTTGATAGTGCATTGTAAATATAAGGTAAGAGATAGAATCAAAGTTAATCCTCAATCATTATTTTCGAAAATACTAGGGTTTTCCTTGGGAGAGATTTTCGAAAACTTGAGAGAGGCTTAGGATGATTTTCTGTAGCATTCTCCATAGATCGTCCTCACTCGACGTTGGAGATTGGGCAACCGAGATACAGTCCAAAAGATCAAAGCATGAGTCTCGATCCGTTCATCCCCGACAGATTCGAAGGTAAACACGAGAAAACCCCTACGTGTTGCAATTAATTATATAGGTGCATGCTAGGCATATAATCAATGTATGGTGAATTAAACATCCAAGATAGATCCTCGGGAGAGGGTTAAAATCATATTTCCCATCAATTGGCTACATGGATTAACACATTTCACTTCAACTCGTTGATCGACTGACACAACAAAAGCACAAAAGACACGACAAAAGCCCCAACATATAAAAACTTAACAAAACAACGCAAAACATAAAAAATGACTCTCAACCACATCACACTCGACCACTCCCCCAAACTTATTGTCAACAGTGTGAAATGGAGGCAATAAGGTTTGCAGAAGAGAGTGATTGGGAGAGACCTTACCTCATGTGCCACTCTACTCTGGCGGCGGGTAGAAACCTCTCCATTGGTTCCATTGTTGCATCATTTGCATCATCTGACGTTGCTGCTCTTGATGCGCTTCTTCTTTGGGCCGGGAAGGTCTGATCTTTGTGTCGCGATGGAGGTCATATTCTCGTCCATGCGGTCTAGACGACCGTCTATGCGATCTAGTCGCTCATAAATCCCATAATATCCCCGAGCGTGCCGTGGATGCATCACGCCACCGGCCTCGGGTGCCTCCTGCTGCTCGTCCTCCTCTCCCGGTTGCTCTTCCTCGACCTCGCCTTGCGTATTTAAGCACTGAGTCCATGCATAGTGCTGGTCGGAGCTCATGTTCCAATTATGCTCCGGCGCGCCAACTGTGCTTATGCTGGTGAGCTCGGGGTTGGGCAGGCGGACTATCGACTGGCCATGCTTGTCATATAGCATCCAGAGGTAGCGATCTCGGTGCCTCGTCAAGAACGTCTAGACATATAGATATTTCTTGTCTAGGAAAATATCTTGAGAGATGGGCTCCTCTCGAATCGTGATACCGTAAAAATCAGCAATAGGGGTAACAAATCCCCCTATGCATATCCGAGCATTCCCTGATACCTCGGCTTGCATCTGGAAGTGCTGGACTAGGAACATCCCGGCGTGCACTTTCTGTCTCATCATCTCAGCAATCAGGAGACTCATGTCCTGAGATAGAACAGTGCCGGCATTCGAGCGGCCATGTATGGTGAACGTGAGTAGGCGGTGGAAGTAGCGGACTGCCGGATTCCGAATGGAGCTCGCCTTAGCCCTAGAGGCATCATAATATGGGCTCTACTCCAAGGATGTGTCTGTGATCAATGGCCACAGATCCTGAGGCGAATGCTCTAAGTCCCCGATGTATCTGCCCTCAGGATGGCCCTCAATGATGGAGTTCAACTCGTCCACTGAGAGCTATCTGGGCTCGTTATCGAGCTGGAACGTTAAGTAATCCGGCGATCCATGTGTCTTATGAACATATAAGGTCGACAGGAATTCCAGGGTTAGGGTCCGGTATGATAGATGATTAGTCGTTATAATCGAATACAGCCGCCCTCTCCGCAGCCACGAGACGCCATTGGCTATCCCCATAGCTCGGCGTGTCTCAATGCACATAAACCGGAATGTTTGCTTTAGCCGCACCCGCTTCCTCCACATTTCCGTGATGAGGAGTCGGCAATCGCACCCCAACGGTGGAGGGGTGGAACTCATCATGTGGCTCATCCCGGGATGAGGAAGCAACCTCCTTATCCTTTCGCTTATGGCCGGAGTGGTGTGACATATTGTACCTAAAGATAAAAGCAAAGTTAGTTCATGTACTTATTAAAGAGGTATATAAAAGCAAACGACAACCCATAGCAAAATATAGACCTCCCTCGAACTTGAATTGAGCAAAATACCGCCCCCTATACTAACATATGGTCAAACAAAGCGAAATAAGGGGGAGGTATCGCACACACGTACAAAAATACACAAAAATGGCATTCTGGGCTGCCTCGCGGCCAACCTCGTGGTCGCGAGGATGGTCGCAAGAATCACACGCCGGTAGCTCCGCATGCTTGCTCGCGCCAGAATTTCAGAATCTCGCGCGGCGCGCGGACGCGCAATAAACGTAAAGCGGCGCCGATACGCTGCAGACCACTCACGGTCGGGCTCGCGGTCATGAGCCCGGTCACAGCATCTCACAGACAAAGACAAATCTAGGGTTTTCGAAAAAAATGCATTCCAATTCAACAATGTAGGCAAAATAGATCAATAATAAGCATCAATACGCATCTATAAACATTAATGGCCTTAACATTGTAACAATCATGCTCAAAACACCAAGTAATTTAACAATATGAGCCCTAATTCCTCAAAAATTCAAAAACCCACCACAAGGAGATATAATGGATAAAAATCCTCCAAATCATGCTAAAAAGCATAAATTCCAGAAGAATTAAGTAAATGTAGCATACCTTGCGTGGATTAGAGGTGAAATTTGCAAGAAAAATGAAGACATTTGTGTATGGTGCTTGAGAGAGAAATTTTTCACGAACTTGTGTGTGTGCGTGTAAAATGAGGGGTAGGGGCTTAAAATGGGTAAAACATGCAGTCGCCTCGGGCGCTGGTCGGGCATTCCTCGCGGCCGTGCTCATGTCACGAGCTCGGTCATGGCGCGCCTAAGCCGAAAACTCGCTTTCTCGGCTAATGGTTATTCGCGACCACTCCTCACGGGCGCGAGGGTGGTCGCGTGGTTTGCTTTTTTTTTTCATAAAAAGAAAGCAATTATACCTTGGGACTCGAAAACGACGAAACACGATACGCGACACGACAAAACAACGACAAACAAGAAAACAAACGAAAAACAAAGCGAGAAAACACGTTGGGTTACCTCCCAACCAAGTTAGATTTTTCGTCGCTAGCTCGACGTTACCTCTCATCAATCAAAGCGATTTGCGATCGATGCCTTTCCAAACATCGATTTGCCATCAGACTTAGCATTTACAACAACCCACCAATTGGCATAAGAATGGCTTCCGGTGAGCTTGAACGAATCACTCGGATTTTTATACCGAGTCCACTTCTTCCTCGCAAGATGCTCGCCTCGATGGTCTATTGAAATTCGAGCTCAAGAATGGGTGGTTGTGGTAGTGGTGATCGAATAGCAATTTTCAGGCTCGAACTATCGTGTTGCTTGATGGCGTCTTATATTGAAATCTTTAGCTCCTCCTCATTGACACGAAACATGAGGTCACCTTCCCGCACATCAATCAAAGCACCACCGATTACTAGAAAAGGTCTACCCAAGATTAGTGGTTGATGTCAATTCTGTATGTCTAATATAACAAAATCAGCAGGAAAGACAAAGTCCCGAATTCTTACCAACACATCTTCAACAATTCCCTTAGGATATGTGACTGACCTGTCATCCATCATCAATGATATCTTTGTTGGCTTCATCTTCCCTAGCTCCAGGCGGTTGAATACATTCAGCGGCATCAGATTGATGCTTGCTCCCAAATCGCACAACACATTGGGGAATGTGTGCTCAGCAATCTCGCACTCCAGTGTGAAGCTCCCCGGATCTTTCTGCTTCAGAGGCAACTTCCGTTGTAAGATGGCACTGCATTCTTCAGATAGGTTAATTTTTTTAAATTTACCCAATTTTTTTTTGCTTGCTAATGCATCTTTCAAAAACTTCACATATCCCGGCATGCTTCGAAGCGCTTCAAAGAGAGGCAAATTGATATTCACTTTCTGAAATATCTCTTTGAATCTGTTGAACTCCTCGTCATATTTCGACTTAGCTAGTCGACTTGGAAAAAGAATCGGAGGAGTGTACGTCAGAAATTTTGACTATGGGCGTCCCTCGTGGCCATCCTCGCGATCACAAGGACGGTCGCTAGGGACCTGCCCCACTTCGGCGTTATTCCTCGCGTCTGGGCGCGCGGTCGCGGGCTCTCCTCTCGCGCTTTCTGCCTGGTTTCTCACGGCCGGGCTAGCGGTCGCGAGCTCGGTCGTGAGGTGCTCTTCCTTGCTCCTTCTTCGTCCGGGTGGTTCTGATATGCTGCTCCGCTTCTCAACTGGATAGCAAAGCACTAATTCTTAGGGTTCACTTCCGTATTACTCGGAAATTGGCCCGTCTTTGCTTTGCATTTTGTTGTGCAAATATCGACCAACTGATTCTCCATCATCTTCATGTGTTTGCCCATGGTCGCTAAAGGATTCCAACCGTGTTATCCTTTCGGTAGTGCTATTGATGAACGAGTTCATTGTGCGGCCATCGAATTCGATTTGTCATCATTTGTTGGTTGCTCACAACCAATCGCCGCATCAACTCCTCTAAACCCCTGCTTTCTTGGCTCTCGAATCATATCATTCTCGCACAACAAGCTTCTTTGGAGGTTGTTGGAAGTTATTGGCATGGCATGTATTCGGATGATTTCTCGTTGTTCGGATGGTATGCTGATTTCCATGGTTCCTCCGATTGATATGATTAACCTCTTCTGTCTCGATCCGACTCTTCAAAAGAGTGAACTTCATAAGATCGTCAGATTTGTGTCACTCTCACAAAGTTGCTTTCTCCATGTGCGTTCTTCCATCGGCCATTGATAACTATTGGCCGCCATCTCTTCTATGATACGGCCGGCCTCCTCTACTCGACGGTTCAACAGCATCCCCCGCCGATCATCTACAATGCTCCTCGTATGCGTGTCACCCACTATAGAATCTGCGTGATTTGTGCTCTCTCCGAGAAACCATGTTGTGGGCACTTTCAATAAGCCCTAAATCTCTCCCATGCTCGAACAACGACTGCCTCCTTGTTGGCAAAAGTGGGAGATTTCAATGATAATCTTCGTGCTTTGGCTTGAGGAAATACTTTGAAAGGAACTTCTCGCAAAGTTTCCCCAGTTGCCTATCCTGCTCGATCCAGCTCTTGAACCAATCTTCGCTTTGGTCACAGAGAATCCGAACACGCGATCCGGATTGTGTCTTGTGGTACCCCATTCTGCTTGATGGTGTCACAAATGTCGAGATAAGTCTCGAGATGGGCATTCGGATCCTCCGTGACTCCGCCTCCAAACTGCTCCCCTTGAAACATACTGATTAGGGCCGGCTTTAATTCGAAATTGTTCGCGTCCACTTGCGGGCCCCATTCTCCTCCTTGGAATTGTTCAGTGGGAGGTCGGTACATGTAGTTCAGAGGTCTCGCCTCTTGCGCGGGGACAAGGAGTCCCATGTTCGCCATTTGGCGTTGATCTCAGAATTCGGCCAGAGTGCGGCACCGCTCGGGAGGTATACCCCCATTGGGAGGATCACCCCCGTTGTTCGGATTAGCTGCCATGGCTTGCCTTCTTCTTTCTCTTCTCATTCTCCTTTGGGAATTTTCAATTTCTGGGTCAAGAATTTGCTCAGGAGGTCCCTGGGACCTTGTGATCATAAACTACCTGGAGAAAAATAGAGAGTTTAACTCTGGCAAGAATAAATAAATATAATAATATATATAACTTGAATTAATAAATCCAAATCGTCAAATTATTCCTATGTGATCTTAATAATCCCCGGCAACGGCGCCAAAATTTAATCGACAGAATTTGATCGCATGAAATTCGCGCGATGTATAAGGTAAGTCGAGTATCGTATCCACAGGGATTGCAATACGAAAACACAGAAGCTAATTCAACGAAACTTCATCATTATCCAAGCACAGATTGGTTTTGAAGGTTTCAATGCTTCGGATATTATATCCAAAGCAAAGGTGACAACTTGAAAATAAATGAAAGCAATAAAAACTCAAAGAGATAACTATGAAGAAAGACTAACCCTAGGGATGCACTAATCCTATCCACTACGATGTTTATCCTGCTTATTATTAACCGCTTTAATCCGCATAAGATGGAAGATCACATATGTAGCCAACAACTTCGATTCGACAATTGTGATAGTTGATTACTAATTTTCCCTATTATTGTTACGCCTCTAGAGGAAAATAAGCAACCCAAAAGGATCACAAAGAATATGCTTCCACGAATGTTCCTATCTCGCCACGACTCGCGTTTATCCGTATCATGCATTCAAGATCGATTGAGAATTAAAAGTGTTACGTAATTAATCGGCAACTATGATATGCATCAAGATTGATCGAAATCAACACATATAATTAAGCACCAAGAATCATGAATCAATGCCCGGAAGGTAAATAACAATAGCAGAATCACAACATATATGATAGAATCATGCAAACCCTAGGATTAGAAAGTAAATTTAGCTAGACATAAATAACGAAATAAAATATGAAATAATCATAAAAACAGAAATTAAATAGATAAAACCCGTAGGGAAGCGTCTGAAGAACAATGGTTGGGTTCGTATCCAAACCCAACGGGAAACGGGAAAATCGTTCGGACGAAAGCTTTCCAAAACATTAACAATACGAAGAACTAATGTAGAATGATGGAAAACTAAAGCTAGAATTAATCTAAATCAAAACTAATGTGAAAATAAATGAAAAACTATGAAAAACTGAGGAAAAATATGTAACATCACGGTTGGGGAAGGTTGGGGGCGCGAGGGGGCGAAGCCCTATTTATAGATTTAGGTGAAAATCCTAATTTTCCACTCTGCCGTCTCTCTTCGCGGCCGAGCTCACGGTCGCGAGCTCGGTCGTGAGGCATCCTTCTCGTCTCGGCCATCTTCAGACTCTCGGCAGGGACGCGCGCACATACTTGCCTCGCGGCCACACCTCGTGGTCGCTAGGTGTGGTCGCGTCGCACATGAAATCGCCGCGGGCATCTCGCGCTCACAGGAGTGCTCGCGTGCTCTGGCGTCCTCTCGCGTGTCTTTGGTAAGCCTCGCGCCGAACTAGCGGTCTCTCAGCCGGTCGCGAGCCATCTGCTTTTCCAGCATGCGGCTTGCGCTGCCGGTAGTTCCTCACGCCTGGATGGCGGCCGGCCGGGCGATCGTTAGCCTGTGTTTTGCCTCGTCGCTCGTTCTTCGCTCCATGCTTCGGTTTTCAACTTATAAGACTACAAAACACCAAAACAGAACCCAAGAGCAGTATCTTCCAAAAATATGTAAAAACATTGAGATCCAAGATATAAACGCACTTTATCGATGTAAAATCATCTTTAGAAATCAACAATAAACGTGTAAAATGCACGCCTGGAATCTCACTCTCATCGTCTGGAATCTCACTCGTCCTCGTCCGGGTCTTCATCCTCTTCAGGATCCTCCTCCAGATCCTCCTCCTTCTTAGAGTCCTCATCTGAATCATCCTCGCGTGCGCGCCCTAGATGGTCCCGCTCCGTCATCCCCAATAGCATGTATATCGCGTATCGGACTAAAGTCGTCGCGAGTGTCCGACATCCTCATTCGTGCCGTCTGGCAATATGGCTCTGCTGGAGGCGGTGGCGCCATCATCGGTGGTAGGACTGGGAGTGGTGGTCGTGATGAATGTCCCACTGACAGCGGCGGGAAGACTGGAGTCCCCAAGGCTCTCGGTCGTGATGCCCTAGTCACATGTGCAGGTCGGTCTCCGCCCAAACATCGGAACTACGGATCAACCACTCGAGGAACCTCCAGATACTGACCACTCCGCGAGTCGTCGTGCAAAGTGTACTCTCTCGGGGAAGATAAGTTCCTCTCGGTGCAACCCCATACACGCTGTAAACATAGGTCAGATGACTAATGAACCTCGGTAAGTCTCCGATCAGATCACAATTACCGTTAAGACGGTATATGTAGTCGCCTGACACTTCCCTGGCATAGTCCTCCCAGTCACACGGTGATCGGGTCAAAAGGCGCTTAACACCATCAAAGTCCGTCACGCCATGCTCACGTGCATACATCCAGTGTCGGAGATAATGCATCGTGAACTCTCAAGTCGTCACCCCAAAGACACGGCATAAGTACGGTGAAGCGTGAATCACCGCGTAGCTCTCGCCCTAACCTCCTCCTAGGCGTGTGACGCGTCCTCGCCATCTTTCACGATAAAACGGCATAAGTCAATCTAAATATATCGATAAATGATAAGATAAACTTAAACGATCTCATAAGCGAGATAGATAAACATGACATATCAATAAAGCGGATAAACAATCCAAACACATCCGTAAACCGATAAATGTTATCGTGACATTTTTCATATACAACACACGTCGTAGCTTTCTTATTCTCTGGGACGCTTACTATCTAGTAGCGTTCTAAGATTCTTATCATTCTATAAGGTTCTTGTCCTAAGTAAACCACGAACTAACTTCATCTGATTCTCGTGAATTCTGGAGAAGGAAACATGGGTTCAGTCCTTCATAACAAATAAATTACAGTTCGTTTGGAGTACTTAGGAGAAAATCGTGCGTATATCGGAGTTCGAACGAAGGAGAACTGGTCAAAACAAAATCACTGTGCAGTGCAGAATAATCCACGCGCCCGAACCGAAGTCGTACAATGTGATGTCGACGCCGAGGTCGTGCATACCGATGCCGACACCGAGGTCGTACAGGGTGATGCCGACGCCGAGGTCGTATGTGCTGCCAAGGTCGAAGATGCCGAAATCGATGTCATAAATGATGAAATCAAAGTCGAAGTTGATGTCGAAGGTATCAACGCCGAAGTCAAAGTCGAAATGACGAAGTCGAGGTCGAAGGTATCGACACCGAAGTCGTAGTCGATAATGCCAACGTCAAAGCCAAAGTCGAAGTCGGTTGCCAACACCGAGGTCGTAAGTGATGCCGACGTCGCTCATACCAATGCCGAGATCGAGGATGTAAATGACTAATGTCAAGGTCATTCATTTTCGTATTAAACTTTGCTTTCCGAGTTCGAGTCTAACTTTACTTTTGTTTTCATGTCGTTCTTGTAATGGAAGGAAGTTCGATTTCTATGTTCTTTTGCAATACGTGATCATGCTTCTTATATCGCCTATGTTCTTTTTGAGATGACATATTCATTCATCATAATTAATCTTGAGATTTGAAACTAAAGTTTCAAATATTGAAAACATAGTTCATTTATACAAGTACATTTCCTGAATTTGAAAAATTCATCATTTCAACTTTGGCCATTCATGTTCATTTCAAGCATATTCATTCATTATACAAAATCTTGAAACTTGAATGGATTTTGTTATGAAAACTTGAAAGTTTTATTCAATTTCATAACATAGCTTGCTCAGAAGATATTTTACTGAATTTTGCAAATTCAACATTTCATTATCGCACATTATGCCCATTATCAAACATAGACATTCATTTCTAACTTTGATCACTTGATAACTTCCATCGATTTCAAATCGATAACATAACTTTCATTTCATTAAAACTTCATAACATTTCTTCACTTTTACTTTTCAAAACGTGATTTTAATCTTTTCATCATCGAACTTTTCATTTCAAAACTTGAGAAGAAATCACTTACTTTATCCCGGTTGAGCATGATGTGATGGAGTGTTGAGCATAGTCACCGATTTCTATAAGTCTAGTGACTCAATCTAGACTTGACTTTTAAAAGAAGGTTTTGGGATTCAAAGAGCGAATCGCCTCGATACCATTTCAGTAATGCCCTCTAATCCTAAAGACGGATTAACGAGGACTGAAACTTGGAGCAGTAATCACGGAACATTTAAGAGAATTTATCGAAGACTTGTGGAACACACATCAAGTAATTTAAGAAGTTTTGACCATCAAGTAGGAGACACACATAATTTACATATAGAAAGGGCTACAAGTCCTTAACCAAAAGATCCACTGATCTGGAGGGATTCAACTGTCAACATCAAAACATAAACATAGCGTTCTATTGCAATGAGAAACATGTGAATACACATATGACGATGTGTATTCAAGGTTTCTAACATTTCATTATCAAAAGAGCTCGACTAGTCAACACGCCCATCCACCATCTCGCTTTCCCGCACATTTAAAACAAAATGCGGTCGAGTACAAGAATGCACTCATGAACTCATGCCAAAACATTTTATCAATTTAAATTACATCGCCCATCATAGTAAGATACAAGGGTTTTATTTGAAAAGGCCTTGTATTTCACGTAAACATTTTCATCATTTCATAAATAGTTGTGCGCCGCACATATTTTCCTGTATGTATGATCCATATCCTTTCCTTTCCTCATATCATTTATTAACGCCGTAGAAGTAGCCTCCTTCTACGTCGCCGCGACCGCCGTGCATTGTCCTTACAAAGGTCACCACCATTATTTGTGTACACGTTAATCCTAGTCAGGTATAATCCTACCGGCATAGGATCCGAATTGAATTTCATTCATAAGTTGGTAGCGAACCAACACATTCATCAACATTTATGGATAGGATACATACATAAAACATAAACATTTTGGGCAGGTAATTAAATAAATCATTTCATTATCATTTCTTGCAAATAAGCATCGTTAATAAATCATTTGGTAAGCATTTAATCTTTTTGAATATAGTAAAGCCCACCTGGATCGTCGATTATCAAAATATGATTCCTTTTCTCGTTGCTTGCTCATGTCCACGTCCAACCTTTACGTAAAAACTATTTTAGTACGTCGGTCACGTTTTTCGAGAACATCAAAGTTTAATAAACTTTGATAACTTTATAATATAATAATTCGCATCCCTTAACTAAATTTAATACGTCGCTTCAACGCGTATCTTAACTAAATATTTTCGTGATTGACAGAGGCGTAATATGATCTACGGGCTCATATTAACCATTTAGGTTAAACGTTGAACGTGTACTAACGTCTTTTGATAAAAATGATTTCAATTATGAATCATTTCTCACAAATAAGATATTCTTTTAAAATTAATACGTTTTACACGTATTAGTGTATTTCTTCAACATATTTCATACGTTCAATCTTAAGTCAACGTTTTGACTTTTCTTAACATATTTTATAACCAATTTCTATATAAATCGATTTTCAATCGATTTCTTTTCATAAAATCCTAATTCTTAATTTTTCACGTTAATCAATAAACTTGATTAATATTTTACTTTAATATGAATTAACTTATACATTATACATTATTTTCATATTCAGCGTTATTTAATATAACGTTTCGCCGTAAACATAGTATACTATGTTTATAAAATCCCATAAATTTTTAATTAATCTAAAATATATTCTAAGCATATAATGTATTATTTTTCTTGATAAAAACGATTTAAAACCCTTAATTTCTCATCCAAAGCTCACGGTTCTTATAGATAAAATTCTTAAACTTTTCCAAAAATTTCTCTAAATTCATATAGTACACTATATTATCATAGGATCATTAATATGTATTAACATTAGCTATAGAAAATTTGGACATCACCCTTCTATGTCTATAAGCTCACGGTTTTTACCTACATATCATCAAAAAATTTCCTAAAATTCTAATTAAATTACTCAATGCTTAAACATCATTATATATTACTAATACATCATAATATCCAACATTCATAATCATACATCAACATACCACACTTTCGGCCTTTCGAAATTTTCTTAAAACATGAACATATATTATTTTATTTTTTTAAAATTCTAGTAAATTCACATGGTACATAATCAAGGTTCTAGATCAATATTATGCTATAACATCCCTTAAAATAATTTGTACATCAACTTACAATCCTTAATTATTTTAGGTATTTATCAAATAATAGCATATGATTTCCAAAAATTTCCAATAAATCACAATGAGTCTTATTATCAACATAGATCATTAATCCATCACTACTTTTAATCATAAAATTTTCAGTCATCATAGAATAATTTATAACATGCTTAGGCTTTAATTTAAATCACCAATATGAAACATATATTTCATGTGTAACATAATTAATAAACAACAATACATGCTAGCATAATTTCTCATAAGAACATATGATTATAAATTAAAATCGAACGGTTGGAAAATTAAAATTTTAACGTATAATCGAAGCTTGTTCGATTTCTAACCTCTTTATCGGTGTCGATTAAATGTGTCAAAGCTTTTGTTTCAAGGATTTGGCTATGGAACAAGAAGAACACTCAAGCTTTCTCTCAAGGAAGCTCACGGTGGTTTTGTGTTTTGGGAAAGAGAATATATTTTGGTTTAGTGTAATATCTTACTTATGTAAAATGAATGAATACTAACACCTAAACCTTTCTCTCTCTTGGTTCTCTCACTCACAAATACAATGCAAGCCTTTTAATTTGCTTTGTGACTCATCACATAAGGTATGTCATCTCTTACACAATTTTAATGCACTTACACAATTTTTTTTGAACAAAACAAAATGATCTCACTCCTAATCTATTAAGAGCCGTCGGCTCTCTCATTAAACAAGGAAGGATGAGTTATTTTTTTTGTCTCATATATGATACATAATATCTTACACACTACCAAATGCAATTCATCATGCTTAAGAGTTGTATCAATTCATCCAACCTCAATTGGAGTCAAATATATACGGCTCCCACACTTAAGCAAAATGCCTCCACTTGATTCATCATTTAATGCCTTGGTTAGTGTGTAATTATATCACACTAATATATCACAAATTGGAAGATCACAAAAATTCATTCATTGAAGCTTAATACATATGTATACACGGCACTTTTGGAAATTAAGTGCCCAACATTTGATTTTCTTGACATTTATAGATATATATCATAATATATGTCTTAGATGATAAATTATATCATAGGAAAAATAATTAGAAAGATTTATGTGTGAAAACCCTAATTTTCGAAATTAGGGTTTTCGAAAATTACACATTTTATTCCATAATTATTCCTTAATTCTCTAGCATTGTTTTAATGCTAATTAATACTTTAATTACATAAAATAATCATAGGAATTTAAATATTATAATTCCTTGATCATTAAACTCAATTTTCTAATCGTCTCTAAACGTTGACGTTTGAAACGTCTCAAAACGTTCATAATCGATCCATCTCAAAATGGTCGTAATAAAGTTGTAATCACTTTATTAAATCATTCCATTAATAAGGAAGTTTAATTCTAAGCTTCGTCACTTAGAAAAATTAACGTAATATTAACTATCGATATTCAATCGACGTTAAAATATTACTGCCGAAAGATTTTATATAAATTATATCCCTTAATTCACAATCATTAGTGAATATGATATAGGAATTCATTATCTCATAAATAATCGAAATCATTATTCGATAAATTACTAATTCAATTATCATGGTGAAACCCTAATTTACGAAATTTAATTAACGTAATTAGGCCTTTAATTCTTCGGGATATTACATTCCACCCCCCTTAAAGAAATTTCGTTCCAAAATTTGCATACCTTAAAAAGTTTGGGGTATCTTTCTTTCATGGCATCTTCAAGCTCCCACGTGGCCTCCTCTTATCCATGATGTCTCCATAGCACTTTGACTAGAAAAATGGACTTGTTTCTCAACTGTTGAACCTTGCGGTCTAGAATAGCCGTAGGTTCTTCTTCATAACTCATATCTGGGTTGAGGATCACGTCGTCTTGATGGATCACGTGTTTCGGATCATAAACGTACTTTATGAGTTGTGACACGTGAAAAACATTGTGTACATTCCCCAAACTTGGCGGAAGAGCCAATCTATAGGCAACTGGGCCTACTCTTTCTAGGATCTCATAAGGTCCTATAAAATGGGGTCTCAATTTTCCCCTCACTCCAAACCTTATAATTCCTTTCGATGGAGAGACTTTAAGAAAGACTTTATCTCCACCTTCAAATGTAGCTCGGATCTACGGCGCATCGTCAGTAAGACTTCGCTCATCTTGAGCTTCTTTTATTCTTTGCCTAATTTGACGGACGATCTCAATCATTTCACTTATTGCGTCAGGCCCTAAAACTCTTCTCTCACCTACTTCATCCCAATAAAGCGGTGATCGACATTTCTTTCCATATAAAGCTTCGTATGGGGCCATATTAATCGTCGCTTGATAACTATTATTGTAGGCAAACTCAATGAGGGGTAAAACATCTTCCCACTTTGCACCTCGATCCAACACTCTCGTTTCAAGATATCTTCGAGTGTTTGAATCGTCCTTTCCGATTGTTCATCGATGCGTGAAACGCCGTGCTAAAATTCAACTTCGTGCCCAATTCTTTTTGTAAGCTGATCCAAAATCTCGAAGTGAATTTGGAATCTCTATCAGACGTGATAGATTTTGGTACCCCGTGCAGGCGTACAATTTATTTTACGTACAACTGGGCTAACTTATCAGATCCATGAGTAATCTGAATTGGCAGAAAATGCGCACACTTTGTGAGTCTATCCACTACTACCCATATAGCAATGTTCCCCCTTTTTGACTTTGGTAAACCCATAACAAAATCCATCGCTATATCCTCCCATTTCCATTCGGGTATTCCCAAAGGCTGTAACTTTCTGTAGGGTCTTTGGTGCAATGCCTTCACTTGCTGACAAGTAAGACAACGTTCTACAAAAGAGGCTACGTCTCGTTTCATGCCTTCCCACCAGAACTTTTCTCGCAAGTCTTGGTACATCTTAGATCGCTGGGTGGGCGGTATAGGAGTCTCATGAGCTTCACTCATGATTTCATTCGGAGCTCGTCATTGTTTGGAATGCACAATCTTTCCTCAAACAGTAAGGCATTGTCTGACGCTTCTCGAAAATTCTTGATCCTTCCGCCTACCTTGACTCTTGTTCTCTCCAACTTATCATCCTTCCTTTGCTCGTCTATTATCCTTTTTCTTAAGTCAGACGTCAAAGTGAGTGTAGCAATACGACTCATGATCGTCTCTGGTCGTTCAACCATTTCTATCTTCATTCTTTCAAACTATTCAACGAGTTTTTATTCCTTTGTAAAGAGACTTCCCAATTTGGTTTGATTTTTACGACTCAAGGCATCAGCTACCACATTTGCCTTGCCCGGGTGATAATTTATACCACAGTCGTAATCCTTTACCAATTCGAGCCATCTTCTTTGCCTCATATTTAGATCTCTTTGTTCGAAAAAGTATTTCAAACTCTTATGATCTGTGAAGATCTCACATCTCACTCCATAGAGATGGTGTCTCCAAATTTTTAGTGCATGTACTACTGCTGCTAGTTCCAGGTCATGAGTTGGATAATTCAGTTCATGTGGTCTAAGTTGTCGGGATGCATAAGCTATCACTTTTCCTTCCTGCATCAACACACAACCCAGTCCTTCTTAGAAGCATCAGTATAGACTACATACTCTTTGTCTGCTTCTGGAACTGCTAGTACTGGCGCACTTGTTAACTTTTCCTTGAGCTTTTGGAAATTCGCCTCACATTCTTCAGTCCAAGTAAATTTGATCCCCTTTCGAAGTAGCTGCGTTATTGGCCTTGCTATCTTTGAGAATCCTTCAATGAATCTCCGATAGTAACCAGCTAATCCCAAGAAACTTCTGATTTTATTTTGGGTTCTAGGTGATTTCCATTCTTGTACCGCTTCTACCTTGGCTGGATCCACTTTAATTCCTTCGGCCGACACAATGTGTCCAAGGAACATTACTTCCTTCAGCCAAAATTCACATTTGCTAAACTTAGCAAAAAGTCGTTCAGATCTCAAGGATTGCAAAACCGTTCTCAAGTGTTCCTTATGTTCTTCTTCATTCTTCGAATAGATGAGAATATCATCTATGAAGACTAAGACAAATTTGTCTAAGTATGGATGGAACACTCTATTCATGAGATCCATGAATACGGCTGGTGCATTTGTTAATCCGAACGGCACAACTATAAACTCATAGTGGCCATATCTTGTTCGAAATGCAGTTTTAGATATATCTTCTGGCCGTACCTTGAGTTGGTGATAACCTGACTTAAGGTCGATTTTTGAGAACACACTTGCTCCTCGTAATTGATCAAACAAGTCATCTATCCTTGGCAATGGATACTTGTTTTTGAGTGTCAGTTTATTCAATTCTCGGTAATCTATGCACATCCTCAAGGAACCATCCTTCTTCTTGACAAATAAGACCGGTGCTTCCCAAGGCGATACACTAGGTCTGATAAAACCTAGGTCCAACAGTTCTTGAATTTGGATTTTCAATTCTTCCAGTTCCTTCGGAGACATTCTGTAAGGTGCCTTCGACACTGGAGCTGAAGCTGATCCGGGTTCCAGGTCGATGGTGAATGCCAACTATCTATCAGGGGGTAATCCTGGTAGATTTTCAGGAAAAACATCTGGGAATTCTCGAACAATCTCCACATCTTCAGCTTTTATCTCTGTTTTATCATCCCCATTCAGGTAAACAAGAAACGCGCGACATCCTTTCTTGTTTATCATTCTTCTTGCCTTCAGTGCAGATATAATCGTGATCTTCTTCCCTATGTTGATTCCATGGAAGCTCGTAGCTTTTGTCCGGAAAATGGGCAAATTTTCCTCTCCTTGCATAGAATCGTAGAATGGTTTCCGCCTAACCAATCCATTCCTAGGATTATATCTACATCGCCCATAGGTATTATGTTCAAGTTATTCGCCGAACCTTAAGTGATCTAGGTTCAACTCTGTGTTCGAGCAAACATGCGAATGATCATAATCCCTCCTATGGGTGAAGAGATTCTCATGTCCTGATTCGCTTTAGATCTAAGTTCCAACATATCGACACATGCTCTTGCTATGAAAGAATGCGAAGCACCCGTATCGAACAGAAGTATAACAGGTATGTTGAGAAGTTTTCCCATACCTGTCAGGTTTCCCTGGTTCTGTTCATTCTGCCTCCAGTGTAGAGCATAAGCTCTAGCCTGAGCCGATTGAGGCTGATGGGGTGCTTGCCTTTGCTAATCGCGGTTGTGGCATGGTATCGCCGCTTCTTCTTGTTGTTGTTGACGTTGTGGCCATTGTTCTTCGCTGGTGGTGGGGTGATATTGAATAATACAGTGGCTGGGCATTAATCGGCTGGTTTGGCCTTCCCGTTACTCCCGGGCGTATTCCTGGGCAATCATTAGCATAGTGGCCCTTCACGCCACATTTGAAACAACTGCCGTTGCCCGCCAAGCACATTCCTTTGTGCAATCTTTGGCATTTCGGGCAAGGAAGGGTCTTCATCGGCTCTTTTGGACCCCTCATTGGTGTACTAAATACCGGTTTCTTCTATTCTTGCCCTTGTGGCGCTACGTTCCCTTGCCACGGCCTCTTGTTATTTGCGTTTCCAAAATTTCCTCGGTTATTTATATTAAAATTTCCTTCCCATTTTCGTTTACCCTTGTCCACTGTATTATGTGTCTGGGCTTGTGCTGGCTTATCTTCTGGCATAGCTGCCTCAATATCTAAAGCTCGACCCAGAGCTTCAGTGTAGGTCAAATCTCCATGACTGGCGAGAGATATCCTTATCTCTGGCCTTAGACCAGACCTAAACTTTTCTGACATTTTCAGGTCCGTGCTCACTTGATCAGGAGCATATCTTGACATATCGCAAAAGGTGTGATCATAGTCTGTCACAGACATCTTTTCCTGCTTCAAAATGAAGAATTTGTGCTCCTTTCTCTTCCTATAACTCTTTGGGATGTATTTCTCATACATCTCTCTTTTGAAATCTTCCCAGGTAAACTCATCCATTTGCTCCGGTGCTAAAATCTTTCTTCTGGCTTCCCACCAGAAGTCGGCAAGTCCAGTGAGTTGAAAAGTAATACATGACAGCCTTTCTTGCGCTGTACATCGTAGAAAGTCGAAAATTCTTTCCATGGTTCTTATCCACTGCTCTGCATCGTCCGGACTTCCTTTTCCGTTAAAGGAAGGTGGATTCTGCCTAAGAAAAAGTTCTTCTATCCTACGATCAGGTGGAGGTGGGAGTGGTTGTGGTATATTCTCATTTTCTTGTACCGGAATTCTGCCTCTTCCCCTACCCCTTCCTCTTCCTCTACCTCTCTGCTCAGGATCTCTTCTAGGCGGCATTCTGTGATATAAAACATATAATTAACATCGCATGTCATGATCACAATTTAAACATATATAATACCATGATATAATCTTATCGTAAAACAGCTTTAATAAACCATTTATCTTTGCCATACTCATTTTTGCCGCAAAAGCCCATTTCAGGGTCATCATATATACATTAGAAAATCGTGCCTTAAGGAGGACTGTTATGTACAAGCAGTCATCACAAAAGAAGTCGCATACATACTGGCATTTCTTATAGCTTAACCATCATCACTACATACTGGATTACATAACATTGCAAAATACCATGTTTCTCTTTTCTACTACCTGACATAACCAAGTATGCTACACACATATACTATACTATACATATCTACACAGATCCATCCACTCTCATCGTCTGGAATCTCACTCGTCCTCGTCCGGGTCTTCATCCTCTTCAGGATCCTCCTCCGGATCCTCCTCCTCCTCAGAGTCCTCATCTGAATCATCCTCGCGTGCGCATACCCTAGATGGTCCCGCTCCGTCATCCCCAATAGCATGTATATCGCGTATCGGACTATAGTCATCGCGAGTGTCCGACATCCTCATCCGCGCCGTCTGGCGATATGGCTCTGCTGGAGGCGGTGGCGCCATCATCGGTGGTAGGACTGGGAGTGGTGGTCGTGACGGATGTCCCACTGATAGCGGCGGGAAGACTGGCGTCCCCAAGGCTCTCGGTCGTGATGCCCTAGTCACATGTGCAAGTCGGTCTCCTGCTTCCAAACATCTCGGAACTACGGGATCAACCACTCGAGGAACCTCCGTATACAGCCACTCTGGCGAGTCGTCGTGCAAAGTGTACTCTCTCGGGGGAAGATAAGTTCCTCTCGGTGCAACCCCATACACGCTGTAAACATAGGTCAGATGACTAATGAACCTCGGTAAGTCTCCGATCAGATCACAATTACCGTTAAGACGGTATATGTAGTCGCCTGACACTTCCCTGGCATAGTCCTCCCAGTCACATGGTGATCGGGTCAAAAGGCGCTTAACACCATCAAATTCGTCACGCCATGCTCACGTGCATCCATCCAGTGTCGGAGATAATGCATCAGGAACTCTCCGAAGCTGTCACCCCAGCACATGGCATAAGTACGGTAAGCGTGAATCACTTCCTCTAGCGTAGCTCTCGGCCCTAACCTCCTCCTAGCTGTGTGACGCGTCGTCGCCATCTTTCACAGACAAAACTGGCATAAGTCAATCTAAATATATCTGATAAACAGATAAGATAAACTTAAACGCATCTGTTAAGCAGATAGGATAAACATGACATATCTATAAAGCAGATAAACAATCCAAACACATCTGGTAAACCGATAAATGTTATCAGGACATTTTTTCATATACAACACACATCGTAGCTTTCTTATTCTACTGGGAAGCTTACTATCTAGTAGCGTTCTAAGATTCTTATAATTCTATAAGGTTCTTGTCCTAAGTAAACCACGAACTAACTTCATCTGATTCTCGTGAATTCTGGAGAAGGAAACATGGGTTCAGTCCTTCATAACAAATAAATTACAGTTCATTTGGAGTACGTAGGCGAAAACCATGCGTAAATCGGAGTTCGAACGAAGGAGAACTGACCAAAACAAAATCATTGTGCAGTGTAGAAAAATCCACGCGCCCGCGCCGAAGTCGTACAATGTGATGTCGACGCCGAGGTCGTGCATACCGATGCCGACACCGAGGTCGTACAGGGTGATGCCGACGCCGAGGTAGTATGTGCTGCCAAGGTCGAAGATGCCGAAGTCGATGTCATAAATGACGAAATCAAAGTCAAGTTGAAGTCGAAGGTATCAACGCCGAAGTCAAAGTCGAAATGACGAAGTCGAGGTCGAAGGTATCGATGCCGAAGTCGTAGTCGATAATGCCAACGTCAAAGCCGAAGTCGAAGTCGAAGTTGCCAACACCGAGGTCGTAAGTGATGCCGACGTCGTTCATACCAATGCCGAGATCGAGGATGTAAATGACGAATGTCAAGGTCATTCATTTTCGTATTAAACTTTTGCTTTCCGAGTTCGAGTCTAACTTTACTTTTGTTTTTCATGTCGTTCTTGTAATGGAAGGAAGTTCGTACTTCTATGTTCTTTTGCAATACGTGATCATGCTTCTTATATCGTCTATGTTCTTTTTGAGATGACATATTCATTTGTCATAATTAATCTTGAGATTTGAAACTAAAGTTTCAAATATTGAAAACATAGTTCATTTATACAAGTACATTTCCTTGAATTTCGAAAAATTCATCATTTCAACTTTGGCTATTCATGTTCATTTCAAGCATATTCATTCATTATACAAAATCTTGAAACTTGAATGGATTTTGTTATGAAAACTTGAAAGTTTTATTCAATTTCATAACATAGCTTGCTCGTAAGCATATTTTACTTGAATTTTGCAAATTCAACATTTCATTATTGGCACATTATGCCCATTATCAAACATAGACATTCATTTCTAACTTTGATCACTTGCATAACTTCCATTGATTTCAAATCGATAACATAACTTCCATTTCATTAAAACTTCATAACATTTCTTCACTTTTACTTTTCAAAACGTGATTTTAATCTTTTTCATCATTGAACTTTTCATTTCAAAACTTGAGAAGAAATCACTTACTTTATCCTGGTTGAGCATGATGTGATGGAGTGTTGAGCATAGTCAGCTGATTTCTAGAAGTCTAGTGACTCAATCTAGACTTGACTTTTAAAAGAAGGTTTTGGGATTCAAAGATGAACCGCTCGATACCACTTTATGTGACCCTCTAATCCTAAGGACGGATTAACGAGGACTGAAACTTGGAACAGTAATCACGGAACATTTAAGAGAATTTATCGAAGACTTATGGAACACACATCAAGTAATTTAAGAAGTTTTGACCATCAAGTAGGAGACACACATAATTTACATATAGAAAGGGCTACAAGTCCTTAACCAAAAGATCCACTGATCTGGAGGGATTCAACTATCAACATCAAAACATAAACATAGCGTTCTATTGCAGCGGAGAAGCATGTGAATACACATATGACGATGTGTATTCAAGGTTTCTAACATTTCATTATCAAAAAGAGCTTGACTAGTCAACACGCCTCCATCCACCATCAGCTCAACCTGCACATTTAAAAACAAAAATGCAGGGCTGAGTACAAGAATGCACTCGGTGAATTCATGCAAAACATTTTATCAATTTAAATTACATCGCTTCATCATAGTAAGATCTGAGGGTTTTATTTGAAAAGGCCTTGACTTACGTAAACATTTTCATCATTTCATAAATAGTTGTCTGGCTGACATATTTTCCTTGTATGTATGATCCATATCCTTTCCTTTCCTCATATCATTTCCATTAACGCCGTAGAAGTAGGCCTCCTTCTATGTCGCTGCGACCGGCCGTGCATTGTCCTTACAAATTTCAAATACCATTATTTGTGTACGTTAATCCTAGCTGTATAATCCTACCGGCATAGGATCCGAATTCGATTTCATTCATAAGTTGGTAGCGAACCAACACATTCATCAACATTTATGGATAGGATACATACATAAAACATAAACATTTTGGGCAGGTAATTAAATAAATCATTTCATTATCATTTCTTGCAAATAAGCATCGTTAATAAATCATTTGGTAAGCATTTTATCTTTTTGAATATAGTAAAGCCCACCTGGATCGTCGATTATCAAAATATGATTCCTTTTCTCGTTGCTTACTCACGTCCACGTCCAACCTTTACGTAAAAACTATTTTAGTACGTCGGTCACGTTTTTCGAGAACATCAAAGTTTAATAAACTTTGATAACTTTATAATATAATAATTCGCATCCCTTAACTAAATTTAATACGTCGTTTCAACGCGTATCTTAACTAAATATTTCTCGTACTTCGATAGAGACGTAATATGATCTACGGTCTCATATTAACCATTTAGGTTAAACGTTGAACATGTACTAACGTCTTTTGATAAAAATGATTTCAATTATGAATCATTTCTCACAAATAAGATATTCTTTTAAAATTAATACGTTTTACACGTATTAGTGTATTTCTTCAACGTATTTCATACGTTCAATCTTAAGTCAACGTTTTGACTTTTCTTAACATATTTTATAACCAATTTCTATATAAATCGATTTTCAATCGATTTCTTTTCAAAAAATCCTAATTCTCGATTTTTCACGTTAATCAATAAACTTGATTAATATTTTACTTTAATATGAATTAACTTATACATTATATATTATTTTCATATCAAACGTTATTACGTTTCGCCGTAAACATAGTATACTATGTTTATAAAATCCCATAAATTCTTAATTAATCTAAAATATATTCTAAGCATATAATGTATTATTTTTCTTGATAAAAAGGATTTAAAACCCTTAATTTCTCATCCAAAGCTCACGGTCTTAAACTTTTCAAAAATTTCTCTAAATTCATATCGTACACTATATTATCATAGGATCATTAATATGTATTAACATTAGCTATAGAAAATTTGGACATCACCCTTCTATGTCTATAAGCTCACGGTTTTTACCTACATATCATCAAACAATTTCCTAAAATTCTAATTAAGTTACACAATGCTTAAACATCATTATATATTACTAATACATCATAATATCCAACATTCATAATCATACATCAACATACCACACTTTCGGCCTTTCGAAATTTTCTTAAAACATGAACATATATTATTTTATTTTTTTAAAATTCTAGTAAATTCACATGGTAATATATGTCTTAGATGATAAATTATATCATAGGAAAAATAATTAGAAAGATTTATGTGTGAAAACCCTAATTTTCGAAATTAGGGTTTTGAAAACCCTAATTTTACACATTTTATTCCATAATTATTCCTTAATTCTCTAGCATTGTTTTAATGCTAATTAATATTCTAATTACATAAAATAATCATAGGAATTTAAATATTATAATTCCTTGATCATTAAACTCAATTTTCTAATCGTCTCTAAACGTTGACGTTTGAAACGTCTCAAAACGTTCATAATCGACCCATCTCAAAATGGTCGTAATAAAGTTGTAATCACTTTATTAAACCATTCCATTAATAAGGAAGTTTAATTCTAAGCTTCGTCACTTAGAAAAATTAACGTAATATTAACTATCGATATTCAATCGACGTTAAAATATTACTGCCGAAAGATTTTATATAAATTATATCCCTTAATTCACAATCATTAGTGAATATGATATAGGAATTCATTATCTCATAAATAATCGAAATCATTATTCGATAAATTACTAATTCAATTATCACGGAGAAACCCTAATTTATGAAATTTAATTAACGTAATTATGCCTTTAATTCTTCGGGATATTACATAAAGCTTGCGAAAAATAATTGTAAGTTACTTATAATTTGAATTATACTTTCCTTTTATTTGTGAAAATTTAATTAACTTAAATAACTTTATTAAAATGTGTAAAGTGAGTGTAAAGACATATATACAAATTATTTTGAAGATTTAGAGGTTGTTTGATTAAGTTTGTTTTAAACCTCTTATAAGATTTTATAATATCTTAAAAGTTTATAAGTTATTTTGGATAATTAAACTTAAAAGTTAGAGAGGTAATTATGAATTAGAGAGAGAAAATATAATAGAGTTATTTTTATAAAATAATTATTGTTTATAAAATCATGAAAACATAAATTTAAGTTGATGAATTTATTTTTGTGGATGTTTATAAGTCGTTGTATAAATAAATTTTTACACCGAAGATATTTAATTTACCCAAAATGCCCTACTGAGAAGTATATAATAACAGTGTCGACTCTATCACCATTTACAACGACTGCTCCGCTTGTATGTCGCATACATGAACAAATTTGTTTGATTGCTTTTTCAATAATGCCATGATATTAAAAAAAAAATGAAAAATTCATACATAATGTTAATATTTTTGTAATATTGTCGTGAGCTCAAATTTTAAATATCGAAAAATCTACGTGAAATACCAAATCTAACGTAGAAATATGAAAACAACACTAGAACTTTATGGAAATTGGGCTTCAAATGCGTGTGTTTAAAGAACAAATTACTAAAACAATTCCTTAATAAATTAATTCGTTCAATTATTGAGATCAGGCTGAATATGGGGTGCGATTATAGCTCAATATTTTTGAAAATAAAACAAATACAACCCAATAACAGAAGAGCTAGTAGTGTTTCAGATCCAGAAATAAGTGTCTGGGCTCGAGATCCCAAAAATAAAGGAATTGGTTGAGGATTATAAGTAATTAATAAGAGGGTGTTTGGCTAAACTTATTTTAGAAAGCTTATAAGCTCTAACAACTTATAAGTTGTTTTAAGAACTTATAAAATATGGTATATTAGGAGCTTATAAGATGTTAAAGTGTTTGGATAACAAGGGTAAAAATGAAAATAAGAAAATATATCAGGGTTATTTTTATAGTTTTATTGTAACTTATAAGATCATTAAAAAATAAGTTTGGTTTTGGAGCTTTTTTTTTTAATAGAGCTTATAAGCTCTTAGAGCTTATTTTAAAAACATATAAACTCTCTAACAACTTAATTTGTCAAACATATTGATTGACTTATAAGTTCTTAAACAGCTTATAAGTTGTTTTAAAGAGCTTATAAGCTTAGTCAAACACCCCCTAAGTTTCATGTTTGGATCGCATTTTTTCTATTAATCAAGATTTATATCTATCTTTTCGTATTAAGACTGTTCATTAGATGAGTACTAGTTTTTCCCTGTTCCAAACGGGAAAGCTCACCCCTTGGGAGTCCCTACACCCTAGCCCCATGAAAATGTGAGAAGGTAAATCACAGTGACTCAACGAATCTCAACCCCATGAAAATGTGAGAGGGTAAATGTCACGACTCGACTACTTAATTAAATGATTAACTAAGTAATCAGAATATGACTGAGTTATATTAAGAACATAATAAATTCCAATCAGCAATGACTCCAAGGATAAAATGAATTTAACTATTTAGTTGACAATCAAAAGAGATCTAAACCAACATTTAAAGTTTACATATTATGCAATTCCAACATACATAATAGTTCATCATGAGTTAACAACAAAATCGTAAGAGTTTGACAATAAAAGGGTGGTTGAACGACATGTATAAGGACATGACATTCAGGGCACGACTATATGTATAACAAAAGAACCCTAGCTCAGCTTCCTCCTCCATCGTCATCTCCAAGCCCAACCTGCATATATATAAAAAAAACATATGCAGGGCATGAGTACCAACGAGTACTCAGTGAGATATTGCCAAAAATTTAAACTTTATTGACTTACCAAACTTTACCTAACACAGGGGTTAAGATAAAATAAAATCTGTGTTGGTTTTCATAAACAATGCACTTTGTGAATCTGGAACAATGCAATCACATGTTATGATATGCCGGCATTATCTTCTTGTGTTGGCCCCGAAGGTTACCAATCGCAGTTCTACCCTATCTACGTTCTTCGATACTGAGAAGTAGGTCTCCTTCTCAATACCCTGACCGGCCTACATAATTGTCAGCTCACGGTCATAATTGTATACACAATCCTTCCGTAGATAGGTATATTGAACTTATGCTCAAAATATGGCAAGTCAATCATTTTCACAATAATATGCAAGATGTACATAGAGCATTCAACGTTGTGCACACATTAGTTTTTAAAATGTCGTTACTCCACAACAACTTCTTCTTTCTCGTCATTCAAGCTTCCTTTGTCCTTACTTGATCCTTGTAAATAAAATAATTATTGAACTTAGCAAACATTCTTAATTACTTGATCATATCACATCTTACTTCTAGTTTTACCTAAATCTAATATTTATGTTACGCTATTGCATCCCTTGATAATTTATTTCCTTAGTAAACTTTAATTTTAGAAATTTCTATAAAATTCTTTAACCAAAAGCATTTAAATAGTTTATGCCTAATTTTATCAATAAATGTTGTCTTAAATCTTAACTTAAGGTACACAAGTAATCAATCTCATTTATATGATTATCATAAGCTTACTAAATCAATTCTCAAAGCATCTTAATAATATACCATACCATATATAAGTTTATCAAAATCGGCAATTCATTCCCAATTCACCAAACTTATTCAAATCCACCAAATCATCACCATATGCCTAAAAATATATATATAGAAGCTCAAAACAAGCTCAAACTCTTCCATTTATACCATGTTCATACAATGTCTTTCAACTTCAACATTATGTAAATAAATGAACTTTCAATCCACAATCACATTGATTCAAATAAACTCATTTACATACTTATCTATCATCAACAATCACCAATCCATAACCAATTTCAAGCCTACTCCAACCCATCATATAAATCCTTCAACTTAGAATAAACTTACCAAATTCTATTTTCAACATTCAAGTTCATAAAATCTCATAAATTCAAGTTAAACATTATTTATATCCTAAATCCCAAAAATCATATCAAATAAGTCAAATAAAATCAAGAATTCAAATATCCTCCAACCCTCTAGTTTTCGACAATTATGATGTTATATATATGTATTCAATTTATTCCAATCTTCTACTTAATCATGTTTATTTCCACTTAATCACACATATATAAACTCAATTGAAGTAAATCATAACAAATAATCAACATACAAATTTAGGGTTTATGCCTCCCATTTTGATTCCACAAATTTCAACAATTTAAACCATTATCTTTGGTATTCAAGCATCATAAGCATAGAAGAATCAATAAACATAGCAAAAATTAAACAATTCAACTCTAATTTAAATCTTGAAATTTTCAAAAATTCAAGGTAATTGGGAAGATGAATTTCTTCAATTTAACCATAAAAGTTTGGATTAGATAGAGTATTTACCTCTTTTGTGATGATTGGAACTTAATTCTCCACTTAAACTTTGGAATAATTGAAGAAATTTTTAGTGTATGTGATGTGTGTGTAAGTGTCGAACAAGAGGGAGAAAAGAGAGAGGTTGGAAGATGATGAATATGAATGTTTATTCTAGAATATATATATATATATATATATATATATATATATATATATGGCTTCATTTATTTATTTATTCATTTTCCCTCATTTATTACTAATTTTTAGAATATTCTTTAATTTATCCTCTAAAAACTACTAATATTGGACATTAATATTCTTTAATAATAAAAACTCAATATTCTCATTAATATAAAGATCCAAAACAAATAAATCAATTATTGGAATACAAACCATATAAATATGGATTTAATTCTTTTATATACAAATAATCAAATAATTATTCTATTTATTCTTAAACTTTCGAAAATTATTAAAAAAAATTCCTTATCACTAGATATTAATAAAATAAAATTATTTAAGCCACTTAATAGTTTAATCATTATTCCATTTCATTTTATAAATAAATCTCATATAAACAATACTTATTACATTTTTTAAAAGCATTTCTATTTAAAGAAATTTTTCATTCAAGCATACCATACTAACCATATATTTCCTACTTTATCTTACTAGAATTTGTTTCTAAATAAGATTTACATTTCCTAAATTCTATAGCAATTAATCAAATTTTTATTGCTTTCTCATTTATTATGCACTTCTTTATAGATTTTTAGAGATGCAATATCTTTAAGCCCCTAATTAGTACATAACTAGGCTCTAATTAAGACTATAAAATTTTCGGGTTACTACAGTAAATCACGGTGACTCAGCGATTAAGAAACTATGAGTACTTTGTCTAGTGCCCACAATGAGTCACCTTAAGGAGGGTGAAACTTCTACACTGTGATTGCTATGACTCGATCATTGGTTCTTATTCTAAATTTGCTAGCTCTTAACCAATTGAGCTAAAGTCGTAGGGGCTATTTTTCCTCTTTTCGTATAATGTTTTAATAAGGCTTAGCTCTTGAGTCATCATGTTGTGATCTCCGTAGATTTTTAGATTATCTTTATTCTCTTGTTTTCTTCGTCTTTTAATAAAAGGATCTAATTTATATATACAATGGTGTGCAATCTCCTTCTTCTTTACCTCTCATTACTTCTATAGATAGATTTTTAAAGCACCAACACCATACCATGGCCGCCTGCTAGAGAATACTTCCCATTGATGATGAGTAAATTTTTCTGAAGAAAACAAAATGAGTGAGACTGAAAAATTAAATTCCATTAAGTTAATTTGGTAATTTATGAGTTATAGATTACAAATATCAAGTTGTTGCAATGGTAATCAATCATAACTATTGTGCTACATTTCGCTCTCTCTATAACGAAAGAAATCTTTATCGTCCCAGCATAAATGGTTTCAAAGAAACAAACTTTGAGCATTGAAGACTATATTCTCGACAAAAGAAGATTTATGATGACACCACATAACCTTGAAGCTTAACTTTTGCAAAACATGGACATCGATCGAAACTCGAGAGCAAGAGAACAAATGAGAGAAATTATTCGACAACCCACCTAAACATCGATCCATGTTGAAACCAACGGGACAGGAGGGACATGTGTCAAGATGAGGATATTGGACTTGGACATCTCAAATGCCCATTTTTATTCCGTTCATGTTTTATGAATCATAACTTCATCCATCTTCGTTAAATTTGAATCCTACATATATACTCTCAATAATTAGCAAGAATACTCAAACACAATATTAAATGATTATGATTATCAAATAACAATAATAACGACGACAATCAAAAGAGAAATTGAAAATTAACATTCTTCTAGTATTTTTCAGATTTTAAAATTGAAAATTGAGTGATTTCTTTTTCATGTAATGTTAATAACGGAATAAAAAGAAAGATAAAAAGGAAGGCAGATCTGATATTATATAGTAAACTGTACACACACTCAGGCAACGCATGTCGTATCTCTCTGTCGCTCGTTCTCATCATCTCCCCCCTCACTCTCTCTCCCTTCCTAGCTCACTTTCTCTATCCTCTTTCTCTGGGGCGCTCGCAGCGCAATAGTGCTCGGAAGTTGTATCTCTTGCCGCAAAAGGGGATAAACAGTGTTAAGAGGAACCCTACCTGAGAGAGCAGCCACCTCAAGAATTAAAACCCTAGATCCATAGATAAACATATAAATTCATCTGTTTTTGTTGATTTTCGAGCTGCTCAAGGATCGGAAAATGGCGACTTCTGCGCCCCAAGCTCATTCCCAATCTCAATCTCAGACTCCCTCTCCTGAGGAAGAAGTGCTCAAGAGGAACACCGATTGTGTTTACTTTCTTGCTTCGCCTTTAACTTGCAAAAAGGTCCTTTTCGTGTCTTTTTCTTTCCACGTTTTTCCTTCTTTTATATGCGTGCGATTTGTTTCCCATGTGTATTTTCTAAAGTTTCTGTGATTTATTTGAATATGGATAATACGAATTTTTGCTATTAATTCCTCTGAGAATTAGATCTTCATTTGGGAGGGTTTTAATTGTTTCCTCGTAGGTTTGGAATTAAGTGAAAGACTAGGGCCTTAATTTATGATTCTTTTTCAAATGTTGGTTAATTTCGGTTTAGGATATAGCATGTAGGCTCCGTTAACCATCACATATTGCCTGGCTTGAACATTTATAGTTTTGATCTCTTTTTTCTTGCTTTCATGGTCTTTATCTGGTGAGCATCAGAATTTGATGTTGTCATGAAGTTGCTGAACTCACGACATGCTTAGGTTGAGGAAGATATAGAGGCTCTAATCTTGGAACATATGACTAATTTACCTATGAAAATTGTAGAATATGGGTATCTATTTTGTTTCTCATTTACCTTTCTTGATTAGTGCAATGGATGATTAGTGCGAGGAAGGATAAACTCATTGATTTCTAAGATATTGCCAGCCATTTGATAAGATTCTGCTAGTCTGGTAGATAAAACTCATTTTAATGCCACACCCATTCTCTCTACAACAACGAATTCCTTGGCTGAAAATATGAGTATAGATTCTTTGCATGCTTGTTGATTACTTTCACATGTTGTAATTTTTGCCTTGTGGGAGTTGGTTAAAATTTCATGTACATGCTTGTAATTGAAACCAACTACTCACCCAGCTTATTCCTGTGAGTCAAATTTTTGATGCTCTAGTTCAGGATTTTTTGTCCTAAAATTTACTGAAACAATTATCAACTGGCATTTTTTTTGAAGTATATGACTACATGCACTCATGTTCAGTTCTGAAATGAATAATTTCTAATTGGATCTCCGTTTACTTTTAGATTTTGTATTGCGCATTCAAAAATTGAGTGAGGTAATGATGTTATGTACTGTGGAACATTTCACGTCAGTGTTTTTTAATATATTTGATTTCTTCCTTACAGGGAAGCGAATGTGAGTATCGCCATAGTGATATTGCGCGGATGAATCCAAGGGACTGTTGGTACTGGTTACATGGTAACTGCTTGAATCCAAAGTGCGCGTTCCGTCATCCGGTTAGTCTGATACGTTCCCTAACATAGATAACTTCCTTTAAGTTATGACTTCTCCTGGATGAGCCTGAACTCGATGTATCTAGTATTTTTGTTGCATTTTGTTGCTTGATAAGATCTCTTCTATTTCTGTACTTTTTTGCTCTTCAGCCTCTTGAAGGATTGCTGGGAAACCAAGTGCCAACATCCACTGGACCCTCTGCACCTCTGCCTCAGGCTGTTACAGGACCTGCATTGCATGTCCCAAATGCCTTCACCAAGCCAGCCGTGGCATGCGTATTTTTTCAAAACGGGCACTGTTTAAAGGGTGATTGGTGTCCATTTCTTCATGCGCCAAATGCCTCAAATACCAAAGCCACACCTGTTCCAGTAACAGTATCTGCTGTTGAAACTGCGATTTTGAATAAGCCTTCCAGTGGGGTTGAGAAGCCTTTGCAACAGAAGAATACACCTATAAATGTAGCTAAATCACTCAATGATACTGTACGAGCAAAACCACTGGCTGCAGTAGAATCTACTGCTCCTAGATATGAATCTTCTGTAAGCAGGAGGGCTCCCCAAACATCAGGCAGTAATGTATTCCCTGGGTACAGGACTGCTACTCTTGTATCTAATGGTAAGCCGGTCAGCTGGTCCAGTCGTGCTCAGCAATCTCACCTATTCAATGAACCTGAAAGCATGAATAACAAGGATGCAGAAGAAGTTTCAAGGGAGCCGTCTCCTGGATTTGATGTTCTTGTAGACGACGAGGGAAGAGATTCTGAGTTCTATCCAGGTGAAGATAGATATGGGATGTCGAGAGAACATGAACCTGAGACTGAATATGAAATTAGTCGCTCTGCTGATTACAACATGATTGCTGCTGTTGATGATGATAGATATCAGGGTCCTCATGGTTATGACTCACTTGAGCACCGTAAGGGACAGTATTCTTGGGAGCAGCACAGAGCTTCATCCGAAAGGATGTCTGGAGGGTCTTATCATGATAGGAGGCCATATCATCGGCAAGAGAGTCATGGTCGAGTTGATGAACAGGATCTGAGGCACCGGCTAGCAAAGCATAAGAAGCCTAATGGTTTAAGATCTGTCGTTAGTCATGAACAAGAGTGTGACGTGCACGTAAGAAATAGAAGCTACCAGGGTTTACATAGAGATGAGCAACATGATACCTCACGTGAGAATTCTCTTGGTAGTCGCCTTCGAGGAAGAATACGACTTCCTGAAAGATCGTCTTCTCCAAACAACAGGGATATGGTTCGGAGTACTGGTCGTATCTCCTCACAACTGGGAAGGATCCGAGACAGAATAAAAGGAAGGCCTGAAGAAGCTTATGACGATAGTGCAAAGAACTATCGAGGTCTGGATTCAAGAAGAGACTTTGTAGGTGAGAATAACACTGAGTTTGCTAAACCAAAAAGCCTAGCAGAATTGAAGAACCAGAAAATTGCTGATTCTAGTAGACAGCATGTTACTGATCAACAATCACTTGGCAAGAGAAAAAATGTGATGATAGATTGGCATCAACAGAGTGAAAGTGATATTTCATTTGACGGACCTAAGCCACTAGAAGAGATTCTGAAGCGGAAGAAACGTGAAACAAGTGGAATTATTGTGGGTAGGAATTCATCAAGCGCTGAAGGTGTCATAGAAGAGAAAAATCAGGAAGAAAGAGAGGGTGTCGAGCCAATTGCTCAGATTGGAAATTTTAAGGAGGTTAATAAGCCTATATCAGTTCAAAACATGGAAGCAGTAGATATTAAGCCAGCTAGCGCTGGTTCTGACCAACAATCTGTTCCTAGCAAGCCAGAAGCTGAAGATGGTGAACTTGGTGAGGATGGAGTGGATCTGGAATCTGTACCCCATGAGCAGAGAGATGGGGAATCTGATTATGAGCAACTGGGTGGGGAGGATTACGAAATGTATGATGGTGAGAATGGAGATGCTGTAGAGGAATACGTTGATGAAGAAGAAGACGATGATGAGTTTGCAAAGAAGATGGGTGTTATGTACTCCTGAAATTGAAAGTCCGACCTGATGCACGAGTATCATCATGAGAAAGGGCAAGTTTATACTGGACTCTCCTAATTTTGATTTCAGGAAGTAGAGATGATAAGTTGTGCAGCCCAATGTACCATTAGAAACTTCTTTTATGGAGTTTAAAACTCTTAAGACTGGCTGGATCATATTTTTCCCCCTTTTTTTTGTAGTTCCTCTATTTGCCAGTTAATTTTCTCAGAGTTGGATTATGATTGTAACATCAGAAGATGAATAATAGTTGTTGACATCATGCCTATGTTCTCCCCCATTTCTTCTTTGCTCAAGGATCTGTGATGTAATGGGATTTTTCCTCTCATCACTAAACATTTTGGAGCCATATATTGCAGCCAAATTTTCTCTGCACTTGTGGGTTTGGAAGAGGATAGGTTGTGAGAGTGGTGTTTATGAATTGGTGGCTGGAGTTTTTTTTTTTTTGTCTGTGTGTGTGTTTGTTTGTTCTCATTCTTTGTGAAGCTATAATTTCTAGAGGTGGACTTTTGTGGTACACAGTGAATAACTGTCACCATTCTTATGGAAAATTGTCATTTGGTATTTAGTTAGAGGGTAACAGAATAGTTGTCACCTTTCTTTACATAAATAGTCATTTTTATTTGTCCGCAAGGTACATGAATATTTGTAGATTTTGGCTTTGGAGTTATGTTGTGTATGCTCTGGTGAAGTTGGAGTTTTCAGTTAGTTTGTAATACTGCCGCTGGTTCTTAAGGATATGAGTTCTATGACCAATATAACAAAGATTTTTGCCATTTATAACAGAATTCATAATCTTTTGTCATTCTTGTAATTCATTCTTATATCTTGAATTTAGGCGATGATGGGAAACTCACAGTAAATAATTGTGCGAGTGCTTTGAATAAACTTTTTGGCAATGAGGTCTGTGGTTTCACGTCGGATTATAGTTTTCATATTACTTTTTATATTTCAATGTACGTCAACCCTCTGATGAGTAACATGAGTTTTCCGTCATTGGAAATTGAAGTATGAGATTTTGTTAGTTTTATGATGATTCAAGTATTTAATTATGATTATATATAATTACATTTTTGTTAGAAGGTATATAGTTTGGGTGTTAAATCATTGACCATTTAAATAAGAACTGGTTCACAATTTTTGAGATTGTAAGGTTTTTTATTTGAACAATAAAATTTGATACATTAATATTCTCTCCATCTCATTTAAAGTGTCTATTTTTCTTTTTTTTGGTACGAATATTTAAAAGAAATGCATAAAATAATTAAAAAGATAAAAGTTGGTAAAATATATATTTTTTGAAGATATAATTGTTTTTTAAAATGGAATGAGACAATTAAAAAGGAAAATGAGAACAGAGTAATTGTTATTAAAACAAATAATCGTGGTTGGTTGGTGGTTGTATTTACTAAGTTGTGGCAGCTGGTAAGATATTTTAGATGAGTAGACATTAGAATCGGACAGCACCTATGAAATCGTGCTAATTTCTGATTCTCGTTTATTATAAAGAAATCAAGATGGCATTCCTCCAATAAAATCTCAAAATTGTTCTTGTTCCCACCCAAACTTAAAGGGGTCGAGCGACTTACTACTTATATTTCTATTTAGGATAAATATTAGTTAATGTCTCAATATTTTGTGATTTTTATATAATATCTCAATATAAGTATATTATTATTTTGGTTCCTAATATTTCAAAAAAAATCATTTAATATCTCGCTGATCAATTTTCAGCATACAAACGTTTACGTGGTTGTTGGAATTTCATGTTGGACTCCACGTCAATATAAAAATAAAATAAAAACGTGAAAAAACTCATCCAAAACAATGTTGTTCTATTTTTTCTCTTATATTGGCGTAAAAATTAAATGGAATATCGTTTTTGATGAACTTTTTCACGTTTTTATTTTATTTTTATATTGACGTGAAATCCAACATGGAATTTCGACAGTCACGTAAACATTTGTACGCTTGAAATTGATCTGCGGGACAAAGTGAAATTTTTTGAAACGTTAGGGACAAAAATAACAATGTGTTTATGTTGGAACATTAAGTGAAAAGTCGTGAAACGTTGAGACATTAACTGATATTTATACTTTTATTTATGATATATGATTTTTTTCTAACGTGAATAGGAAAAGCATATATCTTTAATTATGTCACTTAGTTTCATATTGTTTAATAGGGAACATAAAAAGCCACCACTGAAAAATAAAGAATTGGGAATGAGTAATGCCTCGACCAAAAATGCTCCACTTGTCTAGGCTGACTTTCTATTTTTTGTGTATGATCCTACATGACAAACAAGTTGTATAGTAGTAACTACAACTTAAATACTTCTTAATTAATTACCATTACTACTTTCGCCTCAACAATTTTCAAAACAATTATTTTTTTTGTTTACCTTATTATAAGGCTAATGCCATTTTTTATACTAACCTTTGATAATTGTTTACAATTTTGTCTCCATCTTTAAATTTATCAATTTTGTCATAACCTTTTCAATGGGTATAAATTCTATTATTCTCACAAATTAAAGAGTTTTGAAACTTAAAATTGATTGAGAGTTTTTGAAGTCTATTTTCATGATTGTCTGACCATATTTTCACTTTTTCATCTGATATCTAATAACAAAGTAATTGAACCGAAAATTTACAGAACTGAAAAAACGGACGCCATACGAAAATAATTGAAAATATGAAAAACAATCCAACCACTAACTTCAATAATCCTCAATTAATTTTGAATTTAAAAAATATCTATATTACTATGAGGATAAAATTGATACAAATTAAAAGGTTTGAGGTAAATTTTAAAGATTGTCACAAATGTTGGGGTAAAAGTGATATTAAGGTCATCTCCAACCATACGCCAAATCCCAAATGCAGTAAGAAAACTGCTCCAATCATACTGCATCCCCAAACTCAAAATGCAGCAATGTGATGGGTTTGAACAGTAGAAACGCAAATTTGAGTTTCTACTGTTCACAAAACGCAAAAGATTGAAATATTGCAAATCGATCCTATATTTTGTAGAAGAAGAAGAAGAAGAAGAAGGAGGAGGAGGAGGAGGAGGAGGAAGAATGGCGAAGAAGCCAGAGCAAACTTTAGAGTGAAGAGGGGAACATTAGTAAACCCAATTGATGTAAGATGGAGGAGTGTTTAGTTTAGCTCTTAAACAGTCGTGATTGGCTGTGTTTAGTTTAGCTCTTAAACAACCGTGCTTGGCTGTGTTTAGTTTAACTCTTAAACAAAATATGTATGTTGTGATTTAATTTAATGCGTATGTTGTAGTTTAATTTAATGTATTTTTTTAATCGTGTAATTTTCTCTTATTTAATAAATATAAATTTTGCATATTATTTATTTGTTTATTTATTAATAATCAAGTTTTGATTATTAATAAATATATTTATATAAAATTAGTAATTAAATTTTTTGTGCTAGTAGTAATTTGAAGAAAATATATAAATATGATTGTAAAAGTATAAAAAGTAGTGCGAAAAGGAATATATGAAGAATATTCTTTTGGGTTGAATTTGGTGTAAATGGTTGGAGATGAATTACTGTTTGATGTGACATATACTGTAAAATGGATTTGAGTTTGGAGTAAACTGTTGGAGATGGCCTAACTCATAAAAAAATGTAAAATTATTTACTTCAAGAAAGATATGCATTATTTTATACAAAATCTATAGAGCCCTAATATAATGGGGGAGACATAAAAACAAAAACAAAAATTGAAATGAATAAAATAACACAAGAAAACAAAAACAAAAACAGCAGCAACAAAAAACTCTCCCACTTAGCAAAGCAAAAACAAATAGCAGCAGCATCTGCTTATAATTTAGTGCAAACAGTTGTCAATTATTTTTTCTCTTTCTACAAATTTGGAAAATTCCTCTTGGATTCTTCACACCAAGAATCTGGAGCAACCGTCGGTAATGTGAGCTAATTGCAGGGAGCAAAATCCTCGCTGCAGCAGATGTTCTTCACAATATTTAAGGTGCTCTCCAAATTTTTAATGCAGTAGCTCAAACAATTCGCACAAACATATGACAAGCGACTCGAGCGACGGGTTCCAACACCATCACCGCCAGCACGGCGGATTGTTCACACCCGGTGGAACAACGAGCAGCAGCAGCAGCGGCGGTTCAGGCGGCGGCGGCGGAGGAAACTTCAATTACGGCGGAAATGAATGCCCTAGCGGAAGAATGCTCTTTGGCGCGCAGAATTCTCTTGATTCTTCGTTAACGCATGTGCTGGATTCGTTTCCCGGGTTGAAGCACGACGGGGGTTTCGCGGTGGAATGGTCGATTGATGAACAGTATAAGTTAGAGGAGGGACTTGCCAAGTAGGTACTTGCTTCCTATTTGGGTAAAATCAGCTAATATTAGGAAATTTTCTGTAATGTGTAGTACTATAATTGCTTCCTGAGGTACAAGTAGAGCCTTTTTTATCTCGACGCGCTGCCGAGCATGGTCTGTGGTATAGTTAGTCTTATGCCTGTCTTTATGGAAAAGTACAAGATAAGTGCATAGACCTTGACAGAGATGATGGATGAAGCTACAAGCTTAGAGGATAGCATATGCTGGGTACTACTATAAAGATGGAAGACAAGAATTTAACTAGGGTTTATATTAGAATCCTTTTGGCAGTGGATTTCAGCATCACATTTGAACAAGGATTTAGATCCTGCAAAGGGAATCTATCATACTTTTAACTAGTCAATGAAAAGATGATCTGGTTATAAGCAAGCTCTACAGTCTACATTAATCTTTTTGGGTTGAATATCTTGCTGAATGAGATGTCCTTAAAATATTGCTATTTGGAAGGTGCCAACTATGGGCTAGGTGCACTTGGTTTTATTTTTCGCCTTCTCCACTCTGCATGAGATGACTGTCCTTGTGGGTTGTCATTTACAAACTGACTTAGTATATACACCATAATTTTTCTCCAAAAGATTGTTTATTACTTTATTATGGCCGATTACATTGGCTCTTGGTAATGAGTTGCTCTATTTATACGAATTATGCTTGTATGTAATAGTCTAAAGTTTAATTGGGTCTGGAATCTTTTGAATCCACTTATGTGCATATCAGTTCCAACAGCTATAATGCAGAAAGTAAAGCCTTTTCAAATGGTGTCAGCTGATAATTTTTGTCGTACCCCCAAATGTGTGTCCAGTGCCCCCACCCAAGAAGCCATTTACTGCAATTGCTTATCTACTGGATACAAATTTTTAGTTTGAAATAATTTTGGTGTAAGTATGAGCTCTTTGTCTTTCATGGCCACCATTTGGGTCCAGTACTATTTGCTGCATCTGTTTCTGTTCCTTAGGATTTAGGTTTGATATCACACTGACTCAATTTTAATATTTGTTAATGGTGTCAGATGGTCTCATATCATATGGAACTTTTTTGCATTTCCTGCTGTCTTCTATGAGTCTCCAAACAGTGAGCCTAATTTCATTTGGTTGATTCCTTAATCTGTAGATATGCTAGTGAACCCAATATTATAAAGTATGTTAAGATTGCTTCCTCACTTCGTGACAAGACGGTACGAGATGTCGCTTTGCGATGTAGATGGATGATGGTAAGTTCATTAACCTTGTAGAAACTATAGCTACTTAATATTATTCTCTTCATTCAAGTAATTTTTTTTAGTTCAGATGTGTTACTTGAAATGTTCTTTTTACCTTCTAGCTGAGCTACTAAGAATAATGTGACTTCTTTCTCATGGTGGGGCCTAATGTGTTGTATTGTTTGTCAGAGAAAGCGGAGGAAACAGGAGCATCCATGCTTGGGGAAGAAACTTAAGGATCGGAAGGTAAAATATGTAGCTTTTCCTATAATAGTATACAGAACTTGAGAACTGATATTAATTTCTCAACCCTGGCATTGTTACACTGTAATTTCTCGAATTGCAATCCAATTGTTTTCTGTCAAAAGCAACGTGGTCAACTATCTTTGTGCTCTTCAACTGCAAAGAGTTTTGCTCATAAGGTGCATCGGAGCCCAAAGCTGAGCAATGATTTCTTGGGTTTCACTGTTGTTCAGATTTTGGACTTCTTATGTTGTTGTTCATCAAAATAGACGAACCTTCCCCTACTTGAATACTTGGATGCTACTGATAGAGCAAGATAATTCAAGAACTCAATAAACTGAACTGAATGAACACCTCAAAGAATTGAGGTTCATAGTTGAAAAATCTGCCACAGCGATGCTGTCCTTTTTCCAACAATGATCAAAAGATAAGCACCCTAATCTAAATAATTAACTACTTATACTCCTACTACTTTGGCCCACGTGTCAGAGACTCATTAAGTAAGCAACCTAAAATAACAGAACTCATAACTAATAACTAACAATTTATAAAATAAAATAGCAATTCATAACATAACAAACGATTATAAAATATAACGGCAACAAACTTGCGCTGTTAACAGTGCGCCTGTCAAAAACAATCTTGACCTCAAGGTTGAACTGATTGATTGGGCTCTGGACTGAACTCTGTTTCTATTGTGTTCTGCTCTTCGGCGTTGTCTCCATGTGAGCCAAGAAGTATATGTAGGAAATTTTGCCGCACATTGATGAAGAGGATCAAACAGTTGGTGACAAACAATAATAGCACTTGCCGTTGGCATGGTGTTCTTTGTACTCTGCTTTCCGGTAGCGCATATTATGATTTCCACACAGGATACGGATAACCGAGTAAAAGAAGTGACGGTTGCTGAGACATTGGGGCAGTCAGAGTAGGCTGGAAGAGAACACCTGTGGCCTAGAAAACGTGTATGGGTACAAGCCTTGGCCTGACACGGAACGACCTGGATCCTTAATCTAGCGTGACTTGTGTGGTTGTCTACTAGCTCCTGTGACCTTATGAGGCGTATTTATAGTGGCTAGAGATGAACATGAGGACCAAGAAATAGAAGTAATTCAATAAAAGTATTGAATCAGATGTGATCACTGAAAAAGTGAAAGTGAATACAGTTCAGCAATGAAGGCCAAATGAAAAACCCGCTAAACAAGGCACGGGAGCCCGCATGCTCGATGATTTGGCCAGATATATGAGCAGACATATCATTGGTTGCATTTATAACGGAGCTCACACACCAATGGTCTTGGCAGTCGTGAGGCTGCGCACATTGCAGTGTGTGGGACGTGGTGTGGGCGAGCCTATCAAAGACTGAGAGGCTTGAGAATTGGGATAGCAGCTGGGTTGGAGTTTGTGGAGGGACCCAAGTGGGCACAACAAATGAGCGGGCAATTGATGGAGGCCGATTTGAGTAGCCCAGGGAAGACAAGAGCGGTGGCGGTGGGCAATAACGGTGCTGCCTGTTCCGGCTGTCAGGGGGGTCAAAACTGGCTGCATTGTGTGCCCAATGAATTGCAGTAAAGACATCCATGGAGAGATCAACGAGTATGTTCCATAAGACCCCGGCAAACTTACCCAAGTAGTGAGAACCATTCAAATAAGTGGCGGTGCAGGTGATAAAATCTGTGATGTACTTCTCCATGGTACCCGTTGGCGAGTTGAAACCATCACTTCCTTAGGAGCATAAATTTAATATAGTTCTATTGATTATATGTATATGTATATGTATTCAGTTTTAGAATCTTATGAAATAAAAATAAAAATAACTTTATATGGTATTGGTAAAGATCAAGATCAACTTATTTGACATCAAATCAAATCTTGTTTCTTGAGAGATAATAATATCACGCCATGTCAGCCCTAGATCCCCCATATTCTCTCTCTCTAGTCTCTACAATTATATATAGCGGAGTCGGTTAAAATTTAAAAAAGACGAAATCATAATTGAAGAACTCAAGAACTGGAAGAGAAATTCACTACAAAACTCTCTTCAATATTCAAGGCAATCTTGCGAGATTCAAGTCATTCTTCGTGGAAGCATAAATATTCTATATTAAGAAGCATAAAGCCTACAACTAACAACGTGAAATAAAGGCTATCTTGAAACAGGCCATGCAAGCCCATGGGCTGGATGACTTAACTAACAGAATAATAGTTCAATAACTGGAAATAAACTAGATAATTACTGCCTCGTGCCACGCTCACCCAAACATGTGCCTAGGAGTTGTCCTGCTCTGTTTGTCTCCGTTAAGCCTTGATATTATCACAGTGGAGTCTCTGTAGTCATGATGCCAATTCTTAGTCCCTCTCATATGGTGCCGACCCCTTACAATAATCTAGAGCCAAAAGGTTGGACTTAACTGATGATTTGGTTTCTGAATACGTTGCTCCTTTTTTCTGGCAAGGTTTTTTGTATGTGATTTTGTAAGAAGTGCTACACAAAATCAATGATTTTGTATTAATAAGCATATGAGCTGTATATTTCTGTTGACTGTTCCATGAACCAGAACTTAATGATGGTGTTCTAATGGTCACCCCTTTCTCAGGAAAAAATGGTTGAACCAGCTTTGAAGAATAACATGTCTTCAGCTTCTTCAGTGAATATTACTCCATATTCATCAACCACGAACCAGCAGTGTGGTTACATGCTCTCAGGAGGTTTATCTATTTTGCTATTTACATTACACAGATCTCTGTTTCTCCCAAAAAGAATATATCAGTTAGATATTATGTTTCAGGCTGAAGATGCTCCTGTTCTCAGACTCTTTCTACATTTATACTTTGGGCAATTGATCTTCAACTTTTCTCTTTTTTCAGTATTAAATGATGCACACATGGGCACTATGATATTGGTGATGATGCCTTGGTGATCTTTACTTAACTTTTTTACTTGATTGTGCTTACACCTATGTTACGTCTCAGTTGAACAACTTTAGCTGAATAATCCGATTATAATTAACTTGTTCGCTTAGTTGTGCTTACATCTGACTGATGTATCTGATGAATGGATTTAAACTGAATGCTGGACAATGGGTTTATTTGTCTTAAATGGAGCTGTCTTCTAATTTTGTCTGCATACCGTCAACATCAGGAAGCTTAATGCGACTTGCAGCATTTAACAGGGGCAATCGCTGTACATCTCCCGTACAGTTCATTGTGCAAATGTTTACCACATCTTGAGTTTGTTTCCATGTTCAGTGACATCTAGCTCAGCTAATACCTAGTTAATTTTCAGAAGGGCAATATGGAACTTTCCTATAAAAAGCATTGAGCCAATTAGATTGTTTATCAAGATATTGGCTTGTCAATGCCCTTTATTACCTATTTGCTCAATTAGAATATAGTCTGCTAGTCCTGCAAAAGTGTTGCATATTGTATTCAATTTCATGTTTCTATGGCCCAATGTAGTCCAAATCCCTTATGGACTCATTATAATTATAGATGTAAACTGCCAACTGCTCTTTTATCATTTTTAAGTTAATATTTCTAATCATAAACAATTTTCACTTGTGTTTCAGTAGCGAGTGGCATGGCCAGACATCTTCTAGAAGAAAACAGTCGGTCCTTTGAACAAATTTCTGTAAATCTTTCGACTCACAAGGTGATGCCTGAACCCCCTTTTGTTCACCCAGAACATGGAACTTGGTTATTGTAATTTCCAGTTGGAAGTTTTTCGTTGGAATGTTATGAGATTGTTTATTGCAAAAGTATATATGTTTTACTTACAAGTGGAATATAGCTTGACAACTAAACATATTTGATATTCAATACTTTTTTCTGGGGAAACTCATGGGCCATGCCAAAGCAGGCCCTTCTCCCAAAGCTTGTACATCTCCTCTCTGGTTGGAGTAAGGATCTACAGCCACTTCACCCCAAATGTTTTTCTTTACATTTCATCCTTTTAGCTGTCTTGTATTCTAGGCAGTTTTTAGGAGAAGCAGTGGTATGAAATTTGATGCACTTGTTTGGCCAAAGAGACATGGCCCATATTTTCCACAACTTATATTGCTATGTTTGTCTTCCTATGTTTTTTTTGCTCCATTTTTTTGCTCTTTTAAAAAAAATGAAAAACAGCAAAGTGAAAACAACCTTATGATTTTTTTGAAGTTGAAAGCAAACTTGTAATTAGTTTAGCTCTTATCTCATCTTAGAGGTATAAAGTATATCTTCTGCATGTTCTCTGTGTTCTTTTAGCTATACTTAAATAGATTAGAAGGTTTTTGCCTTTTCTGATGCTGGAACTTATGTTGCAGTTGCAGCAAAACTTTGATCTCTTTTTCCATGCGAGGAATAACATAGTTGCAGTTTTGGACAGGTAATTTAATTTTATCAGGAGTGCATTGTTTGTTTGGTGTTCCGTTGTATCTTATTTAGCCTATACTTTTTGTGCCTACAGCATGACGAAAATGCCTGGAATTATGAGTCAAATGCCTCCTCTTCCAGTGCTCTTAAATGAGGAACTCACAAGTAGCATTTTTCCGCCCTCATCTCAGGTATGTCCGGTTTCCATTCTCCATATTGTTATGTAAAAGATTTTTCATAAAATGCCAGGTTGCATAAAAGTTTTTTCTAATACAAAATATGCTAGTTCTAAATTATTATTATATTTTCTGTTGATTTTTGTTATGTTACCTCGGTGTGATGGCCTTTTATATCATGATATAGTCAAAGTGGATAAATATAGTATTAAGAGGTGTCATTTTCATCATTGAGGTAAACTGAGGAGGTATCAGTATATATGATTCGTGAAGACTCGGGAACTGAAGTAACATAGACGCTATTACATTAGGTAATAGGTATAATGTTTAAGTAAACTATATTCTTTGTTAGACTATTATATTGTTACATCGACTTAATAATCAAACTTAAATTGAATTTCTCAATGACTTGGTCAACAGTTAGCTACTTTTGATGAACATCATTTCTGCTTACATGTTTACCATCTTACATTTCTAACATTCATTTGAAGGTTTGAACAATGATTTATTCTGTAAAAGATTTTAGAAACTTCTACCTTTTTCCATTTAAAGAATTAGTAAATGCAATTTATTTCTTGGCTTCTCCACTTGCCATCTTTTAATTACAAGTTTAGAAGAGGATTTATATAGCATACAGAACATGAAAACATCAATTCTTTGCTTTCTGATACAGCATAAAAACATCAATTCTTTGCTTTCTGATGCCATGTGAAAAGGATATAAGGAATATTAAATTTGACAATTTTTGACATGTGGGACTCGTGTTCGTACATTTCTCTAAACTTCTTTATTATTATATCATGAAAAATGTTTGGGAGTATGTACTTTGTCAGATCTAATAATGTACAGATAAACTGAACATGGAATCAATCTTCAAAAATTTGAAGTTTCCTTTAGTTCTCCAGTAGAAATAATACTCGTGATTGGCCAACTTTATTGTGACCAAGCCAATCTTCTTGCTTATGATAAATGCATGATCTACATTCGACATGTCACCCACTCGATTCTCTTCCATTTCCAGCCTATAATGTTCAGCTCGTCAAATGTGGCACCTGTGAAGCAGGAACCCAGATGCTGATTGACGGTTCCTAGCTTTGGGTTGAACACATCGGTTCTCTGTAAGTGTAAAAAGGATTCCCTGCAAAGTCTGAAGAAGAAGCTTGTAGGTGTTGTAGCTTCGAACTTGTGGCATCGTGACCTGTTAAAAAAAGGGCTTATGATTTGAGGAAGATGGAATGCTACTGAAAATAAATTGATGAGAGTGAAGTCCAGATCTTGCAAAAACAGTGACCAACCACTGACATCTAATGTTAGCTCCCACGTTTTTTTTTTTTTTGTATTTGTATTTAAGCTTTTCGGAATATAGTTCCTTCATTCATTTTTCATTTTCGAAACTCAAAACTGCATATTTTGAAATTATTTGAAAAGCCTTATTAATATAGTAGTGACCTTCTCAGATGTAAAATGTATTCAAACTCCAGGGATTATTATTCGTCCAGAATATGTGAGTTTTTGTGTGCAAGCTGCTGCTTCTTCTTCTTTTCTTTTTTTCGTTTTTTAGGGGGAGGGGGGTGTGTAACAGGTGATTTTTTTTATATATTTTTTTTATCATAGATTTTCACAAAGTTCTGATATTTGTTATTTTGTAAACGAAATAATTTCAACAAAGTGCATGAATGACCTTTGGTGCCTACTATGTAAATCCATGTTCTTATGTAATACTTGGAAATCATATAGAATATGTAAATTATACTTGAAAAACCAAATGTGGTAAGAATTTAATAAAGTTTTTAGTGGGATTCGAAATTACGACCTAAGTCACAAGAAAATCAATTCAACCACTAGATAGTACCTTTAGGGTGTCTAACGGTTCGGTTTGTTAACCGAATCAATTTTTCGTTAACCAACCAATATCTCGAAAAGTGGAACCAAACCAACTGCTTTAAATTTTCCGAAAACGATCGATTCGATCGTTCGGTTTTCGTTAACCAAAACCAATTAAAATTAATTAATAATAAAACAAATATAATAATAATTAAAATAAATAAAATAATAATTAAAACTGAAACTTATTAAAAGTAGATAAAATATTTAACAATAATTAATAAAGTAATAATTAAAATTGATTTTCATAATTTTAATTAATTAATTAGTAATTGAAATAATAATTAAAAATAAAAACGGTTTTCGGTTTTCGGTTCGAATCGTTCGGTTATCGGTTAACCAATAACCAATTTTTTCAACTCGAATCAAACCAACCGATAACCAAATTTATCGGTTTGGTTAACCAATTGTCGGTTTCGGTTCGGTTCTAACCGAAAACCAAAACCGTTTAGACACCCTAAGTACCTTCATGCAATAGTGCTTGAAAGAGGGTTTATTTAGTTATTTAAAATAACAAGTCTTTTCAGGGGTATTTATATTATTCAATCACCATGACGTGTAAGGTAACTGAAAAAATTCAAAGATTAACTTTGCTCCCAGTATTGCTTCATTCACCGTCAAATTATTTATATAAAAGTGGGAGAGCACTAATATAGAAAATGGAGGGAGCATTAATACTCTAGCATTTAGACTGCTAGTTATTTAAAAATAATATATACTCCCTCCGTTCATGAAATATATCATACATTTGACCAGCACACATATTAAGAAAATAGTTGGTAGATATTATTTCAATAGATAATGTGAAGATTTTTAAGGATAAAATAGAAAGATGTACTAAAATGGAAAGTGAGATATTTTTTGTGGACATCCAAAATAGAAATTATATGATACTTTTCGTGAAGAGAGGGAGTATTATTTCCAATGTTAATCACTTGTATTAGAGCTTAATGATTTCTCAAAGTGGTCATTTTTTTAATATCTGAGAACATAATTGGACCTGAATTCAGTTTGGGAGTTATCCAAACTAGGGCTGACAATCCGTACGTGTCGGGTCGTTATCGTGTCGATACGATAACGACACGACACGATAAGACCAAACACGAACACGATCTGTTAAGGATCTGTCCGACACGAACACGAATACGAAATGTACTGACACGAACACGAACACAAATATAACATGGTTTTTTTCGTGTTGACACGACACGAAATGACAAATTCAAATCAAAATTAAAAATAAATTAATAAAAAATAAAATATATAAAATATAATTAAATTAATATTATATTATATATATATATATATATCGAATTACATGAAAACAACACGATCCAATACGAACACGAATGCAACACGAAAATTATCGTGTTACACGAATCCGACACGGATCCGAAACGAACACGACATGGAATTATCATGTCTTTATCGTGTCGACACGATAATGACACGATCATGATAAGGCTGAACATTAACCCGTTAAATTCGTGCATATTCGTGTCGTGTTCTCGTGTCATATCGAAAATTATAAGCCCTAATCCAAACTCATATCAAGCTCGATTCGGTAATCCAATTTTAATATGATACATCAGTTTTATCTTATGATGCACTTCTCTATGTTAGAAAACAATGAATTTTCAACTTTACAAAGTAAGTGATGTTTTATTATATTTCTTTTTGTTGATTTTCTAGAGTTTTCCTTTGTTTTCATTGATTCACTTTGTAAAATTATAAAGAAAAATATTAGTTAAGGTTATGTCAGGTATTCAAATTTGTTTTGTAAATTGTGCTAATAGTTATAATTAGGCACTTGTATTAAATAGGAGGGAGTAATTATCTAATAATTTACTTAATTTATTATGCTACTCAACACAACTATTTATTTAAAAGACCAAGTTTTAACTGATTTTTAGAGCCCCGTCGTTCTGCAGTCATCAATTGGCACTTTGTTATTTAATCACAATTAATAATCAAGATATTCTATTGGCAAAACACATCCTTAAATTCCTCTACTTTTACCTTTTATTTTAGTAGAGCCTTGCACAATATTTTTATTTTTATAGATCTTTATACTTATATATTTGATATTATCAAATTCTTATTTAAAAAATTACAAATTTATCAACTTTTTGATTATTTTAAATCATGTTTATTAATTTTATATCCTAGTTGGAAAAATATAGAGACCTAAATATGTTTCCTCCCAAAACTTCTCTGTATTTTTTTTGTTCTCTACAAATTATTTCACACTACTTAAAATCCATTTTCACATAATTAAAAATATTAATATCCTAGTTGATAACAATACTAATGCTAAGTTTGACTTACTAATGCAACTATAAGATAGAGATATTCATTTCTCGTTGAGTTTTAGACCCATATTTGACGACGCACATAAAATCTGGCCAACAAACTTTATATCACAGCATCAATTTTTGCAACCTAAATAAATAATGAATATCTAAAATGGGAAATGACAAAATTGCATGCCACAATATCTAATAATTGCAAGCCATAATATCTAAAATGGAAAATATACAATTTTAGCATAATAAATTGATTTTGTGACAATTTTAGCCTAATGAATTAATTTTATGATAATTTTAGCTTATAAGTGATTTTTCGGAGTCGAAAAGCATAATTAACATCAGAAACAATATGTAGCACGTAAGTCCATTTCAACGACGTTTCTGGTTTGTGCTTTCGATATGTCATTTCACATTAACGATTATATTTTTTGATGTCAAAAATCACTTATAAATTAAAATTATCACAAGATTCATTAATTAGGTTTATTATTAATTTATTAAGCTAAAATGATCATAAATTAACAGGTTAAATATTTTTCCATTGCAAATTTATGAGACGATTTTTGGTGTAGTAATTAATTAATGAATTAAAGCGGCATGTTGAACATTACGATATGACTATTTAATGCTCCAACGGCTCTGTCCCTCTCTCCCTCCCCCGAAAGAGAGAGAGAGCGAGAGAGCCGCCTCTATTGGAAAAAAAAGAGCTGCCTTTTCAAGTCAAAAATCAATATTGAATCCTCCATCTTTTACCTTCTTCTTCGCCATTCTCTGCAAACCAAAACCCCCATCACCCATCTTTTTCTACAACCTTTCTTTTCTACATGCTCTTCCACATCTTCAAGAAAAAATAGCAAAGAAAGCAAAAAATAAACAAACCAAGAATCTGCAGTAGTACTAATGAGAAGCAAAGAATCTTGAATTTTTAAGGGTGGTGTGGTGCGCTTATCATCTTGTGTAGATGACAGCGTGGGTTCTGTTCATAATCTTCACCTTTCTCGGATTCTTATCTCGAGCTCAGAACCTCACATGCAACTCAAATGATTTCCAAGCTCTCGAGGCCTTCGTGCAGAACCTCGACTCACCTGTTGATGGATGGGATTTCAATTCATCTTCCCCCAACTGCTGTGATTGGCCCGGCATCACTTGCTCTTTTCCGTCGCCCGCCGCCGCCGCTAGGGTGATCAGGCTGGAGCTCAGCGGGAGAAGGCTCTTCGGTAATCTCTCCGAATCTCTATCCAATTTGGAGCATCTCAAAACCCTAAATCTCTCCCACAATTACCTCAAGGGCTCCATGCCTCTCTCGCTCCTGCATTTGCCCGAGCTGGAAATCCTGGACTTGAGCTACAACGAAATCTCTGGATCGTTCCCGAGCAGCATTAATCTGCCCTCAATTAGAGTCATCAACGTCTCCGAGAATTCAATCGGCGGCACTGTTCCGGCTGCTATATGCCGCAATTCCAGCAGAATTACGGTTTTGAATGTGGCCGACAATAATCTAACCGGAGCTGTTCCAATAGGGCTGGGGAATTGTACCTCACTGGAGGAGCTTGCGCTGGCTAAAAATCTCATCTCTGGTGTTCTGCCTGAAGATCTGTTTCGTCTGCAGAATTTGAGCAAACTGTTTCTGCAGGAGAATAATATCGCTGGGCAGCTAAGTCGCCTCATCGGTAACCTATCTAACCTCGATCGTCTCGATTTATCATTGAATAAGTTCTCAGGAAATCTTCCAGATGTTTTTGATAGATTTGTGAAATTGAGCTATTTCTCAGCTCAATCGAATGGTTTCCATGGTAGAATACCTGCTTCATTGGCTAATTCACCAACAATCACTTCACTTAGTTTGAGAAACAATTCGTTGGGTGCCAACATTGATCTTAACTGTTCAGCAATGGTGAATCTCGCTTCGCTTGATTTAGCTACCAATCAGTTTCGAGGGGAGATTCCTGCAAATCTCCCTTCTTGTCAGAAATTAAGAATGGTGAATTTGGCTAGGAATCACTTCACAGGGGAGGTTCCTCAGAGCTTCAAGAATTTCCAGAGCCTTACTTCCCTTTCGCTCTCGAATTCCTCCATCTCCAACCTCACAGCTGCCCTCGACGTTCTGCAGCATTGTAGGAACTTGACAACACTAGTTCTCACTTTGAATTTTCGTGATGAAATGATGCCTGCTGATCCCAGTTTCGAGTTTGTAGGACTCAAAACCCTTGTTATTGCCAATTGCAGACTCACTGGTGATATCCCCCAGTGGTTGAGTGGGTGCAGGGACTTGCAGCTGTTGGATTTTTCTTGGAACCGCATGGGAGGTTCAATCCCGCCTTGGTTTGGCAACTTGTCGTCTCTGTTTTACTTGGACTTATCCAATAATTCTTTCACTGGGAAGCTCCCGAAAGAGCTCACTGAAATGCACAGCTTAATCAGTCGTAACATGTCGATGGTGGAGCCTTCCCCGGATTTCCCCCTCTTTGTAAGAAAGAACCAATACGCGCTCAAGTACAAAAGGGCCATGAGCTTTCCTCCAACACTGGAGCTTGGCAACAACCTTCTCACGGGGCCAATCTGGCCGGAGTTTGGTAATTTGAAAAGGTTGCATGTTTTGGACCTGAAATGCAATAATCTATCTGGATCCATTCCGAACACTTTGTCTCTCTTGACGAGCCTAGAGATTCTGGATTTGTCGTTCAATGATCTTAATGGAACGATACCACGTTCTTTGAGTAACCTCACGTTTCTGTCATACTTCAGTGTGGCTCACAATGCTCTCTCTGGGTCCGTTCCTTCTGGAAATCAGTTTGCAACCTTCCCGAACTCGAGCTTTGAAGGTAACCTCGGTCTCTGTGGAGACCACGGTTTTGGTCCTTGTCGAGCTAACAGAAACTTCCCTCGCCTATCAGCTCACAAGTCGAAGAGATCAAGGGGCGTTGCTATAGCAATGGGTGTTGGAATTGGTGCAGGAACTATTATTCTTGTTGCTGTTGTCTACTTAATTGTTCTATGCTCGTGTAAGCAAAAAGTTGCGGATCCAGAAAATGAAGATGCTGATGCCATGGAAAAGAATTTGGAAGAGATATCAAGTCTGGTTATTCTGTGTCAGAACAAGGAGAACAAGGAAATTTTTCTCGACGATCTTTTGAAGGCTACAGATGATTTCGATCAATCAAATATCATTGGTTGTGGAGGTTTCGGATTGGTCTACAAGGCTGTCCTCTCTGATGGAAGGAAGGTGGCAATAAAACGGCTCTCAGGCGAATATTTCCAGATCGAGAGGGAATTCCAAGCCGAAATAGAGACCCTCTCAAGAGCACAGCACCCGAATCTCGTCCATCTTCAAGGGTATTGCAAGTACAAGAACGACAAGCTTCTCATATACACATATATGGAGAATGGTAGCCTTGATTACTGGCTACATGAGAAAACCGATGGCTCTTCCTCATTAGATTGGGAGACGAGGCTGCAGATAGCCAGGGGGGCAGCAAGAGGTCTTGCTTACTTGCACCAGTCTTGTGATCCCCGAATCCTCCACCGGGATATAAAATCAAGCAACATTCTTTTAGATGAGAAATTTGAATCTCATTTAGCTGATTTTGGACTTGCGAGGCTCATTCTTCCTTACGATACTCATGTCACGACCGACCTTGTTGGAACGCTCGGCTACATTCCTCCAGAATATGGTCAGGCCTCCGTTGCAACCTACAAAGGGGATATATACAGTTTTGGAGTTGTTCTTTTGGAGCTTCTCACTGGAAAGAGGCCAATGGATATGTGCAGACCAAAAGCATACAGGGATATGATTTCCTGGGTGATTCAGATGAAAAGGGAGAACAGGGAAGTCGAAGTGTTGGATCCATTCGTTTATGACAGACAACAAGCGCAGGTGATGCTAACCATTCTCGAGATTGCTTGCCTTTGTTTGAGGGAGAATCCAAAGGCGAGGCCATGCACGCTGCAGTTGGTTTCTTGGCTCGACAACATTGATTCTGTCTCTATTTTGCATCCGAGCTAGAGAAATTCCAGTTGTCTCAGACCAAGATTAATGTGCTTCGACTCTTTTGTTTTCTAACGGGTAAGTTCTCCATTATTGATTTTTCAATCTGGAATGCATACCATGATACATTTTGTTGTATATAGTTGTTCACATTATTTCAATTGTATGTGAAATACTTATAGAAATCTTCCAAATATCTCGTGCATCTCCAAATGAAGGAGAATGATGGGGCTGAAGTGCGAAGCTTCATTATTATAATCAGTTTTCATTTAATTTATTTTAGTTACTTCTTTTCCAAGAAATTTGTATTTTTTATGTGCTTGGACCTTCTGCTGTTAGACTTATAAATAGGAGCTTTGTTTATGTAATCTGCTGTTGGATTTTGATTAAATGAGAAGTTAAGGTTTGTTTTTTCTTCTTTTGTGTTCGCAAGTATTCATCTAGATCAACAGATTTTCACTATTATCTGTGTTATTTTAGGTATTTTGTTAATCTTACAGTTAGGCTAGACGCTTCCCTGCATCAGAAATGATTATAGAGGTTTAGTAAAAATCTCCTTCATTTCCAAGAATCAGAAAATAATGTTAGTAATATACCAAAAAAAAAGTAAATAGATAAAAACTAGAGCTGTTTTGAGACATGTATTTTGTGGAATATTTGCCCTTTTGAAAATGGTGGTTGATCAATGGTTCTGGGGTTGACTAGAGTTTGCCAAAATTGTCAAGATCAATATCAATAAGTTGAATTTTGGAGGTGTATAAAAGTCTAGATTTAGAAAGTTGGGTAGTAAAAGAATTGAACTAAAATTTGAAGGTCGTAAGTTTGATTCCCAACTCTGGGCGACATGTCATTTGTTTGGTTGTGTGACATTGGTTTCAATCTTAAATGTGTATGGAATAGTTGGCTTTGAATAGAAATGTGAAGCTACTAGATATCATAGATTTTAGCATTTTGTCAAACCCTACTTGCCAGAAATTATTAAAAGAAAATGATAGAAGGTTGAAAAGAGGTATTATTGCATATCACAGAAATGTGGTGTTGTTGTAAATGTGCAGACGCAGTCAATTATTGTGAGTTGGGCAGTTGGCAGATTTACACCTTCCCCTTCATTTATTCCATCCTCCTAAAGTTTTATTTTAATTCCAACTTGCTTTTCTTTATTAAGTATATTCAAACTTCAAATCTTCTCATCCGTTGATAAAAGAAGAAGAAGCCATCTTTTTTGAATTGTGAGTCAATAACAAATGGATAAGCCCTTAAATATTTTTTCAAAAAGCAACTACACCATTATCGTTATGTTTAGTGCAATTGCATCCCTTATATGTTTAAAATTGTGCAAATCATCATGATAACTACGGAGGGTTTAACTTGTTAAAAAAACGGATAAGGTGCAAATATATTTCTACCATTATGTTTAGTGCAATTTCATCCATAACATATTTAAAAGTTTTTGCAAAAAGCAAATATACTCGTATCGTCATGTTTTTCATCTCTTATATGTTTAAAATCGAACAAATCAGTCCGATGAATGACGGGTGGTGTTTAACGCTGTTTAAACGCGTTTGCACCTTACGGAGTTAAACCCTCCGTCAGTTATAAGGGCGATTTGCATGATTTTAAACAAGTTATGGATTAAATTGCACTAAACATAATGGTATGGTTATATTTGTTTTTAGTAAAAACATTCAAAGGTGTATATGCACATTATGCCTTTATTGTATGTGTTTCCATGGCTCCTCGAATCTATAGAAATTTACAGAATAGAGTTTTGGATCAGTTACTTTTGGAGGTCAATTTTTTCAAATTTATTTCGGAGAAGTTGTGTTTTGGTATTCGGATTTTTTCAATTGATTGTAGAAGGGCTAAGGTAATACACCCTTAAACGTTTTTGCAAAAGACAAATACACTCTTATCATTATGTTTAGTGCAATTTCATCCCTAACGTGTTTAAATCGTGCAAATTGCTCTGATGACTGACGAAAGGTTTAACCCCGTTAAAAGGATCAGGTGCAAAACACCTTTAAATATTTTTGCAAAAAACAAATACACATTTATCGTTATGTTTAGTGCAATTTAATATCTAATATGTTTAAAATCTTGCAAATCGTCGTGATGATTGACGGGCTTTTAACTTTATTACATAAATTTCGATTTTTTCCCTCTTCCTTATTTGTCATTTGTTTTGCTTCCAATCAAATCGAGTTGTTTCGAAAATCCAAGAAGACATTGATCCAAGTGTTCTTATTAGTCATGGCCGCGCGCTCAAAATGCTCTTGAGATTTCCATATGATCGAGGCGATGAAGAAGGGAGAGAGTCGGCTGTGGCGGATTCGAGCTCGTAGAGTGTCTGATCGAGAAGCTTCGCGCGATCTCAAACGATGTTTCTTTACGGCGAGTTCAATTATGGACAGGTGAAGTGATCGGCGAGACTGGTTCTTGCGAACTCAGTGAGATTGACAAAATTCGAGGAGGTCTGTGAAGTTGTTGAGGTGGAGCAGCAGAGGGAGGCGTAGAGAGTGTGTGAGCGTGAGCAAGCATCGCTAATGAGAAGGGGAATGATTGAGATGTGGAGGAGTAGAGAAACGAGGACATCCGAGATTATGAGCGTGATGATTTTGGTGCATGTTTTGGTGAAATGAGAGATCATGATGCATCTGGAATCCATGAATTTGTTGAAGAAGGAGAGCAAAAAAAAATATTTAAATTTATGTAACATAGTTAAAAAGTCCGTCAATCATCACAGATATTTTGAAAGATTTTAAACATGTTAGGGATGGAATTGCACTAAACATAACGATAATGGTGTATTTTTTTTTCGCAAAAACATCTAAGGATGTATTTGTACTTAATCTTTTAACAAAGTTAAATCTTCTGTCAGTCATGGGGCATTTTACACGATTTTAAATACGTTAGGAATGATGAAATTACATTGGACATAATAGTATGTGTATATTTACTTTCTACACTGGACAAACTTCACCGGAAAATAATAATAACAATATCATAATAACAAAAACTTAAAGGCGTTTGGTTGCACTTTGTAGTTTATAGAATGTTGCTCAACTTGTTTGACGAGATATGAAACATTACTTTGCTTCTTTTTTTTTCTTTCCTAATTAACTTCTAAAATTTGGTGATCTTTACAACTTACAAATGAATGTTGAGAATCAAGTTAGCGTTGGCAGAAGAGTCAACTGTGTGGACCATAATATCAAGAATTGAAATTTGTAATCAATTATAAATGTGAGCTTATACTATTTTTCGATTAACAGCGAAAAAGGGGTATTTAATTTTATTCTTTTCTTCAAAAAAATCTTCGGTTTCTAAGCGAAGCAGTTAAATCATAAGGGTTATTGGCATAAAAATACACAAACTTTGACCCTAATTTGGTTTTGCACACGAACTTTAAAATGTGTGAATAAATACATGAACTTTAATGTTGTAATTTTATCACAATTTGAATTTCTTGCAAATCAAAATTGATGTGGCAGTCAAATGACAAAATTTATTTGAATTGACGTCGATGTGGCACTAAGCCAATCAAAACTACGTCGCTTTGACTATAAAGTGTTTAGAAAAACCAAATTTAAAATACATGTCATCATCATTCTATTATCCCTATCTCTCCTCTGCTCCGTCCGTGAGAGTGAAGAATATATGGAAAATTTCCAATGTCATGATGGGGAAATGGATGGAGAAGAAGGTGAGCGATGAGGTCCTATAACTCGTGTTGTTTTAGTCACTAGCGTTGATACTTGAATAAGATGTAGATAGATAGTTTGATTCCACTTCATTGGAAAACTGCTTCAATAATACATTTCTGGCGCCCCTTCCCACACCGGCACCCGCCACCGCCACCGCCACCGCCGATGAATTGTTGTGAGGGGTTTCCCCCATTGATGCAGGCTTGCGCTTGAACATCTTACATTTTACCGATCGTCCTTTCCTCCGCAATGAATCAATGAAGTTGAGAATCTGAGGCCCAAGCTATAAAATTCATAGTCAAAACGACGTAGTTTTGATTGATGTAATGCCATGTGGATGCCAACTCAAAAGAATTATGCAATTTGATTGCCACGTCAGTATTGATTTGGAGAAATTGAAATCGTGATAAAATTGCAACAACGTTAAAGTTTGTGTATTTATTAACACCTTTTAAAGTTCGTGTGCAAAACCAAACTAGGTCCAAAGTTTGTGTATTTTAATACCAATAACCCAAATCATAAATGGTGAAGTCTTGTGTTGGACGGTCTGTCTATATGAAACAAGATTCGTCAAACGAGTTATGGCCCATATCCAAATATTTTGAACCGGTTAAGACCCATACCTAAACACATATCTATCCAAATATTTTGAACCGGTGTGTGTGTGTTGGCCTAGTGGTAGAGTGGTTAATGTCCGAGGCCAAAGGTCTCGGGTTCGAGTCCACCATGACGCAGCCTTTAAAAATTTCTGTATTAAATTATCAAAAAAAAAAAATATTTTGAACCGGTTAAGACCCATACCTAAACACATATCTATACTAATAAAGAGTGCATTGTTTACAAAATATAGATTGCCTATTATATATTTAATTTTAAAGACAATTATGTAAAATAATATGTTATATATTTAGAAAAGTATATTAATTTATTAATTCTATCTAATTTCTTCAATCATTATATTAAATATGAGTTTGATATCAAATTTACAATTATGTAACTCTAACAACTGATTAATGTGAAATTCATGGATCATGTGCAACCCACACACTTTTTTTTTTGATATCATGGGGAACCCGCAGTCGCTACCTTAGGTGTGCACTGGGTAAACCCCACGTTCATGTGTAATAGCCTGGAAACCACACAGGAAAGGTAAACCACACTTAGAAAATCAGGTGTGACAGGCTCAAACCCATAGAGGCGTTTGGTGGGGTTCGAACCTGTGACCTCTCGACCACAAGAACCCACCTTAACAATTGGGCTGTTCCTAGGGGACCCACACACTCTTACTACTATTTTACAAATGTACCATTAGATGTGGTTTGGAATATAAGCATCATTTACAAGAGTTTGATCCGTTATACAGTTTGACACAAATTGTTGTGTTATAACAAAAGATTATACAGTTTTATTTTCATTATTACTTGGCAAATCAAGTCCATATATACTGGAAAAATACACTACCAAAAAGCACAAGAAAAGGCTCAATTCAATTAGTCTGCAAATTCCGAGGAAATCAATAGCTAAAACATCACCTATTCATAACAAATGAAGTAGAAAAGGATTAACATAAACCAGTTACACAGTCAAATGTTCTTCCCTTGGCAAACTGTGGATAGTATCCGACCATCTCCCAGGGGAGTGACCACTGCTGTTCGACGACAAGTGAGCTTCGACTCTCGCCTCTCGAATCATCCTCACGACCTCCCCAGTCGTGGGCCGGTCCTCGGGCGCGACCGCGACGCTCGCCATGGCGATGTCCAAAAGAGCACCGATCTTCTCCTCAGACGCCTCATTGCTGGACGCAGGGTCATCGCCTGACTCGGTCTCCGTGTCCCGAATCGACCGTACCCATCTCGGTATGTCCGAGCCATGCTCTTGCACGAAGTCTTGGAATGGGGTCTTACCGGTTAGGAGCTCGAGTAGAAGGATCCCATAGCTATATACATCGGCCTTTTGTGTTATCAGTCTGTGCAGATCGCGGCATTCGGGGGCTCGGTAGAAGAGGGACGAAGCGCTGGATTCGTCGTGAGACTCGGGGTTTCTGAATGGTGTCAGTCCGTAATCCGTCAGGCAGGACTCGAAGTCGGACCCAAGTAGGACGTTGGTGGATTTCAGGTTGCCGTGAGTTAGTCCGGGGTTCTGGTGGATGTAGAGCAGGCTGGTCGCAATGTCTTCGGCTAGTTTGAGACAAGATGTCCAGTGAAGAGGCTTTGAACCACCTGCAGCTCTTGATCCTACAAAAGTATTGTCAAGTCTAATCAAATGTTTGAAGAAGAAGATTGTGCATCCAAACCTTAAGATACTTGGTAGATATCATATAATTATCAGAAAAATGCTTTCAATTCTGAACACTGCTATAATTGTTCTGGTTATCCACTGTAATTTCCAAGATGAATTTCTATAAACAGAATCTTGTACATTTATTGACACGTATCAATCATCTATAGAAACAATTGAAGATGCTGCAGAATGATGTAATAAAGCATACAACTTGATAACTGGAAATTCTAAATTCCCCATATCTTGTGGCAGGCTAAGTATCAATCAACAGTTTTCCATGGTTAGAAGTCAATAAAATTGCATCTTTCACCCATTCATGACTATTGACTACTGAATCTTTTGAATTCAACGAATTTTCATATTTGTCAAAGGGATAATCGTTATTGCGAAATGAGGCCTCTTTGCATGGCTGTCTTAACAGCCTCTGAGTGCAACATTATTTCAATTTTTTTTTGTGCTGCATTACATACATATTCAAATATGCATAATGGTTTTAAATGTTAAAATATTAATATTACATTAAGATGCTAATACTGAACACAAAAATTATTTCTAATATTTCTTTCGACATGACATCAGTTTTAAATGTATTATAACTGTCATTCAAATTCATAGATTCAAGAAAAAATTAAAATAACAAAAGGAATATAGATTGTAATTATGTATATAAGTATTCATATAGGATAAATACTTTTCTATAAAATGGTTATTTAAACTTATGTTCAATATATATTCTTTTTGTAGATTTGAAACATTTACAAAGAGGTTATTCGCATGGTGTTTATTTTAAGTTTAAAAACTATTGAAATAAAATACAGGAATAAAATCCAAATATCCCTAAGGCCCATCGTTGTTCAAGGGTCAAAATTTCTCCCATCGACTAACGGAATGCTATTTGTCCTTATCTGGTTTCGGAAAGATGAAACATTAAGGAGGTTTTTTTGACTTTGACTTTAAACTTCAAGGGGATATTTGCATCTTATATCAAAAACTTGAGAACTAAAACAAAACATAGCAAATGGAATATAAAAAGTTAGTTTATAAATTTTGATTCATAGATGGTCATGATTGATTTTCAAAAGGAGTGATGATTTTTGGTGCATATAATGTGTTTCTATGATAAGATTTTTTAAGCATACAATGATAATTTCTCTATTATGATATCTTTATATAGAGATAACAATATATTAAATCTCAATCTTTGGGCATTATTGTAAATTGAACCCAAACTTTGAATTGTTTCAATTAAGACCCAACTTACAAATTAGTCTCTTTCTATATTTAGCACGTGTTTGAAGTTGATATTTCAACACTCATCCGACGTTGAAACTCAAAATTGATTGAGAGCTTTTAAACTCATTGTCTGGATTGTCCTCCCACATTGCCAATTCTTTCGTCGGACAACCGAAATTGTAATATGGATCCATTAGGATGCTCTAGCTCAATCGCATTGAATCCCAACTCTATTACTCAATACTTCCTTTTGTCATCAGACGTTCAACGATTGAGTAATAGGTCGAGAGTAGGTGAGATGGAGCTAGAACTTCCCTGATGGATCAAATTGTAAACTTGGACGTTCGACGTTCGACGATAAAATTGACAATACAGGAGGACAACTCAAACAATAGGCTTAAAATGTGTGCCGAAATCTCAGCTCCAAACACGTGTTAAAAACTATAAAGGAACAATTAGCTATAAATTTTAACTAAAACAGTTTAAAGTTTCAGTTGAAATTACAATAATACCCAAAAATTGAGATTTAATGTAAATTTATTTTTGTTTAAAAAGCGTTATTGTATAATAAAAATATAACAATAGATAAATCATTATTGTATGCTTAAAAAGATATTATAATAGAAAAAACATAATTGTTTGCACGATCAATTCTTACCATCCATTAATTAAGATATATAGACTAACTTTTTATAATTTGTTTGAAATGTTTCTTTTTTTAATTCTCAAGTGTTTTATATAAGGTGCAAATACCCTCAAAAGTATTAAGTCAAACTCATAAACCTCCTTAACGTTTTATTTGTTCGAAACTGTTAACGGCAATTAGCATTCCGTTAGTCGACGTGGGAAAATGTCCGATATTGAAACAAAAAGGTTATAATTTTCCATGGGGAGGTATTTGTATTTCACAGACGAGTATTTGGACTTTATCCCTAAAATATATTTTCATTAAAATAATTTTTTTGGTTAAATAACATATTAATACAATACTGACATTTTAACATGTAAAACATTATGGAACTTAATTTATATGTCTATTAAAACACAATACAACAAAAAAGAAAAAGAAAATAAATATAAAAATTGAAACCACAACTATTTAAGTCACTTGTATGCCGAAGGGCTTATGTTAGGGGACTAGATGTGATAAATATAGTTCAAGAATAGGATGCACATGATCCCTTCTTATATACCTCAATTCTTGACATAAGTGGATTTCTTGCATTTTAAGGCTCATCTAATGTATACTGTCATAACCTGACAGGAAAAAAGCTATTATTATGGCCAAAGTTATTAAATACTTCACCCTAAAGTTTTGGCTTCAAAATCATCTCTATAATAGCATAAATTCAAATGTTATTAGCTATAAGGTGAGTTTAGTGTAATCAGTAAGAGATCTCAAAAATGTACAGAATGCCAAAAATATGTTGGCACATCAGACAACATATTGATAATATCATGAGATTATTAATTCAAATATGCTCCATCTGATCCAGCAAAATCAATAGATATTGAAACAAATTACATCACACACAAAGTAATGATTCAAGAAGTGATGGAATCATCAAGGGGTTTTTCATCGATGGGAATATTGTTTTGATATACAGCATCTCCCTAGGCATTGTCTCAGTCGCAACATTTTAGCCTAACTTAGTTACCTATGGCAAGTTCTCATACCACCACTCTCCGTCCACAATGGTAAACGACTCTTGTGAAAAATTTCGTTATATATCAAGAATGAACCGTGTACTCGTTGTAGCTAAGTGAATATGGTAGACTCTTTGATGAGCATAACTTCCATATAGATGCATTATCGCACTAACCATACTAGAGAATAAGCACATACACATCCAGACCAGACGAATCGTTCTGCACATCAAGTGAACTTATACACGAATGGGGATTGTTTACTACTGCAATTGACCTCATCTAACTAGATTCTAGTGGTCATATTTGTCGGAAGCGATTAAGCAGAAAACACGAGAGTTAAAAAATCAACCTACTCAAGCAAACTATGTTATGCTCTATAGTTTTTAGAGAAGGTGATGACTAAGATGTAGCAATTGTTCTTAAGACATCTGATTTCCAATGAAGATCAAGTTCCCTAGTTAAGGTTAAAATCGCCAAGTTTTGGACATCATCTCAAATTCTCCTCAAAGGCATAATGCTATCACCACAATTAGATAAAAACATATAAGTAATGAAAGAAGATATAGGCATATGAAACAACATACCATGTACGAGCGAGAAGAGGCTGCCGTTGGGGAAATAATCATACACGAGCAGACGTTCCTCCTTAGCCTGAAAATAAGCCCTGAGCGGAACCAGATTGGGATGCCTCAACCTCCCAAGAATCTCAATGTGTCTCCTGAACTCCTCCATTGTCGGGTAGCTCGCATCTTTCAGCCTCTTGACTGTTAGAATGTACCCCGATTCCATCACTGCCTTGTACGTGCTCCCCAACGTCCCCCTCCCCAACGTCTCAGCAGAAGCCTTCAAAAGATCCTCCAAGCTGTAATTCATCTTCTCATTGCCAACGAATGTCAAACTCCCTAGCGCTTCACTCCCTTGATCCCAAGAAAACCCCCGTTTACTCTCACTATTCTCTTCTGCTGCCACACTAGGCCCCCTCCACACCTCTTGCAGCCACCTTCCCCCACCTCCTTCTCCTCAACTCTGTTCCTCAAACACGGCATCAAAATCACTGCAATGATACATAAAAGCAAAAATCCGATGACACTGAGAATAGGAATCAAAATAAGCTTCTTATTCCACTTGTGGTGATGCCCCATCTCACCCGGCACTACTGAATACGATGGACTAGAAGATGGACCTAATTGACACTGCCTTTGAACTTGTTCGCCACACAAACCAGCATTAGCAATGAAAGAAAGTCCCTCAAATTTAGCCAACGCTGTAGTTAGCGGGATTCTTCCTGAGAGTAAGTTATTCGACACGTTAAAGAATCTGAGACTAGTTTGGTTAAAAGGGGGAATAGCACCACTAAATCTATTATCCTGCACAAAAAGCACATACAATCTGCTCAAACTAACAAACGCCTCAGGAATCTGACCCGATAACCTATTCTCCGACAGTACAATGACCTTGAGGCGATGCATCCGAGCAAGACTAACTGGGATTCCACCTGAAAACCTATTGTTGTTAAGGTAAATAGACTTGAGATTCACAAGGCCAGGAAGCTCTGGGATTTGGCCAGAAATCGAGTTCTCTTTAAAGCTCAACACCCTAAGCTGATTCAACTGATTAAGGCTTTTGCCATCTAATGTGCCATTCAAGTTAAACCTCTCCACCACAAGCTTTATCACCCTCCCATTCAAGCACTCTTTCACACCTTGCCACTGGCAAACGTCACCCCCTTCTCCTCCCTGTCCCCACGGGAGCGCCCCCAACGGGTCCATCGAGGCCCTCAGAGCCAAGAGAGGCTCGGCATCGCTTGATCTAACTAGTGGTGGCAGTGTGATGAATATTAACAACAATAATGGTGGAAACAAAAAAGTGAGCAAAAGGGGTTGTGCCTAAACACCAATAGTGGCAATGCAGCATCCATAGATAAAACTCAACAGACTTTCAAGACTGCAACAACCCTGTAGGGAAACCTAATAAATGACAGTATAGCTAAAAATGAATTCTTGAACTTGTACCCATCACTAAAAAAACACATGTAGTTCAAACTAAGTTAGCTATAGCCTCTTGATTAGCAGTAAGCATCTATAAAATCTTTTCTTTGGCTTCAACACAGCCAAAATTACAGATCTAGCACAATCATTAAAAGAGGGGGAGGGTGTGGGAAAAGATTAGTTTTTGAATTAACTGGGGCCAAAATGAAGTGCAAAATAAGGCGCCAGTTAGTCATTATCAACCCCTTAGGGTTGACTGACGTTCTCTCACATTTGCTTTACTGAGACGGCTTCATCAAGGTAAAAGGAAGGGGAAAAAAGCAAACTGACAAAAAACCCAAGAAAATGGAGATCAATCAATGAAACCCCATCAACTCACTGAGCTTTTCACTAATGGTGGTCTCTATTCTTCTTTGTTACTCAACTGTACACACACAATCTCTCTCTCTCTCTCTCCGAAATGAAGAAGTAATAAAAATTGAATCTTTATTTTCTTTCCTTCTCAAGACTAGTAAAAGAAAGAACATGCACGCCCACTTCCCCTAAATGCAGACGAAACTTTTCTTACATGAGATCTTTCAACATTCAAAACCGTTTGGCATAATTCTTTACCAACCCGCCAATCAACTTAGTTTCAAGCTGTAATACTCTCGAAAACTGCGTAGCTGCTTTAAAGAAGTGAGGAGCATTCAAGAACACAGCATAATTGAAGACCAGAAACAGTTAATGAGAGAGAGGGGTAGAAGTAACTTTTTATTAACCATAAATGGGAAAATGGTGGAGGAATTGAAAGCAGACAGCAGAAACAGGGGAGGCAATAAATGTTCTTAGGTGGGGGAGCACGGATTCAGGTGGCGTAGTTACAAGAATTTTGTGGCTGTCTTCAAAAGCATAATGTTTCATAAAATAATCGTACGTGCAAGTGATGAAAGCTAAACTACACTGATTGTGTTTCTTCTCTCTCTACTAGTCTCAATTTCTCAATTACTCCATAGTCCTTAATTTTTTTTTAAAACCATAGTGTTCTCTCAATTTGTTCTTTAATAAACGTGAATGTATTATTTTGTTCTTGATTCATTTGAGGAATCTGATTTTCAAGATTATTGACCATGATAGTGTAGGAATTTAAGTTTGGAGTTGAAGATTATAAAAACTAGAAGTGATCATAACAACAAATTCATGTACATCACAAATCATTTTTTAAAATTGAACTTGTACTTATAAAAAGTGAAAATATGTTTGTACCTACTAAAAAGCACTTGGGGTTCTCCCATTTTGGTATTCTGCTTTCAGCTTTATTAGTTTTTCATTTTCAATTTTACTTTAATATTTATTTATTTTTACATTATTTTAATTTTATAATTATTCACTAGAATTTATTATATTCGATTTGAATATATAATATTTTTGTAATTGTAATTGTCAATGTATTTTGGAGCTAGAAAAATATTTATATACCTCAGTTAATTTTTAGCACATAACACTCTTAGAGGTATAATCAGTTCGAATATCTACAATTTTAAAAACTTGACACATTATCGAGTTGAACTCGAGCTTTATTCACCAGATACATTCAAGCTCACAAACTTATTCGATCATTTAGTCAAGTTTAAATAAATTTTCTAATTATTCATTTAAAATCAATGTATTCTTAAAAGTATCTATACGTTTACTAGAGTCTATTATTCTCTCGTAACAAATAAGTTTTATGCAATAATTAATATATTAATCACTAATTAAAATATTAAATATAAATTAATTAATGAGTTTGCATATTTGTATATTCCATCTAACTACTGATTAGTTAACTAACTCGCTCACTAGTTAGCGTGAAGCTCAAATTTGAGAGTTTAGCAAGCTTTTACTAACTAAACTTGAATGAACTCTTACTAAATCGAAATTCAAGTAGTATTTCTTACTTATATAACCTTATATATGTTTATTTAAGGTATTAATAGGCAAAAATTCATAATACTCATAATATATGTCTTGCACGTGTATGTATAATTAAAGGAATATGTCATATAGATGTGATCACGTGATATATAATTTAAAGCTGAGTATAGATTATCTTTGTTGTTCCAAAAGGGGTCGGAAGCCCCCACACACCAGTCACATGAAAATATGAGGGGATAAATTATGGTAACTCAGATGTTAAGAAGTGATGAGGACTCGACTGCTAAGATTTGATCATTGGTAATTGTTCCAAATCTATTAGCTCTTAACCAACTGATCTAAGCCCGTGGGATGAGGTTGAGTATAGATTATCTAAACATATTATCGGATGAACCATGCCTTTAAATTTCATATCATTCGCGTTCATTATTTTAGTGATAGTTTGTACCAATATATTATAAACCTAGGCTAAAATCTCTTAAGCTATTAATCTTTTCATAATGATTTTTGATAGGATACGGCCCAACCTCTCGTGCCCAACAGCGAGGATATGGCCCAACCTCTCGTGCCCAACAACAGCCCCCAAACGCAGTGGGCCTAACCTAATGTTGCCCTACGGTTCACGCTTAAATGAAGATCCCCAAACCCAATTATGGGTAATGATAATGAGGTAATGTGTAGTAATCATGGGTAATAATGGTGGAAATCATGGTCGATTATAGGAGAATGATGGCCCGCCAATCAAGGGATTCGTGGTGAGGTTTACGTTTGTGTATAAATAGGAGTTAGATTGAAGGTAAAGGGTTAGCAAATTCATCGAATACTAGAGCCCTTTGAGATACTTTGTAATCGAGCGATAGTAAACATCTTGAGGATCATCTCCTCCGTGGACGTAGATCTTATTCTTGATCGAACCACGTAAAAGTCTCTTGTGTTCTTTACTGTTTTCATAAATCTCGCATACTAGATTTATCATTGGCGCCGTCTGTGGGAATCTCTTGAACAAAAAGCTGTGTTTTCTACAATCTAATGGCAAGGACACGTGCAAACGCTAGTACTGCTGGCGATGTCGGTAACAATCGTGCAGAGGACGATCAGGTGGTCACACAACGCCGGGGAAAGGGAATTGCGGACGCCACCAGCGGTCACACACCTGAGGGTCACATGGAAAATGCTTCCATACACCCTCAGGATCGCCGCCCCAACGAAGAGGAAGACACCGACCTCGATCGGTGAGCGAGGTTCACCGCTCCCACGAGGTCCTCGGTCGGCAAAGGTCCGAGTTCCTCAACGCCAACCTCAATCAATTCGAGTTTCTCAACCGAGGACAAGCGGAGCGGGCCCTCAAGAGTGCCCAAAGTGGTGGTTCTGAGCGATCGAGGTCGCCACCTCTCCGAAACAATCAACGCTCATCACGACATAATGATCGCCCCGATACCAAGGTTCATTCGTCCTCATACCCTCCGCGGAGTCGTTCTCCACCTCGACGTGATACCCATGAAAATGGACGGGAAAGAAGGGAGGAAAGACGAGTCGAACTCCTCGAAGAGATGATGACGTCGTTATCGATCTCCCACTCCCGGAGAGGATGGTAATCGAACTCCCGGATTCGACCGACACGGACGAATTATCTCTCCTTTTTCAAGGGAGATTCTGGATACACCCTTGCCACAGCGATACTGGGCTCCGAATATTGCTGCATACGATGGCCTGGAGATCCTTCGACTTCCTATTTGCCTATACCACCAATATGGCAAACCGAGGATGGAAGATTTCCATATGTGTAAGGTCTTTCCGAGGTGCTAATCTCCAACGCCGACGTTGGTTCACCTCGCTCGCCGTAACAGCATCCATTGCTTCAAAGACCTCATGGATCGGTTCAAATGGCGTTTTACGTAAGATGCCGTCTCAACAACCTTCGTCCGATCCGCTATAATCCGCCAAGGACGGGACGAAACAATGTCGAATTTCGTCTCCAGATTCATCATGGAATCCCTTAAAATAGATGAGAGTAACGATCTCTACATCATCAACGCATTCAAGAACGGGATCCGACCTGGAGCTCTGAATAAAGAGATCACCCGTGAACAGCCAAAGACAGCTAGTCGTCTTTGGACCCTGGTTGACAACTTTGTCAAAGGGGACGAGTCGGACCGGAAGAAGAGAGAGATCTGGGATGAGCAATGATCGAGAGAAGGAAGCGGGAGGATCGGGGCGAGGTCTTGAGCGCCGTGCGTTCGAAAGAATAAAAAGGGACCATGAGAATCAAGGTGGGACCTCGGCCAAACCCCAGTAATAACGATCGCCTATATTCAAATCCGGTATGAAATATTTGAGCTTCACATCGAGCTCTTTCCAAAACCTCCTCCTATGAAAGGAGGATCGAAAAAAAGTCAGCGGGAAAGTATTGTGACTACCACCAAGGGTGCGGTCACGATACGAAGATTGCAAGTCCTTGGGCTCGCAGTTGACGAGCTCGTGAAGGAAGGGCCGAAGAAGTACACCGCCGACCGGCGGGTAATAAAAAGCAGAGGGAAAATGGAGGTGGTAACAATCTGCGGACCGACCTCAACGGCAACCCGACACGAAGATGGCGAGGACGAAGGTCCCAATGCAATGGAGCAGTTTACGCTATAACCGGGCTGCCGGTTGGTACGACGAGGTCGTCGCTTAGAAATGAAGCTCAAGGCCGACCCTCAAGAGCCGAAAAACAAGCGGCTCGAGATGGAGAAAATATCGTGTTCTCAAAGACGACCCGGTACTAAGATCATGCCCACCGGGATGCCATTACAATACAAGCCGTGGTGGGTAATAAAATGTACATCGGGTCTACATTGACATCGGAGCCTCCGTTAGCATCATATTCGTGAGCTGCTGGATAAACTTGATGTCGGAGGAATTCAGATACACTCCGCACCTTCCGATTATGAGCTTTACTCAAGAGGCGGTTCAACCGAAGGTGTCATTACCCTTCCGGTCACCGTAGGCGCGCTCCCGTGTCGGTCACCAAAGCCATTCAATTTTTCCCGGTCCGAGCTCCTCTCCATACAACATTATCACAGGAAGAGATTGGTCAGATGCAACCAGAGCCGTCGCTCCGTGTACCACCTCACCATTAAGATACCCACCCCGTGGGAGTGTTAAGCATTCGGGGTGACCAAGCGGCGGCTAAAGAATGCCTACGAGTCTCAACCCAAGATGCGGCCTTACCTCGGGCCTAGCAATTCTGAGAACCCTCCAAGTTGCCACCTCGGGATGATCGTGAGAATCTTGACTATCTGACGACGACCCTTCCAAAGTTGTCAAGGTTGGTACCCAAGGTTCGGTCGATATTCGTCAGCAGTCTTGCGACTTCTAAGGAATATAGAGATGTATTTGCATGGTCTCCATTAGATATATTTGGGTCTCGCCGAGCTTATAACTCATCGTCTTAACATTGATCCGCCACTAAACCAGTTCGTAAGAAGAGAAGTTTTGCCGGGCGAAAGCGGTCATAAGAGACGAGGTAACCCAACTCTGTGAGGCTAAAATCTCAGACGAGGTTAAATACCCAACTTGGATGGCTAATCCGTTGTAGTTCGAAAGCCGGGAGGGATGGCGATGTGTGTCGACTATACCGACCTCAATAAACATTACCCAAATATCATACCCTCCCGACATTGACAAGAAGGTGGAAGCATTGGTCGGGCATGAGGTCTTCGTTTCTGGATTTATACAAGGATACCACCAAGTCTTGATGAGCCGGAAGACGCCCAAAAATAAGCGTTCATTATCGACTTGGTGTCTTTGCCACCGAAAGATGCCTTCGATGCGAAAAGCTGAGCTACCTACCAAAGAATGGTGGACGCGATCTTTAAGGATCACATAGGAGAAATTGTTGAGGTCTATGTCGATGATATAGTAGTCAAAAGCAAAAGGCGAGAGCTGCGCCATTGACCTCGAAACTATTCTTCGCCTCCTCGGTCGGCCAACCTCAAGCTCAATCCCGTAAGTGCACATTTATGGTGAGGACGGGTAAATTTGGGGGGTTTGGGTTTCTCAAGAAGGCTGAAAGCCAATCCTACCAAGGTGAAAACGGTGCTCGACATGCGGATCCCAAAACCATCCGTGAAATACACAAACTCACCGGATGCTGGCCGCCTCACCGATTCCTATCTCGAGCTGCCGAGAAGCGGCTTCCTTCTTCAAGATCCCGAGGAGAGCTCAGTTTCACGGCATGAAGAACACCAGTCGCCTTCACACGGTGAAGGAATATCTTGCCGACCGCCGACACTATCCGCCCAAAGCAAGGTGAAACTCTATCGTTATATCCGCCACCTCGGACGAGGCAATTAGTCTTGTCTTGGTGCGAGATGAGATGAGACGGTAACTCCCATCTACTTCATTAGCCGTGCTCTCAAAGGACCAGGAGACGAGGTACACCAACCTTGAGAAGGTAGCTCGGCCTTAGTGAGCCAAACAGCGCCTCGGCCTTACTTTCAAGCTCATTCGGTCCGGTACTCACGGACTTACCTCTAAGACAAGTCTTATCAAAACCGAGTCATCCGGACGTATAGCCAGTGGGTGGAGCTAGGCGAACACGATATCTCATACTCCCACAGTCGGCTATATAAAGGCGTGCCCTTGCATTTCCTTGTGGAGGTCAAATTCACTTGAGGCTACTAGCGAGGTCACTCCCGCCTCACGGTGAGGAACTCCGTCCTTGCATCACCCGGTGATTGTTGGCGGATGTATGTGGGCGGTGCCTCATGCAAGGCAGGCAATGCGCAGCATCCTCCTCCTCGGCCCGAGATAAGCAAGAAGTGACATACGCCCGCGGTTTACCTTCCCGACCACCAACAACGAAGTGGAATACGAAGCATTGATCTCGGACTACCGCAAAGGAATTGAAAGTGGACAAAGTCCGGATATTTGGAGATTCTGTGTCGTGGTAAACCAGGTATTAGGCACATACGAGGCTAAGGAGGATCGAATGAAGCAGTACCTTGAGAAGGCAAAAGAGATGCTGGCCTCGTTCAGATACTTCAGTATTAATCAAATCCCACGAGGGGAAAACAGCCGAGCTGACATCCTTAGCAAATTGGCTTCGTCATCGGCAAATCCGCCAGTAGAGGAAGTTCATTCCAGAAGCATTGAGGCGCCTCATATCAGCGTTATCTCAGAGGCTGAACCGAACTGGATGACACCCCTAAAAGCATATCTGGAAGTTGGCACACTACCTCAGGATCGACTGGAGGCCAAAAAGATGATGGTGAAATCCCAGAAGTATCTTGTGTATGAGGGCTCTCTCTACCGGAAGTCTTACCTTCAACCCCTCCTGAGGTGCCTCGGGCCAGAAGAAGCCGACTACGTGCTCAATGAAATTCACCGAGGGTCTTGTGGAAGCCACATCGGGTCACGAGCTCTCTCAAAAAAGACGCTGAGGTCGGGATATTACCGCCCACCCTCGCAAGATTCGCCGAGCTCGTCAAAAGTGCCCGGTGCGATTCACTCCACGGTCAGCGCCTCGATCGATCTAAGCGACTGCGAGTCCATGGCCTTTCATGCGGTGGGGATCGACATTGTTGGTCCGTTCGACCGAGCACCGTGTCGCCGATGCTTAGTCGTAGCCATAGACTACTTCACAAAATGAGTCGAGGCCGAACCACTATCGAGCCTCACGGCGGAGAATTCGGACCGTGTGGAAAAATATAGTCCGCCGCCGCATACCGCACGCTCGGTCTCGGACAACGCACCCAATTCGTAGATAAAAACTTGAGGTGGTGCGAAGAACTTCAGATCGATCAACGCTTCACCTCGGTCGCACATCCACAAGCGAATGGTCGGACCGAGGTCACCAACCGCACGATCGCATAAGGATTAAAGAAGAGGTTGGACCGAGCTAAAGCGATCGGGCTGAAAATCTCCTCAAGTCCTCGGGTCCCACAGACCACACCTCGGACGTCGCACGGAAACCCTTTCACCGGGTCACGGTATCGAGGCCGTCATACCGGTTGAGATCGGCGCACTAAGCCCGCGCGACTCTTCACTCGATCGGGCCGGGGCGAGGAAGAATCATGGGCAAACCTTGACGCCTCAAGAAAAGCGAGCCAGCCTTCATAAATGAAGCCAAGTATAAAGCCCAGGTCGCACGGTACTACAACAAAAGGGTCAAAACCTCCGCGTTCCAAGTAGGCGACCTCGTCCTACGAAATAATGAAGCCAGTAGAGCTGAGCGTCTTAACAAGCTGGATCCAACATGGGAAGGCCCATACCGTGTTCACGAGAACCTTGGTAAGGGGGCTTACAAGCTATCTCACTTATCCGTGCGCTTATCCCCGAACACGGCATATTTCTCATTTAAGGAGGTACTTTACATAGTTTTGATTTCAGATCAGCCTTATGTTAGCCTCCTTACTTGCCTTGTCGAAGTGCGATGTCATATATTTGTTGAATAAAATATTTATTTTTCTAATGAATATTTCATTTCGCTTCATTTTATTCGTATGCGAACATCTATTTGGATATACCGCATTGAACCTTCACGAGGGGACGCCCTCACGAAGATAAAAAACCCACTAAGTAGGGTACTCACTAAGCGCGCGCCGCACTCGTAGATTACTCATTGAATTGAACGTCTCAGTGCAACGCATACAGACTACTCACTAGTTTGAAAGTCTACATGCATGCATACAGATTACTCATTAAGTTGAAAAAATCTACATGTATAAGACATCCAAAATTGGATCCCACCAAATTATGGCAAAGTATACAGTATAAATACATTTACGACCAAACGAAGTCCTAAGCTATGTTTATACCTCTCAAGAGGAAAAACGTACACTTCGAAACGAGTCTAAATACATTTATACCTACATACAAAGTCCTACACCATGTACGCTCATTCGGGTTTCCGGGCTCCGCCTCGCCGAGACTCACTGAAGCTGAGATAATTTTGAACGAAATCCCCAGGTCGGCGATGGATACCCGGAATGAACTCTGTGCCTTCCACCCAATCTACGAGGACGACACCACCTCGGCCTGCTCCGGGAGTAGTCTGACTCGACGCGGGCGGATTCCGGCCTGGGGAATTCAATCCTGCACCCGAGGCCACACCTCGACCCCGTGAACCTGACGTCGGACCAGGACTATGCCCTTGTCCCCGAGCTCTAGCCCTTCCACGTCGATTTGCTGCCCGCGCGCGTCCTCCCCTCCGAACTGCCGAGCGCCGTCCTCTATACGCTCCACTGTCAGATGGACCCATTTGACGGAGCACTTCGGCGTGATCAGCGTAGCCGCCCTCTTCGTGCTCTTTAATTATGGGATCAGCGTTGCCCACTGTAGATGCGCGGCGGGCGGGGGCATGCGTCGTTTGCAAACGATCTCATACATCTGCATGTATTTTAGGACAGAGTCGAGGCAGTCTTTAAAATTCTTGCTATTTGGACCCTCCTCATCCCTCAATACCATGCCCTCCGCCAACAAGCTCTGAACTCGATCGTCGGCTTCAGATATAGTAGTTCCCCCAATCCGGCGGATTACCTTTTCGTACTCTTCATGCTCTTCCGAGATCCGAGCCGCCTTCTGTTGTCGCCTCAGTCGCTCGCAGATGCATCGATCGTCCCTGGATCACATCTGCAGATAAATCAGCCCCGACTTGAGATGTGTAATCCTTAACTTTAACGCCTCATTTTCAGCAGGAGGCGGGCCACCTCATGATCGCCTTCATGCAAACATTTCGGTTCGGTGACGATGCCGAGTGACTTCCATGTTGGCAATACCGAGTCATTTCGACGGACCGACTCCTCCAGGTGTCACCTCTTCATCCTTCTCGGCTAGAGCACCTCGGACTTCTTTCGCTTTGTTAGCAATTCATGATCCAAATCAAGTATTGAGGTGAAGAATGCTAGAAATAAGACAATCGCAAGGCATTTTAACAAGATATTTCTATTATTCAAATGGAAGTTTGTACAAGCCATGGTCCTATCGACCCTGCAAATCGCCTATTACATTAGGTCCACCGACCTCGGGCTCATTCTTGGGACTCTCCGACTTCTGCTGCTGCTTGCTGCTGCCGCTCCACGGTGGCCGATCTCGGGAACGAATGTCCGAGCTCGGACTGCCGCCTCGGTTTGGCCTTAACTCGACAAGGAATGCTTGAAGCTCCAAGTCTTCATCTTCCTCAGATCGAGTTCTGACCTCCGCCGTCGAGTGAGGCGAAGATGCCAGGCATCCACCACGGGAAAAGGTCGCCCAACGATTATGCGAGCGTAATTCTTGCATACCTCCGGATGGTCGACCTCAACCCAACCGTGTTGGTCCTTGTCAAATCTGGTCTCTACCGCCAACTCTCTAGGTGGGCACAAATCACTGCGGCCTCATCACGGCGGCTGGTCGGAGATGAAAGAGGAAAACTCTCCGACTGATAAGCACGCTAGCGAAGGCCCTTAGCATAGGTCCTTGCCCTTGACAAGGCGCTTGTCTGTGACGCCCTCCTCTCGCCTCGGCAGCCTCCTCTCTCACGCCTCCGCCGCACGGGCCACTGCAAGATCCGGTCCTTCTTCGAGGGCACTCTCGCGCCATCTGCCACTTGGCTCCTTGACTTTCGCCTTAGCAAGTTCGGCGTCCGCCTGGCAAAGATCTAGCGGATTCACCGCGGCCCTCGATCTGTCTGCAGCCGCCGCCTCTCCATGGCCTCATATTGCGAGGCACCTCAACAATAAGCCGGCCATGCGGTGCATCTCACCGCCATCGAGGCCGCATCACGAATATGGAACAATTAGCAACACGTAACAACAAACTTACAAGGAGAAGGGTAGCGACTTATACCTTTGGGAAGGATAAGGAGTCTTTGAAACCCGCACCTCGGGCAGAGGCGGCCATGGACCTCGATCTCCGCTGGTCGGGCCGAGGCCGTCTCGAGGACCGATCATCAAGTCTTTCGGTATGCCCACCACCACGGGCTGTTGGGTGGACTCGCTTGTCTCGTCTTCTTCTCGCGGCTCCCTTCGTTCGGAGGATGCGGCGAGATCGGCACATTGACTTCTCGGTAGGTCAACCTTCACCGCATTCAACATGAGAATTTCATTAGCACCACAAAATCGAGACGAGGGTAATAAAGATAAGAAGGTTGCCTCACCCAAATCGCACTCGACACCGAGCTTCGACCTATAGACACTCATTTCAAAGATCGTTCAAGTCATCCTCGGTATAGTTGATCGACAGGATCTCACCCATATCGTTCAATGACTTCTCCATAGGGCCTGGGATTAATTTTCACGTCCTTCATCGCCCCGAGGCCCCACTCATACCTCGGATACCCCTCAGCCCGCAAAAAGAAGTATCTATTTTGCCAGTGGGATACCTTCGATGGGGAAGCTATTTTAAACTTCAGACGAGGTGACAGGTAATATACTCCTCCTATAGACTTGATGCTAAAAAAACGCATCAAGACTTCGAAAGAGAACCCCTCGCCTATGCCATAACAGGCCAACCCTAGCCCAACCGCCGACCTAATAGAATTGGAGGTCAGTTGGCATATAGGGATACGAAAATACTCTTGAAAGCTAAGGAAAATGGGGGCAAAAGGAAATCTAAGCCCAGCTATTAAGCTATCTACAAAAATGGTAATAAATCCTCCGGAGGGCCATCGCCCTATCATTGGGTTTCGGCAAGCACCACCATGCATCCTCTGGGATGTGGTATTTCTCAGCAACCACCAGAAGCTCCTCTATCGTCAAAGTTGATCTCGCCCCACCAATCCTGAGGCCATCCCATACCGAAGACACTGGTGAAACCCTAGAACTAAGTCCTATGGATTTACCTAGGCGGTTATGGCATATATAATCTCTTACATTGGGATCTTGGCGCCGAACCCAAGCCGAACGAGTTATCAAAGCGAGAAGAGGAATGAGAAGGTGAAGAATACATACTTACTTTTTACGGAGCGGATTTCGATTTCTTCAACAAAGTGTGAAAAAGGAATTGGGGATTTCTAAGGTTATACTCTCTGGATTCAAACGTCGAAGGAGAAAGTGAGCGATTGCCTCTTTTAGACCTATTTATAGGATAAATGGCGCCAAAATCTGCCGCTTCGTTTATTACACGTGCCTATTTACGGTTGGATGTGTGACCGACGCGCGCACGCTTTTCGAAGTGCCCAACTACCGCCTGGCGCGTATGACGTACTCTCTGGAAAACGGACCGCCAGTCTGATCACGTGATGATTACGACAAGTTCGGACATCGGACTACGCCCATGTCCTAATACCAGAAGTATTTCAGGTCGGACCTCGACCTCCTCCTGACATCGGATCTCGACTTCAGCCAATGATTTTGAGTTCGGGCATCGGGCTGTGCCCCCATGTCCACCTCGGACAAGCAGAAGTATTTTCAGGTCGGACATGTCCACCTCGGATCGCAATATTTCGGTCGGACATGTCCACCTCGGACCCAGAAGTATTTTAGGTCATGGTGAATGACAAACCTTCAACAAAACTTGACCAAGCAATATCCCGCCTCGGAAAGCACATTCTCCCGCTTCACCGGCAAGGCTATTCCTTGACTTTTCGGAGGCTATGATAGGATATGGCCCAACCTCTTGGCCCAACAACAGGATATGGCCCAACCTCTCGTGCCCAACAACAGAGCCCCAAGCAGTGGGCCTAACCTAATGTCGCCTACTCGGTTACGCTTAAATGACGATCCCCAAACCCTAATTATGGGTAACGGTAATGAGGTAACGGTAGTAATCATGGGTAATAATGGTGGAGATCATGGTCATTATAGGAGAATGATGGCCCGCCAATCAAGGGATTCGTGGCGAGGTTTACGTTTGTGTATAAATAGGAGTTAGATTGAAGGTAAAAGGGTTAGCAAATTACTGAATACTATAGCCCTTTGAGATACTTGCTGTAATCGAACGATAGTAAACATCTTGAGGATCATCTCCTCCGTGGACGTAGATCTTATTCTTGATCGAACCACGTAAAAGTCTCTTGTGTTCTTTACTGTTTTCATAAATCTCGCATACTAGATTTATCAATTTTCGAAAACAGATGCATTTGCAATCAATTTTACAATTTCATTTCATATTTAGAAAAAGAAAAGTCAACCTATTTGTTGGTATTGTTATCGTCTCAAAATTTATAATTTATACTAGTCAATTATCATTAATTGAATTGTGTTTCTTCATTTTATAATTTCCTCATATTGACTTTTGGAGACTAATAAATATAAACATTAGACGAAAATAACGATTTCATTCAATTTCATCTTTCGGACACTTTTTCAAGGCAACACATTCTTTAATTTTGAATTTTTTGAAATAAAGGCAAAAAAGGAAAGTAAATATTATTCTATTTCAATAATCATTTTGAAATGAATAAGATTGTAACAATCCATATTAAGAAAGGAAAGTGTACAAAAAATAAAATAAAAATAGACAATAAGAGTTCCATGATAATAATTCTAAATTTTTATGCACTAACAATTGCACGTTCGCATAAATAGTCTATACCTAATTTTTGAAACGTCTACTTTTCTGGAAAATAATATGATGAGAGGTGGTCTTCTGTGCGGACATTCATATGTGCGAATAATGATATTTTTTTCAATATAAATGATACTTTTAAATTATAATGTAAAAAATATATAATATTTTTCTTCAATATAAATATATTTTTATTAAAAATAAATAGTTTTTATCCGTCCACACGATGCGAATAAATGTACATGAGTTTTTGTTTTTATGATATGATAATTAAACACGTGATGACATCATGATTTGTCTTGCAAACATGTGAGTGCGAATAAAAGAAAATATAATTTACCACGTGAATATGATGGTACACGTGTCAAATAATGAAGGATGTTTGGAACAAATTTTAAAAATCGCTAACTTACGATAAGGTTTTTGACCTTGTTTAGTGTCAATAGGGGAAACTACAAAAATCTCATAAACAAAATGTGGATATACTCAAACGTTATAAAAACATGTGAAATCAGGAAGAGATACCCCAATTACCCTTAAAAAATATTTTCTGAAGAACGAATGACTTAAAGCTGAGGAACGAATGACTTAAAGCTGAAAATATTCCCATTGGGCTTCGTCCATATACGAAGATCGGAATCCTCACTGTAGAGAGAAATCCGATCGGCGATCGGATTCGATCGGGTTACTCATTACCGATCGGATTCGATCGGAATCGTCACCTATTTTATATCCGACTTCTCTCTTTCGGATTTCACACTCGGATCACTCTCTCCCTCTCAGATTCCTCACTTTCTCCCCTCGGATCCCTCTCTCCCTCTTGGATTCCTCACTCCACACCAACGCCCTCTCACCAGAAATCTCGTACCATGGCTTCTCAGGTACTTCGCGCTCCAATATATACTTAGTTTGCAAGAATCCAATCGGTGTTTATAGAATCCGATCGAACCGACCGGTCGGATTCAAGGAAACCTACCGATCGATTTCTTGTTTTAGATTATTAAACCATGCGATTGTGTATTTAGATGCGATTATGATAATGATAAACAATGTATTTAGATGCGATTATTATTAAAGAATGCCGATAATATGATTAAATATGTTATTATGATAAACGTGTATGATTAGTTAAACGTGTATATTTGTTAAACGTGTATGATTAGTTAAACGTGTATTATTATTATTAAAGAATGCCGATAATATGATTTAATATGTTAAACGTGTATGATTTGTATAATATGCTATTATGATTAGTTCTATTGTCATTTTATGACTTAATATGCTAAACGTGTATGATATGATAATTATGCATATTTGTATAATTCGTATTATTTTTAATATGCTATATTTAATACTATGTATTTAATATGCTAAACGTGTATAATTTGTATTAGGGGTGAGCAAAACCGAATCCAAATCGAATAACCGAACCGAACCGTAGCAATTTGGTCGGTTTGGATCGGTTTTTTAAAAACTTCGGTTCGGTTTGGATGCAAAAAATGAAAACCGAACTTTTTTCGATTCGGTTCGGTTTAGTAATCCGAAATTTCGGTTCGGACCGAACCGAACCGAACTGAAAGTTATATATATATATATATATTAAATTAAAATATTAAACCCTATTAAATTAAATTATATATATATATATATTAAAATTGTTAAAAGTTCGGTTAACCAAAAACCGAACCGAAACCGAAGTTTAAAATTCGGTTCGGTTCGGTTGAAATTTTTTAACGGTTCGGTTTTTTCGGTTTTGGATTTTCGGTTCAGTTTTCAACCGAACCGGTCGAATGCTCACCCCTAAATTTTGTATAATATGCTATTATGGTTTATTATGCTATCTAATTATTGTTTTTATAATTAAATATGTTTTGTATGATTTATAATTATGTCATTATTATATGTTTTATTTTTATGATATTTATACACTTTATTGTTTTTATTATTAGGGTGATGTTAATTATTTGAGACCCGGGATGATAAATATTGTGGTCCAAATTAGCACATATTATAGGATTAATTACTTAGATATAATTAAGACTAGATTATTGAAGATTGATGGTAAAGAATTACTGGATAGGTTTACTAGTGGATGCTTTGGTCACTTACTTAACTGGAAGCCTAGGCCAAAAAAACTCATGGCTTTGCACCACGTGATTTCCCGACAGATTAGGACATATGATGATCTACTATGGTTTCATATGAACGGACGGAGACTTTGTTTTACTGTTCATGACTATGCATTAGTCAATGGTTTAAATTTTTGGAAGCTCATCATTTAATCTTAGTAGAGAGCACTGGTTGCAACATGTTCGGGTGTTTAGAGCTTTTTATCGTTGTGACCATATATCTGTTGGGGATTTAATAACGTGTTTTTGTGATCGGAGCCTACATATAGATGATGCGGATGGTAGTTTATACCTCCGTGCTGCGTATATTATTATGCTATATGAGATGCTATTATCTGTAGATCACAGAGTGCTGGTGGACTCGTGGGCATTGACATTGGTCGATGATTTGGATTTTTCGCCAGATTTCCGTGGAGTGCATATACGTATCAGTGTATGCGCCATTACTTATATCGATTTAAGCGAATAATAAATATAATTTCTATGGACCAGCTTGGGCATTGGTTGTTTGGTCGCTCGAGGTCATACATGGTCTGGGTGGGGGGGCTGTTGGGAAATATGTTAGCCAGTCGGCGTACCCTAGATGCTTGAGATTGAGATTCAAGTGCAAGGCCTCAGTGGATGATTTATCGATTTTATTTGAATCTTAGGTACTATTTTTTACATATCCTAAAATTTGTGTTATAATTGATTATTTTAATTTTAATTAAGTCTTGTTTATTTGAATTGTATATAGGTCGATCAGTATATTCAGATCGTGGCCATGGAAAAAGAAATGGCCATATCCTACTGTTGGATTTGTATACTGAAAGCAGTTTGGTTGAGCTTGTATACAATGTTTCTGTTACCACTATTACAATCTCCTATCCGATTTGAATACTTGATTGCATATATCGTGTCCCCTTATCTCATATATAAGTTAGATCATACGATTGTGTAGAAGATCACGTAAGTCCGTATGATTGGTCAAGCTTAATGAGATATAAAAAGTTTCACTGTTGAGACGACTTAAGGACGAGTTGTCGGTTTAGGGCAGGTATAGATAAGAAGTGACTTGACTTAGTTGCTTGTCTATCTTTGATGCGTCTCGAGCGTATTGAAGGATCACGATGAGATGTGTTCTTCTTCCGACCGTCGTGAAGAACCAAGATCTCGGTGACTTACGATGATCTAAACCTCGATAAGGTATTAGGTGAGTATGAGTTCTTGACCATCACTTTGACTTGTTATGAGTGAGGGTTATATGTTCTAACCAAGATTCTCGCATCTTGGGTGGTGGCGATCTTGTATGTCACGCTAGTTATCTCAGACGAGTCACCGTATCCGTTTAGGATGATGGCGCCCCTTAAGGAGCTCAAGGTTTATTGTACTAAACCCGCAGTTGAGTTAGCTCAAGTACAATAATAAGGTTGAGTGGTACTACTTAAGAAATGAAGTTATTAATCGTTTTAAGCGATCAGTTGCTAGAAATGATTAATGGACGTTCGATATCTTAAATACGGGATTCGTAATGTCTAAGTGCAAGCCCGACTCAACTTGGTAATAAAGGGTAAGTCAACATTCTTTCTCTAGTGGCATGATCGAATGTTTATAAATTAATTTATGTTACAATTTGAACATAAGATAATTAATTTATTTGAGGCCCATCTTTATTCCTTGCATTTGATCCCTGGGCCGCCCATCCAGTTCGTAGCAAGAGGAAAATCGGCGCCCATGATGCTCAATTGGCAAGATTTTATTCTCTTTATCCACAAGGATATAATTATATTTATGGTATATGCATAGATCCTTTCCATATAAGATTATGGTAATAATCCTGAGAGTATGGAAATAATCACGTGAGTATGGAAATAATCCTAAGATTATGGTAATATTCCATATAGGATTATGGTAATTTCCATATAGGATTATGGTAATTTCCATATGGGATTAAGGTAGTGCATTATAAATATAAGGTATGAGATAAAGTCTAGGTTAATGCACATAATACACACAAGAATTTTCGCCCCTCATTGTATTAAGAGAAAATCTAGAAAATTGTGTGGAGAGTATTGGGTGATTTTCGAAGCATTCTCCATAGATCGTCCTCACTCGACGTTGGAGATTGGGCAACCGGATACGATCCGAAGGTCAAAGCACGAGTCCGATCCGCTCGATCCGCTCATCTCGCTCCATCGACCTCTTCGATCCAAAGGTAAACACGTGAAAACCCCAACGTGTTGCGATTTAATTATATAGACGCATGCTAGGTTTATAATCAATGTATGGTGAATTAAACACCCAAGATGGATCCTCGGGGCGAGGGTTAACATATGTTTTCCCTACACCTACTGGATATCACTCGGACACGGCGAGGCACTTGGTATGCAGCCCCAAAATCCGTTGAGGGATAGAGAACGTTTCCCCCACGAGCACCAGTCGTTAGTGGTGACAATGAGGGGAATTCTCGTGCCTCTGAGGGTACTTCACGTTCGCGTCCGAGACGCGATACGAGACGACATATTATTGAGGAGTCATAGCACAACGCTGATAAACGCACTTTTTACTAGTTTAATAATGATATATTAGAATTAATTTAGATCAGTTTAAGTGTGTTTATATAGTTGATATTATGTTTTTAGCTATTTTGAGAAGATACTGCTCTTGGGGTTCCTTTTTGGTGTTTTGTAGGCTTTTCAGGTGATAATCGATGCACAAGGCAAAGAAGTAACCAAAGATGAAAAGGAACAGGAGACTAACGACCGCTAGCTCGCTCTAAGAAGTCTCTGTATCGAGGCTAGCGACCACCCTAGCGGTCGCTAGCCTGGCCGCGAGGACCTCCCAAAAGTCTCTGTATCACAGCTAGTGACCGACCTAGCGATTGCTAGGCCGGCGCGCTAGGCGCCGCGGTCTGAAGAGAATTAGGGCTTCGGCCCATTATCTATAAATACCCCGGACCATCTATGGTGCCTCTATCTCGTTTTTAGCCGATTTTGCACTCATATTCTTCAGTTTTTGTTCTAGCCTTAGATTTTATACTTCCAGACTTTAGATTCTTGCAATTCTATTTTTCGTTCAACGCATTGTAATCGACATTTGAGTAATACATCCGAAGGATTTCAGATTTTCAGCTTTCTACTCGGGTTTGGATTCAAACCCCACAATTGTTCTTCAGACACTCCATTACGGGTTTTATCAATACAATTCCTGTTTTAATTTTAATTTCATCTTTTATTTCAATTTCTATGTGTAGCTAATTTTCTGTTCTAATCCTAGGTTTATATGGTTTTATCCTAAGTGTGCTAATTCCTGTTATTTGCTATTTACCTTCCAGTCATAAATTTGTGATTCATGGAGCTTAATCTTATGTGTTGATTTCTGATTATCTTTAATGCATATCTAGTTGCCAATTAAATACTTAACAATGTTAATTGTCAATCGATCTTGAATGCACAATACGGGTAAGCCTTAAGTCGTAGCTGAGATAGGAACATCCGTATGAAGCATATTCTTTGTGATCTATTTGGAGTTACTAATTTTCACCTTGAGACGTATCAGTAATAGGTAAATCAGTAATCAACAACCATAATTATCGTAACTGAAATTGATGGTTACTTATGTGATCTTTCATCTTTGACTGGATTAAAAATTGGTTAATAGGGAGCAGGATGTCACAACCTAATTTCTTAACCAGAGATTAAACTGTGACTAATGACTATATACGAACTATTGGGACTAATGACAAGAGAAAGAATCCATAATGTGATATGACAAGAATATATGGAGGATGAATAATGGGTGACGCCAAAGTATATATAAATTTCAATCAATATGAAATGATTTGTTTCCATAAAGTTAAATGAATAAAAGGAATGACAGAGGTAAGATAATCAACATGTCACAGCCCAACTACTTAATCAGGTAATTAGGCAGTGACGTGGGGTTAAGAAGGAAATTATCAACAAATATGACCAAATGTACATCAAGGGAAAGATAAGATGTCAACTTTCATCCCGAAGGAATCAAACAATTAGGGTTCAAAGAAATAGAATGGATTGTGACAAAGGATAATTTTATGTCCTCAAACCACAAGAAAGAATCGAATGAAGAAGAACAACGGTTGAGAACAAATAATCAAGATAGGATAACTAAATTGGTGATTCACAATCAACTAAATATTTAGTAACAGCTTAAAGAATCATGAAAATTTTCAAATATGAACATGTAGAATCCTTGTTCACTAAAACCAATCAACCTCAAAATCAAAATACCAAGATCATAACAATGGAAATAAGATTCTTATCAAGGACATGATCCTTTCGTCATAGCAAAAGACATAAACAAGTAAAGGCCAAAGTTCGGCAACTGGAAGTGTGGCTGAGAATTATGTATGAAGACATAACTCTCTGGACAACAAAACATAACAACATCAATGATTAACATTAGCATATAAACAACTTATTCATGAATCAAATCATTTAGAGAAGCTCCTTCGCGCAACATTCGATTCCAGCATCCTCTCGAGCTCAACCTGCATATTTAGAAATATATGCAGGGCGTGAGTACAAATTGCACTCAGTGGTTATACGCCAAAACATAAAACATTGCCTTTAGGGCTATAAAATTGACTTGCCACAAAATAAACTTATGCAGGGGTTTTTATTGAAATTACCTGCATAAGACTTCTCAAATCTGTTCATTCATACTCATATCATCATAACATATGTATATGCACATCATATGCTTGCATGCAACTTTTCTTTTCCTTCCCATATCCACGGTTTCTTTCTGTGTATTGAGAAGTAGGCCTCCTTCTCAAACACTTTTACATAACATACCCGAGTTGGTTCCGAAGGTTACCAACTACGGTCATACCCGACGTCGGTCATTTTTTTTTTTTTCTTTCTTTCTTTTTCTTCCGTGGATAGGTAGTGCATTATGCTTATGCTCATGCTCAAAACTTTGGCAAGTCAGTTAACTTTCAATAAATGCATATCATATCATTTCATCTTTTATGCAAAAACATATCATATCATTTGAAAATATATAAAAGCATAAGCATATCATTATAGAAAATACTTATACCCACCTAGCAACAGTCACTCAGGACTGTACCTTCTGTCTTCACTTCTTTCTTTTTCTTCTTTATCTTGATCCCTTAATCGACATAGATCGGCATAAAAGCCTATCAAGAATCAAAATAAGACATAACTTATCTTAGTCGTCAACACGATTATATCATATCTTCTCGATATCAAGACGCTATGGTCTATCAATATTTGGGTCATTGCATCCTCTAACATCTTATTAACAAACAAATTCTATCGAAATTTCTAAGAAAGTAACGCTTATAAAGCGATCGCCATTTCAATACCAAGACAACCCAACTTATCCCAAACTCCACCAATCTTCACCATATATCTAAATAAGCATAGACAACTCAACAAAAAGCTTCAACTATCCAAACTTAGCAAAACCTAACGGCCCCTTAAGACGTCGCCTATGCCCGACGCCAAAATCACGTGAGACGTCATCCAACACCAACAAACCTCTATACATGCTCAATTTTCATCAAATATCATCAATTACTCAATACAATACAAAGATCAAAGCTTTAGTTTTGAAAACCCATTTTCGACGACAAACTAAAATTTTACACTTTTTGAATCATTTTATACCCGACTCGGTATCCGGATCGGTATTAGGGAAAAATCCGAATAAATCATTTTAGACATTATTCATATCATAGAATCCAAATACGAAGTAAAAATGATCAAATAAAATCAAAAATCCAACAATATATGGACTTAGGGTTTCGGCCATTTAGGGCTTTTCAATATAGTTTCGATTTCGGAAACGTTTTCTACCCAAACCCGATCGGTTAAACATGTTTATATCAATCAAACATGTTTATATCAATCCAATAAAATATATATGAAGGCAATTTAATGATATCAAAATCATATATTCAAGATCAAGGCATCCCATTTTTCAAAAATTATGCCAAAATTCCAAACAATAACATATGATCCACAAATTCAACGCTAAACAATACGTAGACGACGAATCTATCATAAAATCATGAAATAATTAAACAAAACATAATCCTTCACACTTTCATCATAGGACCGAAAATTTGAAATATACATATGCTCATGATTTTAAAATTTTCAATCCGTAGATGTGTTCTAGAGATGAGATTATACCTCGTTTCGAAGACGGATTGAAAATTCAACGGTTGGATCTTCCTATTTTTTTCTCAAGATTTTCAAAAATTTGGTGTGTGAATATGTGTGTGTGGACGTGAGTTTGGGATCAAAAATGAAAATGAATAGTAGGTTCTAAAGTATAAAGTATATATTATGTAATAAATATTTTTTATTTTCTTAATAAAATGATTATTCATCATTTTTCTAAAACTTTTCTTTTCCTTTCTTTTTATCATTTTATTTAATAGCTAAATAATAGCTTTTCTTTGAAAATTTAAATATAATTATTGTAAAATAATACATAACGTTTTTATAGCAAGAAATCGAAACTAATAATCCGATAAAACAATCTCTACTTGAATCTTTGCTTTTGAACTCAATAATATATCATAAACATCAAAATATAATTATTAAAAATATATTTTGATCTCAAAAGCCATTTTAAATACTTTGCTCTTAATTCGAGCTTAATCGGCAACCGCCGATGTCACAAAACATAGATTTTGAAATTCTCAATTTTCTGAAATCAAGACTTCATTGAGCATGTATCTATCATTTCAAGACCCTTGGAATCTAGGTCTTCTTATTCTAAATAAGATCTAAGAATCTTATCTCAGATTCTATCTCGCATCTGTCTCAATTCTATTTTCTCAATGCGAAGCTTAACGTAAAAGCTTCTAACTTAACCAACTCTTTCTTAAGGATGCAATGCCCTTCTTATAAAGCTCTTAATCAGAAGCTAATCTCTGCGACAGAAAATGCGGGGTATTACACAACAACATCCGACTTTTTCTCAAAAAGGGTTATCCAAATTTGTAACAACAACATAACGATCATTCGAGTCAGAGTATGACAACAGAAATGGTAGTTGAGTTATATGTATGAGGACATATAACTCTGGGCAACAAATTACAACAACACGCACAAAATTATCCATTAACAACAAAATGACAAGAACACCAACATTAGTTCAAGATAAACTTTCAAACAACATAACACCATGACAAGTCCGACTCCAACATTTTTAAACATCCATTACAACCAACAACTAAACTAACTTTCCTTTGAGTAACAAAAGATATAAAGGAGTTCGACTCCAACATTATCCTCAGAACATAACTACCAATCAAACCAAGTTTGTTTCCAACAACAAGAGATATCAAGAGTTCAATTCCAACGTCAACAACCAACCGTATTAAACAAACCGAACAACAAGAGATGTTTCCAACATATAAGGCAGAAACCATAAAAACCATAGTGTCCACTTTCCAATGCAATCTCCAGAATCCCAGCTCAACCTGCATGTTTAGAAATACATGCAGGGCGTGAGTACATAAAGCACTCAGTGGACATATACCGAAAACATTTAAAACTTTGCTCTTAGAGCTATAAGATTGACTTGCCTTAACATTGCAATACACATGGGTTTTAGTGAAAAACCTGTGCATGCTTTTCATAAATAAAAACTTACTTGCTTTCATATTCACAACATCATATCAAATGCATATGCATGGTCTATGTCTGCAGACAACTTTCTCTTTCCATATCCACATATTTTCTATGTGTTGAGAAGTAGGCCTCATTCTCAAACACGCTATAACCCGAAGGTCGCTATCCGACGTCGGTAAATTCTTTCTTTCTTTTTCTTTTCTTTCTTTCTTTTCCGTGGATAGGTAATGCATCATGCTCATGCTCATGCTCAAATTTTGGCAAGTCAACATTTTTCCAAATAACATGCAACATATAATGAAATAATAAAATTTAGCACGTGCTATATTTTGTTCGAAAGCCCACCTGTAAACTTTACTCGATAAGTTTTATCAAATTTCCTTCATTTTCTTCTTCTTCTTCTTCTTTGATTGCCTAGCCCTTCTTAGACGTACCTTAATTTAATCAACAATATCAGTATTCGAATAAGGACATTTTTCATCTTTCAGATATACACGAATTCTTTCTTATTCATTCTCTTTCTTTTCTTATGTTTTCTTTAGATGCTTTTGTCTAAACTTTCACCTATAAGAATTATAAGTCTTTCGGGTCATTGCATCATTCTTTTGTTTTTACTTTCTTTACATATTTATCATATTTGACTCACATGAGTCTACTTTAGTAACAAATGAACGATTAATAATTATTTCACAATTACACTTTAATGAACTAAATCACATTCTTTTCTTTACTTAAACACTTTGTTTCTTATCCTTAAGTTATTTATGCATAACTCTTCAACTAATCTTCTAACTTAAACTTTCATTATAAATTAATTAGTAAGCAATCAATATACTTTTTGATTGAATTCATCTCACTCTTATCATACGTTAACCTTGTAAACCATTTTCAATCAATTAATATCACATAACATAACTTATCCAAAACATGAACATATACATAAGCCTCACATTTTCACCTTCTTAGATCTATCATTTCTAATTAAGCTCCATTAGTCTTTATTTACCTAATAAGTTCATAATCCATATGATTTACAAAGAATAACCTTAAACTTTGAACTTCCCATTTTCCACATAGTTTTCGAAAATTTTGACAATATGTATAATTTATATTTTTCTTCAAATTTCTTTCTAATTCTAATCTAATATATATCAACCTTAAACAACAATAATAATGGCATATATCAACTTTAACATGACTATATCAACCATACATGCAAACTAAAATTTTCCACTTTCAACATATTAGTTTAGAAAATTCTAAATAATTCACATAATGCTCAAATCATCATATTAAACTCATATATCAAGCTAATTGAAGAAAATAAAATCAACATCACTTTTCTCAACATTTTGAATTTTTTGAAAATATATATATGTATCATAAATTTATTTTTGCTAGATTTTCTTTCGAATTACATACCTAAACATGCTTAATCACATAATTAAAAACTAATTTCCAACATAAGACAAACATATCATCACTTTAATTAAAGTTCATGAACTAGGGTTTTTAGTCTTAACTTTAATTTCACAATTAAACCATAAATATTCCATTATTTCTACACTGATCCACCAAATATCACCATATACCATCAATAATCACCAAATATAACTTAATTCTTCAACTTCATATCATCAATGTCTTCACAATTTGCCAACAATAATTAGGCTTAAGAATTAATAAAGATAGAAATATACCTTTGTTTCCAACTTAAGATTAAGCTTGAAGAAGGAATTTTGGAATTAAATGGCTTGATCAAGAAATTTTTCCAAGTGTGTGTGTTTCGAAAATTTGGGAGCAATTTGGAGGATTTTTTGAAGATGATGAATAGTATGGAGGTGTGGTTTATATATATCTAAATTCTATTTTATTTTTGATTTAATTTAATTAAATGCTTAATCATCTTATTCTAGAATGCTCCCATTTAATGCTCCCATATTCATATTTATCCTTAATAATAATAATATGATATGCATTGCATATATATTTTATCTAATGCTAATAACTATGTACATATTAATTGCTTTTCTTGTTTTCTTTACTTTAGAAAGTAAAAATACTAACATGCTAATCTTATATCCATACTATCATACTTAATACATAATATGAAAATGTAACATATATCAATGCATAATTTAACTTTTTTTTTCTATTGTTATAGCATTTCTTTTATCATTAAGATCAAATAATCAATCTATATAATAATTTAAATTTCTAAACAAAGTCTTCTACTCGAAATTTTTAGGATTCAATTATCGATCACATTTTATTTTACTAATTGAAATCAAATAATTTGGATCTTAAGCATGTCTATTTTCTTTCTTATTATGGATGCAATGTCCGGTTTAACCTTAATCTTTAGTTAATTACTAATTAAAAGTTAGGGATATTACACAGGATAAACACACGCTTTGGATAGAATTATTACATCCCTAGGGTTATTCTATTTGTCTATTTGATTTTTATTATTATTTTTATTCGTCTTGATTCATTTGAATTTGAATTATAAATTTAGAGTCCCAAAACTCTTGTCAACCAAATCGTTTGCTTTGATAATAAGAAAGAATTATTTAGTTAACTTCTATATTTCCGCGTTACAATCCATGTAGATACGATACTCGACTTACCTATCTACTAGCATGTTTTCGTGTTAGAAAATAGGCTGATTAAATTTTGGCGCCGTTGCTGGGGAATGTTTAGATTATATAGGAATAACTTTTTGATTTAGAATTATTAATTCAAGCTTTATTTTTAAATTTTACATTTTTTTACTTGCCAGGACTAATTTCTCCCTTTATTTCCAGGTAGTTTATGATCACAAGGTCCCGGGGACAACCTACACGGCCTTTGGACCTTGAGATCGAAATCACCCAAAAGAGAAAGAAGCGAGAAAGGAGACTGCAAGCAATAGCAACAAACAACGCAGATATCGCTCCAGAGCATGTTGCTCGTCTTCTGGCGGAATTCACTGAGATGCAACGCCAGATGATGAATATGGGAATCCTCCATGCTCACGAGACACGACCAATGAACTATATGTATCGACCTCCTACTGAACAGTTTGAAGGAGGTGGATGGGGCCCTACAGTGAACGTTAACAACTTCGAATTGAAACTAGCCCTAATTAGTATGGTACAAGGTAACAATTTGGGGAAGGAGTGACAGAAGATCCAAATGCTCACCTGGAGACATTTTTGGATATATGTGACACCATCAAGCAAAATGGGGTGCCACAAGACACTATCCGAATGCGCATGTTCGGATTTTCTCTGCGTAACCAGCGAATGATTGGTTCAAGAGCTTGGACCGTACAGGGATCACCAGTTGGGAGAAACTATGCGATAAGTTTCTTTCAAAATACTTTCTGGCGGCTAAAGCTCAAAAGATCATTGCAGAGATCTCCCAATTCTCCCAACTGGGAGATGAGTCATTATTCGAGACGTGGGAGAGATTTAGAGGCTTGTTGAGGAAATGCCCTCAACATGGATTTTCTAAGGAACAACAAATTACTCAGTTCTACAGTGGACTAACACCCCAAACCAGAAGCATAGTGGGTGCGTCAACAGGGGGGATGTCTGTTAAACTGAAGAGTAGAGGATGCCAGCAGGATATTAGAAGAGATGGCTGCCAACAGCTATCAATGGCCTATGGAGAGAACACTTGTGACTAAGGTAGGTGCTGTAGAGTTCGACTCTAAATATGATGACCTCTTGGAAAAATTTACACTTCTTAAGAGCCAGTTTAAAAAGAAGAGGAAAGCTAAGGGGGTAGCTCAAGTCACTACTGCAGAGCCGGACTTGATAGAGACGGAGGACGTTAACTTTATAAATCAGAGGAAACGTTAAGGGGGAAATCCGGCATATCATCCTAACAATAGGAATCATCCCAATTTCTCCTATGCCAACCCCAATAATTTCCAGCAACATCCACTAGGCTTCACAGTGCAGAATGTAATTATTCAGGAGGCGAAGAAGCAATCACTGGAGGAAATGATGCAGCAGTTGGTTGTAAGTAACCAACAATTAGCAACTCAGTAGAACTCCTTCATTAGTAATACTGATCAGAAGATTACACATCTGGAATCCACTGTAACGGCTATAGGAAAATATATGAAGATGATGGAGAACCAGATCAGTCAGATAGCTGCACAGCAGATGGGCAACACAAGTCGGGCCAATTTCCTAGCACTACAGAGGTAAACCCGAAAAATCAGTGCAATGCCATCCGGTGAGAAGTGGAACAACCTATCAGAACCACCCGGAACAAGATAATGGTGATATGGAAGAGGCACCGGGACACAAGAGCTGAGAAAAAGGTCGGGTGCCGAACATAGAGGAAATAGCGACCGCTAGGACAAGTACATAAGCTTTATCAAGGGCTCGCGACCACCCTAGCGGTCGCTAGGGAGGCCGCGAGTCAGACCCAGTGGAGAAGCTTCCGACATTCACTCCTCCAGTACCTTTCCCAAGTCGGCTAGCTAAGCCGAAATATGACGAGAAACTCACCCGGTTCATGGAGATGTTTCAAAAGGTGCACATCAACATACCATTACTAGATGCACTTAGAGATATGTCGGGGTACGTTAAGTTTTTGAAGGATGCAGTAGCCAACAAGAAGAAGTTGGGAAGATTTGAGACCATAAATTTATCTCAAGAATGCAGTGCCGTGCTGCAAAAGAAGTTGCCGCTAAAGCAGAAAGATCCAGACAACTTCACCATAGCTTGTGTCATTGGAGGGCAGACATTATCCCGAGTATTATGTGATTTAGGGGCAAGCATCAACCTGATGCCTTTGTCTATATTTAACAGATTGAAGATTGGAGAGATCAAGCCTACTACTATTGCTCTCCAGATGGCAGACACATCAGTTACCTATCCAAAGGGGATAGTGGAAGACGTGCTCGTCAAGGTTAGAAATTTTATCTTTCCAGCAGACTTTGTGGTCCTTGATATACCAGAAGATGGAAACACGCCTCTCATCCTGGGAAAACCGTTCTTAGCCACAGGCAGGGCACTAATTGATGTACAAGATGGAGACCTTACGTTCAGGGTCAATGATGAAGAGATGAAAATCTCTATATACGACGCAATGAAGCAACCTGAGGAGAAGATAGTGGAAGACTGTCGAGTCATTAAGCAGTTGTCCTCCACCCAACTACAGTCAGTAGACCCTGTTGAGTTTTGCATGCAGAACTTAATTTTCACTTCCTCTAAGCTCGACGAAGCATGTGATGAGATCCTGGAATACCTCGAGGCCATGGAAAAAGTAAAGGCCCTCCCCGAGGAGTCAATGCCTTACTTAGATGTGAGGAAACCAGTTGAAGGAGAAGACACTACAGTGGCGACAGAAGAGCACAAGCCAAAAGTAGAATTGAAAGAATTACCTGACCACCTCCAGTATGTTTTTCTAGGAAATGATGAGACTTGTCCAATTATAGTCTCCTCAGAGTTGACAATGGAAAAATTGGCTAAGCTTATGGCCGTACTGAAGCAGTACAAGTTCACAATTGGGTGGACTATTTCAGATATCAAGGAGGTCAGCCCTTCGATTTGCATGCATCGGATATTGTTAGAGAACGAGTACAAACCAAAGGTGCAACCTCAACGCCGTCTGAATCCGACAATGTAAGAGGTCGTTAGAAAGGAGGTGCTAAAGCTGTTGGATATAGGGGTGGAAGTTTGGTATTGGATATTCAGTTATTCATATAACCGAACCGAATTTTAAGTTATCGATTTATCGAATAACCGAAAAAATTGGATCGGTTAGGTATTTGGTATCAAAATTTTAGAAAAATCGGTTATCGGTATACCCGATAACCGAATTGTGTATACCGAATAAACCGAAATACTGTATATATATGTATTACAAAATATTATTCTATCAAATTTTATTGTAGAATAGTTAATTTGGGCGCTGGCCTAAGCCTTTTGCTCGGTTGAATCCAACTAAAGCCAACCTATTTGTTTTTATGATAACGAATTAATTATAAATATAGTTAAAATGAATATATTACAAGAAACTATCGCAGCTTAGTTGGGTAGGTGCATGTCTCTTTTCATTGAGGTCGTGAGTTCGATTCTCACTTGGAGCAGAATTCACCTTTTTAAAAAAAAAATAAACCGGGTAACCGATCGGTTAAATAGATCGGTTAATCAGTTAACCGATTAACCAACCGATTCGGTATTTGGTATATACATTTCATGTAGTTCGGTTTCGGTTAACCAAAATTTCGGTTTCGATTAACTGAAACCAAACCGATTTCCACCCCTAGTTGGATGCAGGCATGATCTATGCTATATCAGACAGTGAGTGGGTGAGCCCAACTCAAGTGGTATCCAAGAAAAGGGATGTCACTGTAATTCGAGATGACAAGAACGAGCTCGTGGCAACAAGGCTCGTGACGGGTTGGCGAGTTTGTATTGATTACCGTACATTAAATGCAGCCACAAGGAATGACCATTTTTCCCTGCCCTTTATTGATCAGATGTTGGACAGAATGGTAGGATATGGGTTCTGCTGCTTCCTAGATGGATATTCGGGGTACAATTAGATTGCCATCGCCCTAGAGGACCAATGCAAGACGGCTTTCACGTGTTCTTATGGAGTGTTTGCTTTTAGGAGAATGCCGTTTGGGCTGTGCAATGCACCAACAACCTTTCAGAGGTGTATGATGTCCATATTCCATGGTTTGATCGAGAACATTATGGAGGTATTTATGGATGACTTTTCTGTTTTCGATTCTTCTTTTGACCATTGACTCCACAATTTGTCCCAAGTGTTACACAGGTGTCAGGAGACGAACTTAGTACTCAACTGGGAGAAGTGCCATTTTATGGTAAAAGAATGTGTGGTACTGGGCCACAAGGTATCCGCTAAAGGCTTGGAAGTGGACCGAGCTAAGATCATTGCAATCGAGAAGCTACCTTCTCCCACCAATGTCAAATCAGTTAGGAGCTTTCATGGACACGTCGGCTTTTATAGACGCTATCAAGGATTTTTCCACGATCACGAAGCCGCTATGTGGATTGCTAGAAAAGGACACTAGCTAAGTTTGTGTTCACCAGTGACTGCATGAGGGCATTTGAGAAACTCAAGCAGGCTTTAATCTCAACTCCAGTTTTGGTTTCACCTGATTGGAGCCAACCTTTCGAGCTTATGTGTGATGCGGTGGATAGGCGGTGGGGCTGTCTGATGAGACGAAAAGAGACAAGCTATTCAGAATCATCTACTATGCAAGTAAGACACTTGACTCGGCTAAGATGAACTACAGTACCACAGAGAATGAGCTACTTGCAGTGGTCTATGCTTTTGACAAGTTTAGACCTTATTTGCTGGGCACCCACACTATTGTCCATATCGATCTTGCAGCCATTCGCTACCTATTTAACAAGAAAGACTCGAAGCCTAGGTTAGTGAGATGGATTCTCCTCCTTCAGGAATTTGACATGGAAGTCAAAGACAGGAAAGGCTGTGAGAATGTAGTAGAAGACCACTTATCAAGATTGGAGAAGCCAATAGAATGGGAAGATAAGAAAATAGGGATCAAAGAGAGCTTCCCAGACGAACACATTCTCAGTGTAGTTGATCATACTCCATGGTACGCTGATTTCGTCAATTATCTGGTTATTGGAGTAATGCCCCCTTCTTGCAGTTCACATCAGAGGAAGAAATTTCTCCTCGATGTGAAATTCTATTATTGGGATGATCCCCACCTTTACCGCCGATGTGCCGATGGCCTAATACGTCGATGTGTCCCCCAAGGGGAATGGGAAAAGATTATTCATGAGTGCCACAGTTCTTTGAGTTGAGGACATTTTGCAGCAGCCAAGACTACAACAAAGGTATATCTGAGTGGATTTTATTTTCCTTTCATCTTTAAGTACTGCCAAACATTTCTGAAGAGCTGCGACAGATGCCAAAGAATGGAAACGTCACCAAAAAAGGACGAGATGCCTCAAAATAGTATCATGGAAGTGGGGTTATTTGATGTATGGGGAATTGACTTTATGGGTCCGTTCCCCATGTCTTGTGGATTCATCTATATCATGCTTGCTGTGGAATATGTGTCTCGATGGGTGGAGGCAATTCCCACTGCCACTAGCGACTCCACTGTAGTAGTTAAATTTCTTCATAAGAATATTCTAACTCATTTTGGTGTACCTAGAGCCTTGATCAGTGATGGAGGGTCCCATTTCAAAGACAAGTGGCTAGCCAATGTCCTAGCCAAATATGGAGTAAAGCATAGGGTCACCTCACTATACCATCCACAAGCCAATGGGCAAGCTGAGCTCGCAAATTGAGAAATTAAGAGGATCTTGGAGAAATCAGTAGTCTAACGGAATGATTGGGCTAGACAGTTGGATGATGCTCTGTGAGCTTACAGGACCGCCTATAAAGCCCCTATAGGTTTATCCCCATATCAGCTAGTATTTGGCAAATCTTGCCATCCTCCGGTTGAGTTGGAGCATAAAGCCTATTGGGCTACCAGAAAAATAAATATGGATTTTAAGGAGACCGGGTTGAAAATGAGCGAACAACTGCTAGAACTAGACGAGTGGAGGAACGAAGCCTTCGAGAACTCCCGTATTTACAAGGAAAGAGCAAGGAAGTTCCATGACCTTACAATTCGCCAAAAGGGGTTCTCACCGGGTAATGAAGTGCTGATCTACAATGCCGGACTCCATCTCTTCCCTGGTAAGCTAAAATCTAGATGGTCAGGACCATATACTGTTTACATGGGATATGCCAATGGGAGCTACGAGTTGCTAGATTCAAACGACAACATCTTTAAGGTAAATGGCCAATACCTAAAGTCGTACTTCAAGTCTCAATTCAACCGTGAAGTCAAGGTGACCAACCTTAGTGAACCATGAAGAAAGGTAACGTTGAGCTAGCGACGAAAAATCTAGCACTTGTTGGGAGGTAACCCAATGTGTTTACATGTTTAAAGTTTTTTTTCTTTTATTTTAGCTTGTTTGTTTTGAGTTGTTGTCTTTTCGTGTCATTTTATGTCGTTTTTAGTGTCCCAAAATATAAGAACATAAAAAATAAAAATAAAAAATTGGTCATGACTAGTGACCTAGCTAGCGGTCGCTAGCCAGGTCGCTAGCCAAGTACAAAAGTTTTCAAAAGAGCTAGTGACCGCCCTAATGATTTCTAGGGCGGCCGCTAGGTCTGACCCGACCCGAACTCAAGCGCCGACCCGTGCGTTTTCCTTTGTTTTCTTTAAACTCTCTTTTCACACCCACACACACACAACACACTCAAGACTCCCAAAACCTAAATTTTTTCACTCCCTTGCACTTTCAACATCATTTTCACTCAAGGTATGTTCATTTTGTTCAAATCTCCTTTAATTTTAGCTTTTAAGCATGAATTAGAAGAGTTTGACCGATTATTTTCTTCTTTTTGTGGGAAATTAAGGAGTACATGAACTAGAACCTATTTTGTTAGATTTTTATGGTTTTTGAGCATGTTTCTTACATTGTTAGGTGTATATGTGTTCATTGAAGTTGATTTGTTGGATTAATTCACCTACATTGTGTTTTTGGGTAGAAATCGAGCAAACCTTAGTTCGTAGCGATCACAGCAAGTGGCTCATGATCATCCTAGCGGTCGCTAGGGCGACATGAGCCAATTATAATCCGATTTTGTAATAACCGAATATTTTAAAAAAAATGTAGCTCAACGAATTATTTTTTTCCGATAAATCGGATCCGATAAATCGGATCGCGAATGTGTGCAATGACAATCGAGGTAACGATTTCTCGATATCTAATCGTCGTGGACGAGTCACAATCATCGATCCTCGTTCGGACAAGATGAGTGATATGTCGCTTTCGTGAATTATCTCAAAAATCATTTTTATTCCCCAAAATATTCCACTTTACCCTACTTTACTCTATTTTTTCCCTATATACTCATCACTTTGGTCACACTTCATCATCACCCTAAGGAATCCTCACGAAAACTTACTGAGAACACATTTTCTCTCCTATCATATTCAATTGATCAACCCACACTTTCCCATTTTTTCAAACTTGTCGACAACAAACAGAAGAGAACCAACAAAATGTAAGAACTCATTTTCCTTTATATTTTTCATCTTCTTACAAAAAAATCCAAGTAACAACATGACTTCTTTGTTTAGGCCTGCAAATGTTGTTCACCTCTTAGTAGAATCAAATAAACAAGCGAGCAAATTTCCCCAAGGTTATACCTTCTCAATTCCTCATTAAATTCTTTTCCCTCTTTGTAATAATGTATGCAACTACATGTATAGTGGTAACCATTGATTTCTACATCGGAATCTTGAAATAAATCAACAAGTATGATTGAACAATCCGAATAGATTACGAACATAAGAAGATTCTTAAAAATTTGGTAGAGCCACTAGGGCTCACCGTCATCGTCGTCGGTGGCCAAAGCGGCGGCGGCACAACCACACAGCGACGTCAAGCTCTCGGCAGGGCCTTCCGGAGCCCCACGGCGGCAAACACGAAAACAAAGACGAGGGTGAGAGATTGAAAGAGAGAGAGATGTTATTGTGTGTGTGTGTCTGCGTGTAAGTGAGTTAGAGAGTGAGAGATGAGGAGAAGTCGGATGCGAGGGCGGTGGGCGACCATGGTGTCGTCGGCCCGGATGACTCATGGGAGGCGAGGAGATGTCGTCGTGGCGAGAAAGAGATCGTGTGCGTCGGTTCGCAGGAGAGAGGGAGTGAGGTCGTGGAGGCGGCGGTGTGACACGCCTACCAGCGATGTGCCCGGCACGAGTCGGCGGCGATTATAATCCGATTTATAGTGTGTTTTGGGCCTGCGGGAGTTAGGAGGTGAGAATAGAAGAAGGGAGGGCGCGGTCGCACGCCTCGCCGACCGGCGACATGGCCGACCGGCCATGGGGGCGGCGATCCGTCTTGGCGTGTGTGGTGATTACCGAGAGAGTGAAGGAGTGAAAGGGGAGGGTGGGCGGCTAGGTCATAGTAATTTAGGTTTTATTTTGTTTTGTTGGGCGAGTCAAGCGGGCGAATTAATGGTGATGGGCTGATATGGTTTAATTTTTAAGTTGTGATAATGGGCTTAGTTCATATGGGCGAAAATAATTCGTTTGGGCCTTGTTCGGTGGGCGAAAACTTATTAGATATGGGCTTAGCTTATATTTAATTGGTATGAACTTTTAAATTAAATTGATATGGGCTTTAGTTATATTGAAGATGGACTTAGATTATTTTAAATGTCAATAAGAATTGATTTTGGTAATGGACTTGAAGTATTCACCTATGATCCATTAAAATTAAATTAAGGATTGAATAAATTCTATATTAATTAAATATGAGATTTAATTTTAGTAATTAAATTTTGAGATTAATTCTTAAGTAATTAAATAATAATCTAAATATAAATTATTTAAAGAGATTTAATTAAATTCATTAGCTTGGATAAAGTCTAAATTTTAGAAATTGAATAACATAATTAATTAATTATGTTAAAGGATAATTGAAATTATTCTTTTAAGTGATTTACTTATATAATGAGATGGACCTTATGTAATTTATTACAAAGGTGTGATTGAAATAAATCTAAATAGTGGATATCTAAGATGAATTAAATTAATTTGATTGATTAATCAAATATTATTAGACTTTTAATTGATCCATTTAATTAAGCTTTAATTATGGATCTATTTAATTAAAGTAGAGATTTAATTAAGTATTAATGAGTTGATTATGTCGAGGAGATGCTTGAGAAAATATTATTTAAGCAACTTTAATTTATAGAGCGATTGTTAGAAGATGATTGATTTATAAGAAACCTTTATTGATTGTGTACTATAGATAGAGTTTCTCCGATAGAATATGTGGGACGTGTGAGGCGAGAAACACGGCGAGGAAATGATAGTGATAAATGAGGTATTGGAGCTCGAAATCGTTGATCTGGCGTTAACAAATGATGAATATTAGTTATGAAATTAATATTCATAAATTATCTGAAACGACGTGGAGAAACATCGATGAAAAGGAAGAATGCAACGTCGATGTGTCATTTATCGTCATGGCGAGGCGAACCTAATAGGCGATATATAGATTGTTAAGCGAGTCGTATCGATAACGAAAATCCTAAAACCGAAACTCTAATACTTAAAAGATGTCGAGTTTGTAGAATCTTAATGATACTTACCAAAAGAAATGAATGACGATTATATTATATTTCTTATGTTGACAAGGTCGGCGTGGGCGTAAATGAAAACAACGGAGGATCGCTAGCGGTACTCCAAGAAGGACAATTTTAAGGTGGGCTCTCTTGAAACAAAATGACATGCATGTCTATCTCAAAGCATGATTTACAAAAGCTTTATGAAATATTATTACATAAACCGTTATTGATCGCCAAATATTTATGTTTTGTTGTGATCCTATCTCGAGATTGGTATATCGATGTGGAATGTGAATGAGTTGGTCCATAGCGTTAAAAAAGGGTAACGATCGGATCCGACTTAGTTAAGGACTAACTCGGATTGTGTACACGCGTGTGTTGTGTGTTAAGGTTAGCTACCTCGACCCGTCACGGCGACTATGTGTAGGTGGCCACTCCATAGTGCGTGAATGAATGATGAATGAATGACCAGATATGGAACAACGTTGATGAAATAGTCCGGCCGGACACCTTTGGAAAATGATAAAATATTTGATAGGCATGAGTCTTTTCAACTAAAATCCTCATGTGCTATTGTGGGCAGTTCAATAACTTTTATAAAGAAAATGTTTTCGGCAATGAGTCCACTGAGTACTTTTGTACTTAGCCCTGCATATTCGTTTTTGATGTGCAGGTTGAGCGAGGGTTGATGATGGGTGCGAGGCGGTGCAAAGTGGTATTGGTTTTGTTGTTATTTTGAAAGGATTTCTAGAACCTTGAGCATGCATCATCATATGTATGTTCACACGTTTATTCTTTGCCAAACTCGACGTTTTGTTGGTATCATTGATTATGACCGCTATCATATCGTATTGAGCGGAGGTCGTACTCGTTCCTTGAAGTGCACCCCGATTGGGTTGACTTGAACATAGAACCTTTTGGCAAGTCTTTACGTGACTTGAGTTTGTAACCGATCTGACAGTATCCCTTTTAGTCTACGCATTTATTCACAATTGATTGGTTAATCGTATTGGTTTAAATTATATATATCCATTGCATTTATCATCATGACGATCCATGATCCGTATGAAGTCGGGTCGTCATGTTATAGTGTGTTTTGGGCCTATGTGTGTATTCTTTGTTAATATATCAAGTTTGGAAGAATTTTGTTAATTTCAAGTTTGGGAGAACATTATATCGGATTGAGTTCATGTTTGATTTTTTTTTTTAAGAATGGTGTACCTGATCTAACATTTACATATCTTTTAGGTACAATATGCCGCCCCGTACGTTCGGACATAAACAAAAAGGGAAGGAATCGGCGTCATCCTTACAGGAAAAAACTATTGACCAGTTTCACCCCTACACTTACGGAGTTCAACTGCCGAGTCCCATCTCTAGGGATAGATGGAGAGGATTGGTGCAGCTGAAGCACCGTCACTGTCGGTTCATGTGTATTGACACATGCCAGGCTATGGGAATAGCCAATAATGTTACTTGGCTTGCCGAGCGATTCGGCCTTTACTCCGTCATCACTGCCAACTACATGGCATACCGGATCCTGACACTGGAATTCCTGTCGACCGTACATGTCCACAAAACACGCGGGTCGCAAGACTATCTGACATTCCAATTGGGAAATGAGCCCCGACGGCTCACAGTTGACGAGCTCAATGCCATCATCAACGACCCTCCCGACGGATGCTACATTGGGGATATTGAGCGTTCGGACTTAGAGATGTGGCCTTTATTTATTGATCCGAAGATGGAGAACAATCCGGACTATGATGCCACCATGGCAAAGGCTAGCTCCATCCGGAATCCAGCATTCCGATATTTCCACCGCTTCCTCACTTTCACCATACATGCCCGCACAAATGCCGGCACCTGCCTATCTCAGGACATGAGCATTATGATAGGCGTTGTAGTCGGCAGAAAAATACACGTCGAGATATTCCTCGCGCAGCATTTCCAGATGCAGTCAGAAGTCTCTGGAAATGCGAGGATTTGCATCGGTGCTTTCGCCACCCCTATTGCCGACTACTATGGGGTGCAAATTCATGAGGACCCAGTCTCCCAGGACATTTTCCTGGACAAGCCATATTTTTATGTCCAAACGCTCCTCAAACGAGACCCCCGGCGTTACCTCTGGCTGCTCTACGATAAGAACGACCAATCTATCTTCGGTTGCCCAATAATGCTCTCACCAACATCATCGGAGATAGCACGGCCAACCCAAACTGGAACATAGGGTCCGAAGCGCACTCTAACTGGGCTCAGCGTATAAATGCCTAGGGAAAGGTAGAGGAAAACGAAGCCGACGAGAAGGCGGAATATGAGAAAGATGGCGAGCTACACCCACCACGCCACCACGGCGACCCCCAGGTCTATGAGCGCCTGGACCGGATTGATGGTCGGCTCGACCACATTGACGGGAATATGGGCTCTCTCATGGCCCAACAGCAAGCCCTTCTTGCCCAGCACCAGGCCTCCTACGAGCACTAGTAGCAGATGATGTAGCAATGGGAGCAATGGCGATGATTCTATCCTCCGTCGGAGTAGCGGCATATCAGGTAAGGTCTCTCTCCCAACCACATCTTTTCTGCAACCTTATTACACTACACGTCACAATAAGTTTTGGGCGGAGTAGAAGAGTGTAGTTGGTTGTTAGGCCATTTTTATGTTTTTGCTTAGTCTTGCTAGTTGTTATGTTTTGGGCATTTGTGTCTTTAGTTTTCGTTATCGTGTCTGTTGATCAACGAGCTTAAGTGAAAAGTGTTACCTATGTACCCAATGATGTTAGAAATTTTTGATAATAATACGTTGATTGTGCACATGATGTGTTAGAAAACGATGCATATATAACTTTTGATTGCTTATCCTGTTGTTTTTTTCACCATTTGCCTGAACTATGAGACTTGAGCTTCACTGTATATTAACTACATGTTACAGTTTCTTTTAAATGTGTGATATCATGCATGTAATTATCTTCTAGAACTTGCCATATTTTCTGTGTCGAGACTGCAATATGTGTTTTGAATCTGGAAATGATAAAAGACCATCTTTGTAAACCACGAATTTACCCATACACTAACCCAATAATATACCATTTGTCACCTACTTTGAACCTTTATTAGACCTTATTATTTGTTAACCGGATGATAGGAGGTGAGGATGGATATGAGAATCAAGGGGTGAAATGATTTGATGTATTACGTCGGGTTAAAAGCTCGTGAATTACCTCTGTGGAAAATAAACACCCCTATAAGCTCTATTTCAAAAATAAAATAAAAAATGATATGAATAAAGTGAGCATAAAGGGATAGTTAATCAAAGTATAGGTATCACGAGTTTGAATGACTGTTGATTTAGCAAATTGGAAAAAGGAAAATGGACAAAGTCCATATGCATTGAAAAATATAAATGGGGGATACTCGGAGTCGCATTTGAGTCACTTAGCCATATATCACCCTACCCTAACCAATGTGCCTACATTACAACCCGTGAAAAGACCTGTTTGATCCTAATTTGAACACATTTGACGTAGTGGAGATATTAGAGAAATGAAAAGCTTATGGTAAGACTTTGCATGACATTGATCTTTGAATATATATACACGTCCTGAATTTTCTTCTGAGTTTGAGTGTACACTATATTATACACATGCCTTTGAGAGGGTCGAATTGAATAGGATTTTGCTCTCAATTATTGTACATTGTCGAGTTGACTAATATCGTCATGTGTACTGTTGTTTTTGAACTTTGAAAGATTTCTGAGGCCTGTTATAGCTACCACCTTTGTTAATGCTCTATTATCTTTTGTTGAGTCTTTATTTTTGTTTGAGGACAAACAATGTTTTAAGTTTGGGGGTTTGATAAACGCACTTTTTACTAGTTTAATAATGATATATTAGGATAAATTTAGATCAGTTTAAGTGTGTTTATATAGTTGATATTATGTTTTTAGCTATTTTGAGAAGATACTGCTCTTGGGGTTCCTTTTCGGTGTTTTGTAGGCTTTTTAGGTGATAATCGATGCACAAGGCAAAGAAGTTACCAAAGATGAAAAGGAACAGGAAGCTAGCGACCACCCTAACGGTTGCTAGCCAGGTCGCAAGCTCACTCTAAGAAGTCTCTGTATCGAGGCTAGCGACCACCCTAGCGATTGCTAGCCTGGCCGCGAGAACCTCCTAAAAGTCTCTGTATCACAGCTAGCGACCGACCTAGCGATCGCTAGGCCGGCCGCTAGGCGCCGCGGCATGAAGAGAACTAGGGCTTCGGCCCATCATCTATAAATACCCTGGACCATCCATTGGCGCCTCCATCTCATTTTTAGCCGATTTTGTACTCATATTCTTCAGTTTTTGTTCTAGCCTTAGATTTTATACTTCCAGACTTTAGATTCTTGCAATTCTATTTTCCGTTCAACGCATTGTAATCGGCATTGGAGCAATTCATCCGAAGGATTTCAGATTTTCAGCTTTCTACTCGGGTTTGGATTCAAACCCCACAATTGTTCTTCAGACACGCCACTACGGGTTTTATCAATACAATTCCTATTTTTATTTTAATTTCATCTTTTATTTCAATTTCTATGTGTAGCTAATTTTCTGTTATAATCCTAGGGATTGTATGATTTTATCATAAGTGTGGTAATTTCTGCTATTTGATATTTATCTTCTAGTCATCGATTTGTGATTCATGGAGCTTAATCTTATATGTTAATTTCTGATCATCTTTAATGCATATCTAGTTATCAATTGAATACTTAATAGTTTTAATTGTCAATCAATTTTGAATGCACAATACGGGTAAGCCTTGAGTCGTAGCTGAGATAGGAACATCCGTAGGAAGCATATTCTTTGTGATCTATTTGGAGTTACTTATTTTCACCTTGAGACGTAACAGTAATAGGTAAATTAGTAATCCACAACCATAATTTTCGTAACTGAAATTGATGGTTACTTATGTGATCTTTCATCTTTGACTGGATTAAAAATTGGTTAATAGGGAGCAGGATAAACACACGCATTGGGTAGAATTATTACATCCCTAGGGTTAGTCTATTTGTCTATTTGATTTTTATTATTATTTTTATTTGTCCCGATTCACTTGACTTTGAATTATAAATTTAAAGTCCCAAAACTCTTGTCAACCAAATCGTTTGCTTGGATAATAAGAAAGAATTATTTAATTAGCTTCTATATTTTCACGTTACAATCCCTGTGGATACGATACTCGACTTACCTATCTACTAGCATGTTTTCGTGTTAGAAAATAGGCTGATCAAACGCACATGGCATTGAGGGCTCCAATCGGAGAGCACGAGTACATCTCGTCATACAGAGAGACAGAAACGGGCCCATCCTCCGACTTCTTCCTCAAGTAGCAGCGATCACCTACGACCTAGTGATCATTAGTTCTTAGAGGACCCGTCAGAGAGGTATATGTTCAGAGGGTGGCTAATCTATCGCGGAAGCACCTTGAGGAGGTTGAGATACGGATGACGACGAGGTTGAAGAATTGGTTTGGGGAGTTGATTGATGTCGTCCGTTGTGGTAGTTCACGACGTACACCGGCATATTCTCCATCCGATCGTCATACTCATCCTGTGGCACGATAATCAGTTAATGTTGCACGACAATCAGTTGATGTACCTGAGGGGAGACCGACAGATGGTACTCATGCAGACGTACCTTCTCGAGGGGGACCGACAGATGGCAATCATGCAGACGTACCTCCTCGAGGGTCAGTTTATATTCCAGCTCGACATTCTGTGCACGAGTTTGGTAGGACTGAGGCCATGCCATCCTATCAAGAGCCACCTCGTTCTTCCTATCAGGAGCCACCTCGTGCCTATCAGGAGCCACCTCCTGCTTCCTATCATGATATGTTTGATATTTTTGGTGATTTTGGACAAGTAAGTTCAATTTAATTAAATAATTTAAATATTTTATATTTATTTAAATATTTTTAACTCAAATGATATGTTCTACGCAGATTGTGAGAGATGATTGGGCACAGTCGATAGGGATGACCTTGAAGTTCCGCAGCAGTCCACTACTATAGGAATGTCCGATCATGGACAACAGTGGATGACTTTAGGGATGCCCGGTACATGGAATATATCGATGAAAATGGGGATGACGAAGGGATGATAGAAGGATAGATGAGTACTGTGGTGAATCCAGTGCCCGTAGCCAGGAAGAGTGACCGACATCGAATCCCATCGATGGCCCTATCATCTCCATATATTGTTACTGGCAAATCGCGTGAACTTCAGAGTTCGTTAGTGCCAACTTCAACTCCTTCATTGATGCCACCTCTCGAAAGCAGATGATCATTTCAGAAAGTGGTGGAATTCTTGGTCGAGCATTTTGCATGGATATTCTTAAGCCGATCAGCTTATTATCTGCAGACGTAAGTACTTTGAATTTTCTAAGTATTAAGAATTTATTTTAGTTGAATTAACTAATTAATACTTATTATTCAATTGTTCTTATTGTAGACGATTGATTTGTTCATGATGAGCTGTAAGTGTGGCTGATTAGGGGCGATACTATATTGTCCATCGTGAACAATGCAAACACGATTATATTGAACACCGACTTCTATGTAAGTATTGATATTTCCCAACAATTTACATTCTATTTATTGCTTAAATCAATTCAAATTTTAAATTATTTGAATGTCTCAATAGCGAATCCTTCACATGGGTTGGGAATCTTGTTCACGTCGTTGGAAGGTCCCCGAGAGTATTATCTCCTTGATCAAGGGCACGACTGGATTATCCACTATGAGCGGTTGGTCGAGCATGCATCAGGTGATTTTTGTAATTCAAATTTTAATTTATATATTTTGAAATATATAATTTTCATTTTAATTTAAATTTATATATTTTGTAATAATTGTGTTATATAGGTGATTACTCCTATCCTTATCGAAGGACACTACGTCGTCGCTGTTATCAGAGTGTTTGACTGGGCGTTTGACCTATATGATTTGATATATTTTCGATTAGATGATGTTGCGAAGAGCAACCGCGCCCAACAGATGGCTCCCATATTGCATTTATTTGGACACATCTTGGATGAAGCTGACTATTGGAGCAAAACGATACGGGCATAGTGTAAAAAATAGTGCCACTTGAATTATGTATCCCGTCACCCGATAACCAGTTCTCCCAAAGAGACGGCGTTGCTTGTGATCCATATGCATGCATGTACATTGAGCGTGTGATATCCAGATCACTGAGTATTAATTGGGGGAGTACTCATGTATCAGCATATAGGAGAATTATAGCTACTTCTATTTTTGAGTTGTGTGAAAACGCTTAGATTGTTTATGAATTTTTTTTTTAATTTTTTTTATGATTGTTTATCTAGAATATTTATATATATTAGTTTCTAGATGTCGAAAATTTGGATTGCAATTTAAATTGATATATATATTTAGTGTTAGTATTGCAATTACTTATAATAATTCTTCAAAAATTAATTAATTGGAATAACAATTGCTTAGTATTCATTGTCTATATTCAAAATCATTATAAGACCAATTATGAACATATTAAGTCGGCGAACATTTTCGTCATACGATATAAGAAAATTGGATGATATAAAGATGAATAACAATAAGAACCATATATATCAAAATCCTCAAAATGATGCTACATCTAGAATGAAATAAAGAGGAATAAATCTAAAGGATGCCAAACACAATAACTTCGAAATATTAAAAAAAATACAACAAACTTTAATTAATCGCTTATGCCTTCATCCATTAGATTTGGACATGTCCTTCATGTGTGTCCTGGTTCCCTACAATGGCTGCATTTCTTTGGTGCTCGACGTCTACTGCTAAAAGATTCTCCCATATGGTTTATAGGTACTCTTCTTGTAGAGCTTTCACCACCGAATCGAATCCGACTTGTTCTAGGTCGTCTAGTCTGTCTTGTTAAACTATGAGGCAATACAATCGCTTGAATTGCCTCATTTGGAACCATCCAATCATTGTATTGAGGGACATGATTCACTGCACCACTGTACATCTCAATTAAAGTGTTGGTCGTGTAGTATGGTTCGACGTAATTGTGGATGGATTCTCCGGCCTCACTGTCAATGAAAAATATTAGTATGAGTTACATAAATACTTATGTTTAAATGCAAAGTATTAAAACACACCTAATGGCAGTAATTATGTGTGAACACGGCATCCCGTCTTGGTTAAATTCTCGACAATCACACGATTTGAGTTGAAGATCGACCAGGAAGTTTCTAACGCCAGACTGCACCCTAAATTTTGTATTTGTAGACCTCGTCGTAGAGTAACGATGAATTTTCGACACCGTTGCTATAAGCTTTTTGACTGTCTCCTCGGTGAGATAGTTGTTCGACCTACGTGCTGCTGCTCGTCTATCGTTGAACCACTGCTCAATTACAAGTCTGATTGCCTCCAACATTGAGCATATTGGAAGACGTCTCGCCCATAATAATCGAGAGTTAAATGAATCCGCTGCATTTGATGTTAAGAAACTATAACAGATCACATGGGACTTTGAACGGGCCCATTTTTCTAGTCCTACACGGAGCAGTTTTTGGTATGCTTTATCATTTATGCTCTCGATAGCAGACATAACACGTTGGTATTGTCTGGGCTTGTATGCATAAGCAGCTTCTTGGAACATTTCCACCACAGTGCCGCTGCAAAACTGTTTGATCTTGTTCACTAAGTGGTAGAAGCATAAGGCGTGATGGGCTTGTGGAAATCTATCTCGATGGCGTTAACTATGGACACGTATGCGTCCGAGACTTAAGAGGTTTTTCAGTATTTCCAAATACCCGATGGATCCGTGAGATAAACCATGACCAAGATTCATCATTCTCAATTGGTCCAACACCATATGCCAACGGGAACACTTGCTCGTTGGCATCTTTCATTACTGCAACAAATAAAATTCCCTTATTCTTTCACTTGAGGTGAGTACCATCTACGACGATCACTGGTCTTATACAAAAATAGAATAAAGCAATAGATGCAGCGAGAGCAACGAACAGATGTCAGAATCGACCATCACCATCGATCTTATAATCGGTAAATGTATCGGGATTCGTCTGTCTCAACATCTGTAGATAACCTGGCAGCATTTGGAATGACTCATCATGCCGACCGTACATCAACTCAATCGCTGTATTTCGGGCTCGTAACGCCATATCATAACTGAAGCATGTTTCAACTCCGCCATAATTGATTTAGGCTTCATGATTTCACCTATTGTGCGTATTTTTCGAGCATAATATAGCTGCAACTATCTTTGAATGAACCTTCAATGGACCAACACAACCCAAATCACGGTGGCATTTGTGTTCAGATATAAAATTTCCAAATATTACCTCGTTGGGCAGCTCGTAACTCAAAATTACACCTCTCAGAGTGCTTGCATTTAAATGTTAGTCGTGTTGTATCTGAACAACCAACGACGTATTCCGCCCCATGTTCCATATGCCACACACCAACAGCAAGATAGATGTCATCTTTGCTATAGTAATATGAATTATTACTCAATTCTCCATCCCTTGTCGGGTCCATTTCACGAGCAACAAGTGAGGCTGCAGGGTTAAGCGGAATGATCGGAACTAACCAGTTAGTTAGTTCTTCAGCATCGGGTTGGTTGACATCTTCTGGATAAGTGCTTGGATTAATCAAAGATAATAGTTTGGGAAGTCCTCATTCTCTTTGAATCCATCCTGCAAAATCAATAAACGTATTATTTAAAATTGATTGTTCGGGATTGTCGTCGGAGGCATCTAAGTTGGTCTCTTCAAGATCTTCTATCTCAGGTACATATTCTTCTTCTTCATCTTCTCCATCAATATCATCATTCTGAATATGAGTTGTTGGCCTTGTTGTCCCGGTACCATGCGTACCATGCTCCTTAGCGAGCCTTTGGGATTCAGAAAACCAATCACCAGAGCATACTTCGAACATCTTGTAAAGACTCTCCTTGCATCTCCGTGTGGATCGAATGATTGGGCTCTCCCTAGTTTGGTCCACTCGTAATGTTTGTAGTGTTGTGAACTACATAAACGCGTGGATATTCTTCGGACATGCACAATTGAGCAAACATTTCATCATCGATTAACAATGATTTTATTATCCCACCATATCGAGATGTGGATAAATAAAATAATTGATAATCCTTGCTCAATTCATTAGCCTGCAATACGTGATTGATATAGTATATGAGGCTATAAAGATAACGATCTGGAATTTGGGCAATTTGTTGACATCCACTAATATACATACAATCACTATCAAACTCTCCACCATAATTCACAGTAAGGAATTTTCAATTGTCCATCTACATAAAGAAAGAATAAATAAAAAAATTAAAACAAAATTCTCAATCAAAATATAATTTCAAATCATCACAATGAATGAATCAAATTACCTATGTATGTTTTCTCCGTGGTTTTCCTTCAAATGCTCTGGTTCCTTCAAATGCTCCGCTTCAATTGGAAGATTATGAGATTGGAAGATGAAGTTGTGAGATTTATGTGAATGAATGAATGAATTCAAAAATTGTATAGAAGGAAAACAACAAGTGGTGAGTGGGTGTCTGAGAGCATTCACGTGAAATTACTCAGTTACTGTAGCAACAGATGATTCAGACCGTACGAAGTTACTGTAGCAACAGTAAATTCAGTTTAATTATTGTACGAAGTTACTGTACCAACAATAAAGTTAGGCCCATTGTTGTACAAAATTACTATAGCAATACACGATTCATGTACTCAGTTTAACATGAATGAATTGAATTTATTGCAGATGGTACGATAATTGAATTTATCACCTAAACTATATTGAAATAATTTAGAAAAATAAAAAGATAACCGATTGGATCCGGTCAGTATTGAAGCTCGGATTCCATACACGACCGGAATCCGATCGGTAATGGGAAATCCGAGTATTGTTCCCTTTTGGAATCCGATCGGTCTTCTTTCGGTCACAACGGAAACCAATCGAATCCGATATAATTCAAGAGTAATTCCTATCGGATTCCGAGCTCATTTCTTTTTTCAATTCGTCTTCAGTAAATTTGTAGCAAAAAATTGAACAACTATCGTCATTTACACAGAAAACCAAGATAACTTTGTCAACATTTAAGGGTATATTTGTCCATTCAATATAAATCTACCTGATTTCGTATGTTTTTATCCCATCCATGTACTTCCACATGTGGCTTATGAAATTTGGGTATTTGACCAGTCGCCCCTTTTGTTTATGTGCTCCTTTTTGGAAACTCCAATGCTCTAAACCAAAACACGCAACTTATGAGATGTTTACATATAAATTGTAATCCTTTGCACCACAAATATTATTTAATTTCATATTAGTTTATTTATAAAAAATATTTACTTTTTTCAAAAATATCAATTCATAATTTTTATTCTAAATATATCCATTTATTTATTATCTCTATGACCCATCTTTTAATCTCATTACTCATTAATTAATTAATTTATTATCTCTACTCACTTTACAGTCATTACAATTTATTAAAACTTGTACCACCAAAATCTCAAAGCGAAAATGATGGACGGATGAAGTATATTCTATCTTTATCTTTTGTATTATTTGTTTAAGGATTGCTTATGCTAAGAATTGTAAGATTTGATGGGGCCGTTAGTTCAAATTTGACATGAATAGTTTGAATGAAAAAGAACGGCTATATTAAAAAAGTTCTAGTCTAATACAAATTTAGCCCGATTAGTTCGAACTGAAAGTACACTCAGTCTAATAGAACGTGACAAAAATTGAGTGGTTGACCCTGTCAACTAAATTTTTCCCTTGTTACTTTATCAAGCTTCATTATTTTGCTTTTAAATTTTATAATAAATGTTGTTTTAGATGCTTATGAAATCACTGTGTAAGTTGGGATTAATATTATACTTATTTTTATATCTGAAACGAGCTTCAGTATCTTAACTAAAAAAAATTACACATTTTTTTTTGTTAAAATAATATAATACTCAAAAAAGTTTATCTATGTTAGTTTTTGTGCTAATGTATGTAAGTAGCCAAAAAAATAGGAATAAGTTTTATAGCCTACTCCATAAAACCATGAGTTTTATAGTCATTTTGGCTTAAAAAGACAAATTAGCCCTGGACCACAATTCAAAAAAAAGGAAAATAAAAACTCTCTCTTTCTCTCTCATGCTCACGTCTCACTCACGTCTCACTCTCTCTCTCGCACGACTCACTCACAGACTCACTCTCTTCTCTCTCTCGACTCACTCACTGTCTCTCTCTCTCGACTCACTGTCGATCTCTCTCGACTCACTCTCTCTCTCTCAGCAAACTCCATACCCAAATTCAATCACACATTAGCACAACATGAGTGATACGGATATAGATCCACGGTACTCCCCGAATGTGGCCGAGCAAGCGGCGGTTGATGGAGAGAGCTCCTCCACGGCGGAAGAAGCTTATTCGTCGGAGCAGTCGCCGCCGCGCACGCAAGCACGCCGTCGACCTTCTGCTTCGAGTGGACGAGCTTCAACTTCAGGTACCGATTTAGGAGCGCCACCGCCTCCGGTGAGTAATAATGGCATTTAAAATTGAATTTTAATATGATACACGATAGTTTTCATGTATGACACGATACTTTTCATGTTGTTTGTGTGTTTAGCAACTTAGAAATTGAATTCAGATTGCTATGTTGTTGATATTATGTGAAAATTAAAGTGGTTCGTCAAGACACGGTGCTAACGTGTCTTGAAGATCAAGACATGCAGTTCGATCTTCAAGACACGGTTAAGTATCGATCTTCATGCACGTTACACGTACACGATTTGAATCGTACAACCTTCAATAATTATTTCCAACAACCTTTGACCGTGTATACTTATTAATCTTGTGCATTTACAGCCTCGTTATAGGTGGTTACGATCGCATATGTAAGGCTATACCGAACGCATCAATCAGTACATCCGAATTGATGTGTTAGCCGAGGTGAGGACATATCTACAGCAGCGCGAATGTATTGACATATTTAGAGAGAGCTGCTTTGGGCATCTTCTTGGTCTTAGGAGAGGGGAAATCACAAATAATGTGCTGCACAATCTGATGGCCCAACAGGTTGTGGATCATAGTCTTCCTGAGTTCGAGATTTGGTTCCATGTTTGTGGAACCGATATACGATTTGGGATGCTTGAGTTTGCCCTAGTCTTCGGATTGCGCTTTGGACCATCTTCTTTTGATCCGAGCTTGAGGCACGATATTCCCTAGACCAGCATGTTCTATAGGTTGTTTCGGGGTCGGAGGACTACTGTTTCAGAGCTCTGCAGCCGATTCATCAAACAACGGCTGGGTGATGATGCCGCAGACTACTTGAAGGCGGCTTTTGTATTAGTAGCATATCTCATCGTCCTTTGCCGCGATAGGGAAGCCATCGAGCCTTGGGTTTGGGCATTGGCTGAGGATTTGGATACGTGGGAGAGCTTTCCTTGGGGCTCCTATTCATTCCAGGTCCTCTGTCACGGGATTGATGTGCTCAAGAGGCACCCGAGCGAGGTGGCTGCTTTGAGGAAGACGTACCATTTCTATGGTCCTGTTTGGGCCTTACAGATTTGGTCTTACGAGGCCATCCCGGACTTAGGACGTATGTGCAGATGCCGAGACAACGAGATACACTTGCCCAGATGCTTGATGTGGGCTACATGGAAGTCCCCGACCCAGTATATTGGGTTTTTTGACGAATAGTAACTTTAGTCTCATGTTTAGTATTTGTTATATATTTATTAAATACATTATAATCAATAATGTGTATGTGTTTTTTTGTAGCGTTTATGTCATCCTGTCTTTGGAGGAGCCGCCGAGGTCGAGTTGATGAGAGGCATACTACTTGAGCCTATTCGAGGGATCTGTGGCTATTCGGTTTGTGGCTGTGGGGCGGCATGCCAGAGGAGCACATGATGACCCTGCGCCTGAGCCACAGCAGGTGCTTGTGCCTGTCCGTGAGAGAGTGCCCGAGAGGGTGGCGAGCATGTCCCGTCATGCGGTGAGTGGCGGCGCGGGGGAAGCTGAAGTGCGAGATACATCTCGGGTTGTTGAGCCTAGTCGACCTGGCGTATCTCGATCGCTGTCGAAGCATCGCAGACACTCATCGCAGCATGAGGAGGAGCCAGAGCCAGACCATGTGTGTTGCGAACACGCCAGAGTGTTCGACCAGACGAGCCTCCATTGCCGCTTGTGGATCGAGACCGCTCGTCGTGCCACCGTGGACGAGGATTCGGAGAGGGGCCTCATAGCTCGAGTGGCTCGACGTGTGTTCGAGCAGTTGGTGGATTTCTTCGGGCGTAGATCTTCGAGACGTAGATCTCGTACCCATATCTCGCATGTGGGAGCTCGGCGGCTATTGAGCATGTTAGTCAGAGGGGCTCAGTGTCCCAGCATGAGGAGGTACCTCGCAGTAGCCACCGACGATCTGCTACACAGCAGGTCGATCCAGAGGAGGTGCCCCACTTTAGCCACCGACGATCTGCTTCACAGCAGGTCGATCCAGATCAGGGGCCCCACACTAGCCACCGATGATCTGTTTCACGGTAGGTCGATCCAGATCAGGGGCCCCACACTAGCCACCGACGATCTGCTTCACGACAGGTCGATCCAGAGGAGGGGGGCCGCACTAGCCATCGACGATCTGCTTCACAACAGGTTGATCCAGATCAAGGGCCCAGCACTAGCCACCGACGATCGGGTCGTTGAGAGTCTAGTCACGCCAGCCAGCGGAGATCGGCAGCTCGAGAGCCAGTCGCGCCTGAAGGTGATGTATCGTCTGATAGTGGGGATGCTGCATCAGAGACCCCTGCATTGGAGACCCCACATCCAGCTCCCGTAGATATGAGTACCCCTGAGGCGCGACTAAGGTCGTACGAGATCTTTATGCAGTCAGGCCCAGATGCTTATGTCGTGGCTCAGTTGAATGGGCATATTTTGACTCAGACACTGTTCGATAGATCAACGACCCACACGTTGAGTTGACAGGCGATCAGATCAATGACCCCACAAATTCCTTTGTTCTTTCCCTTAAGATGTGTCCCTTCTACAACGACGATCGGCCGTAGGTAATGCTTGAAAGCATGCAAACTCTGTCCAAGAGCAAGAAACAAATATCGAAATTCACCATCATGAGTTGTCTCAATATCATATAGTGTCCCGGGGTTAGATTCTCTCAACAAATGCAAATATGATGGAAGCAATTGATAGGATCGTTCGAAATCGCCATATGTCATCTCTATAGTGACATTTCTTGCTCGGAGAGCAAAGTTGTAATCCATCTCAATGCCAAATTGTCGATGCATCTCTCCAATCATCTCTTTCGGCTTCAGTACCACACCTTCATCGACCAATTTTCGAGCAAAATACTTGCCAACAATCTTAGCAGGCACCGTCGTGGGCGGCGATTCAAATCCAAGTGACAAGTATGACTATTGTTCAACTTAATTACTCTCCATATCGTTTCCTACGGACGGCTCGTAGCTTAAAAGGACAAGCGTTGTCATGCTTGCAAACATACCCCAAACGTGTTTTACTTGGTCGATCGACCACGTACTACATGATTCTCCAAGTGGTACAATCCCACGGCTATCGCCAAGTCATCTTTCGTCTTAAATATCGAATCAACACATAATTGGTCGATATGGGCTCCACAAGGTTCGACCAATCTAATGGCAATGCACTGTCACAATCAAGTAGTGGAATAACCCAGTTGCGCAGCTCATGTTCTGTATCATCCTCTCTGGTTCGTGAAGTTGTAGCATGAGCCTCACCATCATACTGTTGTTCGAAAGTGAAGTTGCGCTGTCCAATAACCTTACCAAGACACGAACCGGTGTATTCAGTAGCCAATGAATCAAATATATCTCTACGTCGGTTCGTGTCTTCATCTTCATCTGAATACACCAGCTCGTCTTCCTCCTCATTCGAAGACAACGGCTCATCTTCGTGTATAGCTGAACCAATATATCTTGCAATAGATTCGGGCAAGACTGTAGATCGTTGTGAACCATATAATACTGGTGTCTCTGTGTGTACCGTGGCTGCAGATTGCTTGCCTTTTTCAATCACATACACAACTGGATCATCCTTTTGTTCCACAATCAATCGGAACAAATCAGTGTCAGTTTTCAACGATACTTTTATTCGTCTTCCATCACTAGCGCTCGTCGTATAGAAAAGCATATAATCCGATCCACCATTGTTGTCTACTAGCTCATGAATCTCTCTTAGCAAATTAGCACGTGAAATCATTCTCTGACCATGTATACGAGAACCTCGTAAATCGCCTATGTACTCGCTTCTATCCCAACTACCACCATGACGTATAATAAGACGTTGCCAAGACATCTGTTGCAAAATAAGATATAAAAGATAACAGTCAGTAACATAGGATGCACGAGATGCGTTGTGTGTAGATAATGACCGGCATTGATCGTGCACAGGCTTGTACGGTTGTGCACGGCCATGCACGGTCGTGCACGGTCATGCACCGTGCACGGTCGTGTAATGTGCACGACCGTGTAAAGTGCATGACCATGCACGGTCGTGTACCATGTACCATGCACTATCGTGTACCGTGCGTGCACTTATAAACCCACTGGTGAGTTTTGTGCACGATTTATGCGTTCATAAGTACACGGTATAGCCGTGTATTGTACACGGTTCAGTGTTAGCAAATCATATTTTTAAATTTAACTAATTAAACGATCCTAAATATTAAATTAATCACTTTATTAACATAAAATCAACACAAATAACATATTTGACGCATAATACTTCTATCGTACAACTGTACTCAAAACGCATTTTTTTTCTTCAAAACATTAAAGTTATCATTCCAGTAACATAAAATTATTAAAAAAAACATATTTTGGCTATAAATAATCAACCGTGTATAGCCGTGTACTCAAGAACATGTAAAAAAATTCTATACGTATATTATTTTTCCTTAATCCAGCTAGCAATGCTCGATTTTCACTGTTTGATTGAAAAAAAAACGCAGGTAACAACTTGTTCTATTAATTACTTTCGCTTCTCTTCCTCTCTTTGAAATTGTAATGTTACAAATGAATTAGTTTGTGATTTAAATTCAATGTCTAGCAATTTTACAAATTAAATGTTTACCAACCTCTTTTTACAATTAATGTTTACCATTCATTTCATTCAATTGGCATAAATTTTCGAGAGAGAGAGATGAGAGATGTAGCCTTTTCGACAGAGAGAGAGAGAGAGGGAGAAGAGATGAGAGATAAGCAATTAATGTTGATATTTTCGGCAGAGAGAGAGAGGAGATATGAGAGATTTTCGGCGGCAGAGAGAGAGGAGATAATAATTATTTTAAATGACGGGTCCAGGGGTATTTATGTCTTTTTAATCCAAAATGGCTATAAAACTCATGTTTTTATTTGTGTGGATACAAAACTCATCCCACTATTTCTTTTAGTTATATATATAAACTTCCCCCTTGGTTTTTTGTATTTAGTTATCTATTGAAGAAAATATAGTTTCACGATAAGAGCGTTATAATCATTTCATATGCATAAAGCGTAAGTTCATTGTTATTCTTTTCTTCTTTAGTGACGGCATTTAGATGAGTTTAACATTTGATTGTAAATGAAAATGATAACACAGCCACTTGTTCTTTATTAGCCAACTGCCACAAAATCAATCATTATTCTAATGTGTAACGCAAATTTCAAATTATTTCATTTAATATGCTATCGTTTAACCCTTTTTTTTTGTAATTACAAGATCTTCAATTCAATTTGTCAGTGGTTAACGGTGGGGTTTCACTGTTACATCTCAGATAAATCTCGCCAATTTTTTTAAAAGAATGATATAATTGAAAATAAATAAATTATGATATTATAATTACAAAGTCTTAAAAGTGGAGCTGCAATTACATATTAACATTATGTTAATCATTATATGCAGATGCAAATAATGATTAAGGTGGGTTCCTGTGGCGAGAAGTCACAGGTTCGAACCCCACCAAACGCCTCTATAGGTTTGAGCCGTCACACCTGGTTTTCCAAGTGTGGTTTACCTGTCTTGTGTGGTTTGCAAGCTATTGCACAGGAACGTGGGGTTTATCCAATGCGCACCTAAGATAGCGGCTACGCGTTCCCCGTGATACAAAAAAAAAAATGGTTAAATTCTGTCCTCGTACAATAACTTCGTACCAATTAGGGCCCAACATAAGCTTGATTGAGATCATGGTGAACAAATACTTTCACATGAAATTAAATTTAAATTATTCACGTAGAATTCATTTACTTCTATTTTATTATTTTAATAAGGAACATATAATAGAAAAAACCACCTAAAAGATGGTGAATTTTGAAATCTAATAGCTACATGAATGGAAAATCTACTTTGCAGATTAAGAATCCCTTTTTTTGGATTGTTCAAGCTTAGAGTGAAGTTTGAATTACATAAAAACTCATATACACCAGTTCACATGATGCAGACGGACAAACGTATAATTTATTCTTAATAAAAGTATCATTTACATTGAATAAAAATATCATCTATTTTTTATACTGTAATTAAAAATTATCATTTATATTGAAGAAAAGTATCATTTGTCCTGAAAAAATTATCATTATCCGTACATACAGACGTCCGTACAAAAACCGCCTCATTGAATTAAGGTTTAAATCTAGTAGGATATTTATTTTCCGAATACGCAAGTCCACAAACTATCATAATGCATCAAGCTTAATTGATTTTTTCTCGTGTAGTCTTGAATTAAAAGTCACATAATTCAGGTCTTCTTCCTTCACATATACAGTATAACCTCTATAAATTAATAATCTCTCTAAAATAATATTTTTCTCCGGTCCCGATTTGGACTCCAAGCGTAAATTAATAATTTCGATAAATTAATAAGATAATAATTTTTTAAGACCCCTATATAATAAAAAGGTCCAATCAACATCATAAATTAATAATCTCATAAAATTACAAAGATAACTAAGACAACTTAGTAAAATATGACTCTAGTGTTAATTGTTTTCTATTGAAATTCAACTCAAAGTGAATCTCATCTTGATACTCAGATAACCTCTTGAGAGTGTTTGAAATAGTACATTGACTAATTTTCAAATGAAAATTTTGATCGAGTCAGTGTTGCAAGTCTTTTTGGATGAGGGTGAGATGATCTCTCTTGTACTCATATAGTGACTTGCATATTTGATCGGTTATAAGTATTTATTAATTAACACACATATGAATCTTAAACATTAATTCAATAATATGAATCTTAAACATTAAATAATTAGATGATTCAAGTTCTTATTGAATATACGTATGAATTTTAAACATTAAATAAGATGATTCAAGTTCCTAACATTTAATACTCATTAATATCTCTATATAATTAAATTTAAATTCATGAATTCTGATGTAATTAATTTAAATTAAATGAATATAGAATACCTCTTTAAAATTAATAAATTATTAATTTATCGATTATTTAATATTTCTTTAAAATTAATATTTTTCCGATCCCAACTGTATTAATTTATAGAGGTTATACTGTAATATAATTATTCGCATCTGTTCCAAGAACCCTCTATCACCGGGAGCCCAAGCGGCATTAATAATAGCTTATAAAATGAGAACTGGCTAAGGCTAACGAAGCCTATCTCGTTTAGGTCATGTGATGTTAATGTTGTGCTAGCAAATTAGGTCTCGTTTGGTTGGTGAGATATGCTCTGGCTAGGCAACCTAGCTTGACTTATCTGCTTGTTTGGTACGTGAGATCCGTTATCTCACGAGCCCGTGATTGACGTCAAGCCCGAGATTAATTACTGTAGCTCTTTGGTGTTAGTAACTCACAGTTACCCCCATTCTTGTATCCAATCTGCACAGTAAGCCTTAGATAACCGAGCAATTTTACCAAAGTATCATCATTTTCCTCCCAAATCAGTGCCATGTTCCCCCATCTCTCTCCATTCATTTGTGCAAAAGAAACGCAAGCCCTAGCCTTCACTGCACATCAACGGTGAAACCACACCAGTCACGCAAGCATTTTAGGTGACGCCTTTCCTCGCTTCTTGTGAAGAGCGCCGTCCACCCACAGCATTTGGAGGTTGTCTGATTGGTAGGAGTCTGCTGGCCTCTTTGGTTAACTACATTTTCACCCCGTTCACCCACTTCATTTGGAGATCGACCAATGACAGCGAGCTGCTCGCCTCGTCTCAGCGAAGAGCGCCTTTCACCCATAACATTTGAAATTCCTTGGAAAACCTAGTTTGCTCGTTTGGTGTACGAAGAAAATCGCCCAACACTCACTTCCAAATCAGGTAAAATTGTAAATTATCTCAAGTCGTTTTGACCTCTGTTTTCTTTTCGAAAATGATGAAAGCTTTGAAGGTTGATTTTTTCAATTTATGAACAAATGCTTACAAATCTTCACATTTTTTGTACATCATCGGCTACTGCTTCATCAGAGGAAATTGATCTTGTGTCTATCTCTGTGTTTGACGTCACCTATTTCCCCGTTTCTTTTCTATATTGTTCCTGTGTCATCGTTTTTCAATTTTGGACACAAGCTGTGGTTCAATTTCATGCGCTTTTGGCATCAGTTTTACAGCCCATCACACTGTTGTTTTACAGCCATTTAAATCACGTTGAATCATGTTGGCATATAGGACATAAGCTTTTGTGCTACTCACCTTCGAACCATAATTATAACCATGCTAAGAGGTCTAAAAATATGAGACGGTGTCTGCGTTTTGTGTGTTTGTTGTCTGCAATTCAGTTGGATTACATATACATCAAGTTTTGTATTTTTATTCTTTCTAAATTGTTTTAGTTACTGGTGGTAGTATTTGCATTTTGTCTCGTAGATTTAGTATTTCAGATTTGACCCCAGAGTTGGTGCGGACTTGATTCTATTTTTCTCGGATCAGTAAATCTTGTTTACTTATGTCTAGATTATTCCTGAATCTCGGTAAGTTTGTATATTTTTTTTAATTTTCCTTTTTCATTGTGTTCATTTTTAGCGGAAAATGTTTGAATAGTCAGTTTTTAATATAAGGTATCCTACAGTTGTTGTCTCTGCTGGATTTGGTCTTGTAACATAATGGAGTGGTCTTGTATTCAAAATTGTTTGAGTTGCTGGATTCAAAGCTGTGGTTCAATTTCGTGCGCTTTTGGCATCAGTTTTACAGCCATTTCACTGTTGTTTTACATCCATTTAAAACACGTTGACTAAAAAAAGGCATATAGGACACAAGCTGTTGTGCTACTCACCTTCGAACCATAATTATAACCATGCTAAGAGATCTGAAAATATGAGACGGTGTTTGCGTTTTTGTGTGTTTGTTGTCTGCAATTCAGTTGGATTACATATACATGTCAGTTGTTGTCTCTGCTGGATTTGGTCTTGTAACATAATGGAATGGTCTTGTATTCAAAATTGTTTGAGTTGAGTTGGGTCGAATTGTTTGAGTTGAGTGGGCATCGGCTGTTTGAGGTCGGTTTTGAGAGAGGAGATGGATGGCTGTGCTGTCGAGAATGACAAACGGGTGAGATAGATAATGGGAATAAAGAGGTGTTGGGTTTGGGTTTAATTCTGTTAATGGGCTGTTGTATGTAAGTAAAAAGTAAATAAATGGGCTTGTTTTATAGAAGACATTGAGATATAGCATTCATTTTACCCTCTAATTATTAAACTAACTTATGAGACTTCAATTAATTAAAGGGTTGTTAATTTGTTCAACTTGTTATTTATGAAAAGCTTAGCTACAATTCTTAAAAATCTTTTCAGATTCATATGATACATATTTGTGACAAAATGCTAATATTCATTGATTCTGACCACTTAGTACGCTTTTTGTGTCACTCCAATTGTCAAAAATATTTTAGATCAGCGAGCATGGAGCGCGTGTGACAAAATGGTGTGCCGAGTACTTTCTTGTGTCCTTATATTATTTTTGTTTAATTTTATGATCGTTGTCGAACTTGAGTTTACTTCTAGACCAATTAAAGTGTACTATAACATATGTTTATATGCAGATATTTTTTGCAACTTATCTCTGAAAAGTAAAACATGCCGCGTAATGTTGATAGACTTACATCTTATTACTTATTGATGGATGAGATATTATTTCAATACCTGCTTGATATTTTTTTGGCCATCGACCTCCTACTTAGGATAAAAACAAGAAAAAGAAAACGTGAGCAAAAACGGCACCATATTGTATGATTGTAATACCCCGATTATTTAAACGCCTAATTACGATATTAATTTCGTAAATTAGAGTATTGTTATGATAATTTGATTACCAATATATCGAATAATGATTTCGATTATTGTTGGAATAATAAATTCTATGTTTTATTCACAAATAAATGTGAATCGAGAAATACGAATATGTAACGATTTCAACAAAGATTATTTTCAACGTCGATCACAGATCGATAATTGAAATTTCGTAATCTTTTCTAAGTGTTTAAGCTTAGAATTTAATTCCATTATTATTGGAATAATTTAATAAAGTGATTACAGACTTTATTACGACCATTACGAGATGAGTCGATAATTAACGTTTTGAGACGCTTCAAACGTTAACGCTTTGAGATGACTTGAGAATCAAGTCTAACGATCAAGGAATTATGATATTTAAATTGTATGATTATTTTATATAATTAGAATATTATTTAGCATTGAATTAATGCTAGAAAATTTTGGAAATTATATTTGTGATTATTTAAGATTCTCGAAAACCCTAAATCGAGAATTAGGGTTTTCTACCTATGGATTAATTCCAAATTTTTTTCCTATGATATAATTTATCATCTAGGATATATATTATGATATATATCTACTTATAGCATGAAAATCAATTTTGGCATAATTCTTCAAAAATGCGTGAGCATTATCTATGTGTATAACATAGAATTGTTTTATTTGATCTTCCAAATTGTATTATATCTTCTTGTAGTATCAATACACACTTACCAAGTAATATATGTAGATGAAAATACACTAACAATATGTTTATATAAGAGCCGATTATTTTGACTTATGTACATTAAATCGATCTTGATTTTAATACACTTGAGTGTATAATATTTGGGGAAGAGTGTAATAAATACACTTGTATACAACATGAAAAATCTGAAAATATTTCTCTCCCTCCATGCGCAAGTTGACGGCAATGCTTAGAGTAAGAGACAAAAATTTCATTTTGTTAATTCCCAAAACTTTATTAAAGCCTTGCAAGTAGTTACTACCTTGTAAGAGATATTTTATTACATGACCTAAGCCTTTGACTATCTCAAATTTGTTTGTGTCTTGCTTTGTATTTGAGGGAGCCGAGAGAGTGTTTTATGTGTGTATGTATTTTATTTCTTTTATTTACTTAAGTATATTAAGTCTTAAGCACACAAACACTTAACACTTTCATTCTCTCCCAAAACATAAGAACCGAGAGCATTTCTTTTGAAAAACCAAGTTTCATCTTCTTCCATTCTCTCAAATATCTTGAGCTCTATTTATCCTACAACCGATCGATACTAGTTAAAAGGTTAGATATCGAGCGAGCTTCGATTATACATTAAGATTTTAATTATCCAATGGTTAGATTTTAATATACAAGCATGTGTTCTTATGAATAAAATCATGCAAGCATGCTTTATTGTTTACTAAATATGCTACATATGATTATATGTGCATATTGATGATTTATTTCAAAGCTAAGCATATTTTATAAATTATTTGATAATGATCGACAATTTCTAAGGTTTGATTTAATGTTGGATTCATGTTATATATTAGCTAGGGATCACATTGTGATTAAATGAGAATTTTTAAGAATCATTTGCTATAGTTTGGAAAACTGCCGAAAATAAGAAAAAAATGTATGTTGATGTATAAATTTTTGTCTAAATGATATGATAGCATATTATTGATCTAGGGTATTGATTATGGACTATATGAATTTATTAGAATTTTTGGAGTAAATATGCTAAAATTTTTCTAAATGGCCGAGAGCCATTGTGTAGGGTTTGATAGTTGTGTGTCGATATAGTTGAATATTATGATGTATTAGTGCTATATGATAGCATATAAGCATAGTGTAATTTTATTAGATTTTATAAAAATTGTTTGGTATATATATACCTATAGTAGCCGTGAGCTACATTTGGTTATTTCTTGGTATATGGTTTGATTTTATTAAACCATAGGTTATAATTATATTATATATTAATATTGGAGGCTTGTGTATAATAATTAGAATTTTTGGAAATTTATTGGATTTATTTGTGATAAAACCGTGAGCCTATAGTATATATAGGTGAGTTCCAAATTTTTCTATAGTGTTATTAATACATATTAATGATCATAGTGTAGAATAATACACTATATGAATTTAAAGGATTTTTGGAACAAGGTTGGAAAAATTTTGATATAGCCGTGAGCTATGTCGTGGAATTAAGGAATTTTAATTCTTTTTTAATTAAGAATAATATTTATTATATGTCTAAAAAAATTATATTAGACATAATTGAAATTTTTGAGAATTATTAAACATAGAATATTATGTTTATGACGAAACGTTATATTAAATAGCGTTAAAAGCATAAATAATGCTTAAAGTATTAAAAGATCAATATTGAAAGAAAATATTAATCAAGTTTATCGATTTGCGTGAAAAATCGAGAATTGAAAAGAAATCGATTGAAAATCGATTTATACTAATTTTATACATTAAAAATGTATTTTATTGAAATTTTATAACGAAAAGTCAAAATGGTTGACTTTCAAAATTAACGTACGAAATACGTTCGTTAAATACGCTAATACGTGAAAAACGTATTACTTTTATCTGATTATCTCAATTGTGAGAAAATATTTTTTTAATATAAATCATTTTATTGAATAACGTTAATATACGTTAATTATTTAACCTAAAAGGTTAAAATGAGACTGTAGGTCATATTACGTCTCTCTCGAGATACGAGAATTATTTTTATTGAAATACGCATTGAAACGACGTATTAAAGTTTATTAAAACTTCGAGTTATTATTATTTATCAAAGTTGAATGAACTTTGAAAATCTCGAAAAGCGTACCAACGTGCTAAACGTAAAATTTTGCGTAAAGGTGGGACGTGAAGGCTCACACGCAACTGCAGGAGGAGCACGCAGATCGAAAATCGAAGTTTAAAAGTAAATGTGGGCTTTACTATACTCAAACCGGTAGAATTTACCAAATAATTTATTTATGATGCTTTATTGCAAGCAAATATTCATGGCGATTTATTTAATTACCCGCCCAAAATGTTTATGTTTTATGTATGTATCCAATTCATGATTGTTGATGCATAATGTTGGGTAACCCACTTTATGACATGCTTGAATTCGTATTCTTGGAAGTACCCCAAGGATGATGGAGAATTAGTATCTGTCTTTGAGATGGCACGGATTTTGTGCACCGATTATTTTGTATTGTGTAATGAAAGGGTGCTCGGCCGGTCGCGGCGTCAGTGAGAGGAGGCCTCTCCAAATAAGTAGGAATTGTTGTGGAATGAATTATTGTGGTGGATATGGATCATACATACAAGGAAAATGTCTCACAGATTTAATCTTTATGGAAAATGAAAGAAAATATTTAGTAAGCACGAGTATTTCAAATAAAAACCTCGTGTGTTCTTGTGATGGGCGAGTAATTCAAATATGATAAATTATTTCGCATGAGCCATCGAGTGTAATCTGTACTCACCGCATGTTTGTTTTAAATGTGCGAGTTGAGCGAGATGATGGATGGAGATGTGTCGGAGCAGTTGGAACCCATTTGAATACAATAAATTTAGAAACCTTGAATACACATCGTCATATGTGTATTCACACGTTTTTCATTGCAATTGAATTAATTTATCTTATGATGTTGATTAGTTGAATACTTCGGAACATATGAGTTTTGTATATATATATATATATATATATATATATATATATATTGTTAAAGCTTCCTTGATTATTATTCAAGTATTAGTCCCCGCTAAATCGTACTTAAGATTTGGGGCGTTCTGATGATTGATAGGATACCTGACCAAGTCAAACACTTGAATAGAATGGTAGGAGTTAGTGATACTGATTGCATCATAAATCTTCGAATGGATCGCAATACTTTCGGCAAACTATGTGTTTTATTTGCGACAGCTGTAGGGAAATCTGATTTTAACTCTTTCCCGAGGATCTATCTTGGATGTTTAATTCACCATACATTGATTATATACCTAGCATGCACCTATATAATTAATTGCAACACGTAGGTATTTTCTCGTGTTTACCTGCGAATCTATCGAGAAAGAGTGGACAAGACTCGTGCTTTGATCTTCTGGACTGTATCCTGATTGCCTAAACTCCAATGCTTAGTGAGGACAATCCATGGAGAGTGCTATAGAAATTCGCATTCTTCCTCACTTGAAGTTTTCGAAAATCTCACTATTTGGAATGGTGTGATTCTCGAAAATTCTAGCTAAGCATTAGCCATTGATTTTCTCTCTCACCTTATATTTATAATGCAACCCTAAATCCTATCATGATAGGATTTATGCATATCTAATAAATATAATAATATCACTTAAGATAGAGAGGATCAAGATAGAGTCCCAGAGGGACTCTACTAGGAAGTGTTCGAATTTCTCCAAGCTTAAAGACCTTGATGGGCCAGCCCAGGGATCAAATGCAAGGAATAAAGATGGGCCTCAAATAAATTAATTATCTTATGTTCAGCCCAGAACATAAATTAATTCATAAACATTTATTCATGCCACTAGAGAATAAATGCTAACTTACCCCTTTATTTCCGAAGTTGAGTCGGGCTCGCATTTAGACTTAACGAATCCCCGTATTTAAGATATTGTACGTCCATTAATTATTTACAGCGTTCTGACTGCTTAAAATAATTAATTACTTTAATTCCTTAAGTAGTACCACTTAACCTTATTATTGTACTTGAGATAACTCAACCTGTAGGGTTTAGTACAATAAACCTTTTGAGAACCTTAAGGGGACGTCATCATCCTAAACGGATACAGTGACTCGACACAGGTAACTAGCATGACATACAAGCACTGCCACCACCCAAGATGCAGAGAGTCTTGGGTTGACTCATGTAACCCTCACCCATAACAAGTCAAAGTGATGGTCAGTAACTCATACTCACCTAATACCTTATCGAGATTTAGATCAACGTAAAGTCACCGAGATCTAAGTACTTCACGACGGTTAGATAGAAGAACTCATCTCACTGTGATCAATCAATACGTCGAGACGCATCAAAGCATAGACAAGCAACCAAGTCAAGTCACTTCTTATCTATCAGAGCCTATACCGACAACTCGTCCTCAAGTTGTCTCGGTTGTGATACTTTTATATCTCATTGCTTGACCAATCATACGGACTTACGTGATCTACAACACAATCGTATGATCTAACTTATATATGAGATAAAGGGACATACATATGCAATCAAGTAAACAATTCAGATAGGAGATTGTAATAGTGGTAACAGAAACATTGTATACAAGCTCAACCAAAAGCGCCCCAAGATACAAATACAACAATCTCCCACTTATACTAAAGCAAACTTTTAGTATACAATGTCTCTCTCTACTAGCTATTACAAACAACACCATCATTTTGCTTCTCCCACTTATACAAAAGTTTTCTTCCTAAGTGGGTGCCATCTTGCGCAATCCTAGTCCTCAAACATGCTCTTCGTAGACTTTTTGCGGCAGGCTCTTCGTTAATGGGTCAACTAGGTTATCCGAAGTACCAATCTTTTCAATCAGACGCCTCGCCTAACGATTTTCGTATGACATGGTCTCTATATGTGTTTCGTTGTCTTGTGGGTCCGTGGTTCCTTCGAAGTTTGCCACATCGCACCGAAAGTTATCACGAGAAACTATGATACTCTTGGGCAAACCGGTACCACATCTAGATCCATGAGGTAGTTCTTAAACCATACAACCTCTTTAGCGACCTCAAGCGGCTACATATTCGGCTTCCATGGTAGAGTCCGCAATGCATCGCCGCTTTGCACTCCGCCAGATACGGCCTCCTCCCAAGGTAAACACATAGAGGTAGACTTTTTCTCATCACGGTCACTTGGAAACCGAGTCCGAATAACCCAAATGCATTAGACTATCTGATGGTAAACTAGCATATAATCTCGAGTCCTTTCGGTACTTGAGTATATGCTTACCGCGATCAATGAGCTTATCCGAGGTTAGACTGATATCTAGCTACTATGCCTACCGCATAGCAGATATCGGGCCTCGTGCATAACATTGCATACATGAGACTTCCTACGGCGGAAGCGTAAGGAACTTGTCTTATTTCCTCTATCTCTTTGCAGTCATAGGTGACTGCTCCTTAGATAAAGGAACACCATGCCTGAAAGGTAGCAATCCTTTCTTGGCGGTCTGCATACTAAAACGAGTAATCACAGTATCAATGTAAGGCACCTGAGATAAGCTCAACATTTTCCTCTTGCGATCTCGGTAAACCTTGATCCCAAGAATGTACGCTGCATCTCCTAAGTCTTTCATTTGAAACTGATCGGATAACCAACTCTTTACGTCTGATAACAACTTCACATTGTTGTCAAGTAGAAGGATGTCATCTACGAAAAGTGCAAGAAATACAACATCATCTTTGACATCAAAACGATACACACAACTTTCGCTAGGCAATTGGGTAAATCCATAGGACTTTACCACCTCGTCAAAGCGTAAGTTCCAGGATCGTGAAGCTTGCTTAAGTCCATAAATAGACTTTTTAAGCTTCCATACTAGATGCTCTTCACCCTTCACCACATAACCTTTGGGTTGCTGCATATAGATGTCTCCACCTTCTTCAAGGTAACCGTTTAGAAAAGCGGTTTTCACATCCATTTCCCAAACCTCAAGGTTTAAGTGGGCTGCTATGGCCAGAAGAATTCTGATGGACTTGAGTATTGCTATAGGCGAAAAGGTCTCATCGAAATCGATGCCCTCAATTTGAGTGTACCCTTTCGCCACAAGCCTGGCTTTGAAAGCCGAAAACTCTCCATCTGAATCTCTCTTCCTTTTGTATACCCACTTACTACCTATGGCTTCCTTGCCATCTGGTAGAGGTGTCTTTTCGTATACATCCATAGCTATTATGGACTCAATTTCTAAGTCCATAGCGGTGTGCCATGATCTTACATCAATGTCTTGTATCGCCTCATTGTATGTCCATAGGTCGATTATTGCCTGCTCGTTTCCTGGGACTAAATCCGAAGATTCACCCACGAACATAAATCGCTCGGGTTTATGAACAACCCTCCCACTACGACGAGACGCTACTGGCACAATGGCAACGGTGGGTGCAGTAACTTGTGGTACTCTATCTTGCACAACTTGCTGGATAGGAGCCACTTGTACGGCCGATATCTCCAGTGGAACTCGACCCACTTCAATTTCTTAAAGTATCTGGTGTCGATCCCTCCCACTAGACATGACATCTCTTACCTTTGGCTTAATCGGTGGTGGAATACGACCATCTTCTAATTCTTGAAGAATGATTTCAACTTTGGATTTATGGTTTCTCATATAATCCTCTTCTAAGAATCGGGCATTAGTGCTAATAATGACCTTCTGATCATTAGGACTATAGAAATAACCACCCTGCGTTCCTCTAGGATAGCCAATAAACAGCCTTGCTTCAGATCTAGACTCCAACTTGTCAGCCTTCTTGTTCAAACACATGTCTTTGGATGCCCATATCCTTATGTGGTTTAAACTAGGCTGCGCCCAAACCACAACTCGAAATGGGTCTTTTCGACTGACTTGGATGGTACTAGATTTAGCAAGTATGCCGTTGTTTCTAAGGCATACCCCTAGAACGAAATAGGCAATGTTGCATAACTCATCATTGATCTAACCATTTCTAAAAGAGTCCTATTTCTTCGCTCTAACACACCATTTTGCTGTGGTGTGTCCGGTGTAGTGAGCTGGGAGGTAATCCCACACTGCACCAAATAATCCATAAAACCGTTACTGAGGTATTCACCACCGCGATCAGACCGCAGTGACTTGATAATTTTACCAAGCTTCGTCTCCACTTCCGCCTTAAATTCTTTGAATTTCTCAAAACATCCAGACTTGCGGTGAAGTAGGTATATGTATCCGTACATTGAGTAATCGTCAATGAAAGTGACAAAATACTCCTACCCTCCACGAGCTTGTATGGACATAGGTCCACACAGGTCAGAATGGACTAGCTCCAATACTTCTTTGGCACTATAAACCTTCGCTTTGAAGGGTCTGGTCGACATCTTTCCTTCTATACAGGATTCGCAGACTGGGAACGGAGTAACTGTGAGATCACCCAACGCTTCATTCTTAGCCAGCCTTTGAATCTATTTAGATTGATGTGACCTAATCTAAGATGCCAGAGAAATGTGGTGTCATCTTGCGAAGAAAACTTTCTCTTTTTAAGGTTTGAAGTAGATGCAACATAATTAAAGGTATTATGTTTGGCAGAAATAGTATAAAGCGAATTATATAAAGTGCCACCACGATAACTTCGTCATTTCTTATGATAGAAACACCACTATCAAAACAATGAATATCCATGAATAAATAGTTTCAAATCGAAGAAGGTTTCACGAAACTCCGCACATATAAAATGTCTTTTAATACTAAAGCGTCCTATCAAAACATAAAGTAACATCTCCATCGCAACGGCCTCGACTTTCACCGCGTTGCCCATGGATATTGTTATCTCGCCATCATGCAGATCCCTTGTCCGCAGGAACCCCTGCAAGGTGTAACAAACATGATCAGTCGCACCCGTATCTACTACCCATGAATGAGTAGAACAAGTCGCTAAGCATGTTTCCGTTACTAAAGCAAATGACGTACCTTGAACCTTGAACATAGGGCACTTGGCCTTCCAATGCGCAGTCTTGCCTCACTTGAAGCACTTGCCCATCTCCTTTGGCTTTTTCAAGCCTCCGGTGGCAGACATGTTCTTGCTCCCACTACTCCCACTGGTTCATTTGCCTCTACCACCTTTGGTGCCCCTTTTTCTTCTTCCATTTTTCAACGGAAAATTTGGACCCCTAGATGTGCTAGCAAGGGCATGTGCTCCTTTGCCTATGACTCCTTCCGCGGCCATGAGATCATTAAGCAACTGACTAAGTGTGTACTCGGTCTTGCTCATGATCGCGTTCACGCGAAAATTCTCAAAAGACTTGGGCAGTGTGTTGAGGATGATATCGACCTTGGCTTCGCCGTCAATACCTCCTCCTAACTGATCAAGACTATCCATGAGATGAGTCATGTGGGAGACATGTTCATGGACCGAACTTCCTTCTTCCATCTTACACGCCAAGATTTCTCTCATTGTGTGGAAGCGGACTGTCCGATCCGATTGCCCAAACTTACTCTCGAGACTTGACCATATTTGATCACGCTACCATCAATCGATCTTTGCACTGCAAGCCTTTGGACATAGTAGTCATCATATAGCATTTGGCCATATTGTTTGACTTATGCTAAAGTCTGCTTGACTCTCGCTGTTCATTAGTCGATGCGTCAGTAAGGGCATCAGGTTTGGGAGTAGTGAGAACAAATATGTGTTCTTCAACGATAAGAACATATTCCATGTTTCGTTTCCACTCGATAAAATTTAGACCGGATAGAGGATTTTGTGCGAGCATATTGATAATCGCAAAGAGACATATCGAAAAGTAATCTAAACACATAAGCATACGATCGCACATAATTAGTAACAATAATATTGTAACCTTTGATAAAACAATATTAATTGAAACCTCCAATCACCCAAGGAATTCCACATGCAAGCCACGCGTGTGGGCGTTTACATGAACCCATCGACTGGACTAAAATATACCTTTTAGTCATTTAATTTCAATCCATGTCAACTTATCCTTATGACAAATGAAATTAATGATTGGACCTTACTAGACCACATCACTATCACGAAGGGACTTCATGGAAGTTTTACTTGAGGTGATGTCTAAGCAATGACCACAATTTTAACGTAGAAATGAATTCTTAGAATTGGCGGACTCACTGGACCATACCGCCCAATCTAAATTCCTTTGTTATCTCATTTTAAATCTATCTCTAGAGAACTTATGAAAATCGCATATGCAAGCCACGTGTGTGGGCGTTTACACATGAAACTCCCACTTCTCAATAGATTAAAATGTTTTATTTAGAAATCTCATCTAACAAACTTATGATAAACAGTACAAGCAAGCCACGCGTGTGGACGTTTACTCACAGTGCGTGTCACTTTGTTTAGAGATCAAAATGTGGAGGTCTTGACATTTTAATTTAAAATTAATATGTCAGATTTCTTGCTTAGTCTTTTTATTTCAAAAGGTTTGTCCATGCAGATCACGTAATCCTAGCATGCTTTTCTATAGAACTCAACATGTAAAACATGCTCGCAGAATTCTAAAATATGCTTGAAAAAACGCGATAAACCTAACATGCTTACTATGCGTATCCAATCACGAAAACATATAATATGTGTAATAACCCGAAAAATTTAAAACTTTTATTAGTGATGTTTAAATAAATTATTTGTGGTGCTTAGAACTTAATTATGTTTAAGGTAACCAATGAAACGAATTAGAATCGATTCGGAGATCGAAAACTAGAGAAAACAAAAACTAGTGACTAGTCCCTAGGATTAGGGTTTTGAATAGCCCTGAACATAGAATGAAAGATCGAGAATGAATCTTAACAAAAGGATTTCATTTCTAGAATCCTCTCATGAAAACATGTGAGAAGCAAAGAATGAGAATTTTGGACATGCTTTTGGTCGGTCTTAAAAGTACTATTCACGAGCCGGAACAATTTCCAGTCCGTGCTAATCATGAAAATTAATGATAACAATCAAAATCATGAAGGAATATATTATTATGAATTTAGAAATTATAAGAATCAATTTCTGAAAGAAATTCCTGAAGAACTTAACCGAACGCCGGGAAAATATACCGGAAAAACCCTAAATTTGTCCGGACGACCCGAAACTCGAACCAAGGGTTTAAATCAATAAAATATGATTTATAAGACTCAAATTAATTATGAAAGCTCAAGAATTCAATAGAATTTCGAATGAGCATAATTTAATCGTCGGACGCTGTTTTTCCGCGATAACTCGGAATTGACTTATCGGATGTCATCCGAACTTCATGAAATTATTATGAACATTGAAATAAGTCATTTTAAGGCTATTTAGGATAATCAAACCTTAAGCTTCCGAGAAATCAATCGAAAGCGCGTTAAAACTTAAAGAGTCGGTATTAACATGCCAAATCGGGTAATTTGACCATTCCTTCTCCCAACTACCACCAAGACCACCCCAAATGGGTAATGACAGCCCTTTAGGCTGCCAATACAGTAGAAAAGTCGTCCATTACAGCCTCATACTTTTGGAACCAAATTTCTCTCTCTTTTTCAAATTTATCTCTTTATTCTTCACACTTTTTAGTCTTTAATCCTCCTTTCCAACCCACAAATAATTATTTTAAGACAATAAAAGGTAGTACTCATCATTCTCTCCATTTGTAATGAGGTAGAATTTTTTTTAGATTTTTTGAATTATTTTATGAAAAACCCTAGTTTTGCTCCTCATTTTTTTTCGTGACTTTTGAGCCACCAAATTCTCTCAAGACATGAATGAAAAATTCTTATAATGATGTTCTAAGGCTGTGGTTAAAATTATAGAATTTTTGGAGCATGTTTGATATTTTTTGATTTATGCTTTATTTCTTTTTATATGTGATAAAGCATGCTTTTATGAATATTATTTGATATTATTTCTTGTTGATGTATTAGGAGCATGTATAATAAATATGGTAATTTTCAGAATATTTTTGTAATTTTCTTGTATTTTGTTTGATTTTATTTGTTGAGAAATAGTTGAGATATAGTGTTTAATATATGATATGAACATCATATATTAATCTTGAAATTTTTGAAACACTACTCCTATTTTTCAAAAATGGGCAGAATTTGTTTAAGTATTTTTAAGCCATTATTTGATTTTATTTGTTGAGAAATAGTTGAGATATAGTGTTTAATATATGATATGAACATCATATATTAATCTTGAAATTTTGAGACACTACTCCTATTTTATAAAAAGTCAAAATATATATATATATATATATATATATATATATCTAAGGATTTATTTGATTTCATTTGTTTAAAATGATAGGATATGTTATGTTTAGAAATAATATGAACCTAATATGCATTGTTGGGAATTATTGAACACATATGTAAAATATGTGTGAGGACAAAAAGAATTCCAAGCATTTGGTTCATATTATAAATATTGGTTAGTGTTTAATGCTAATATTACATGTTATTGCATAATATAAACATATTGTGAAGGAATGGAATTTATTGAATATATATATAAATATATGTATATATATATATACTATATTATTACCGAAAATGCTTAAGTGGTGAAAAGCATGGATTTAAATTTTAATGCATCATATGAAATGATATTTCATGTTTAGTATATGGTATAAGCGTGATATAATTTTTGTGAAATTTATTGAACACAAAGGCTCATTAATTTATGATTACCGAAAACTTTGAGGATTTTTAACCTATGGTTAAATTTTTATATGATGATATTGAGTTAGTAATTAAATTTTATAGTATGATAAGAGTATAACATGATTTTAGTGGAATTTATTGAGTACATATGCTAATTATTGTTAATTATCGAAAACATAGCAAAATGGTTACATATAAGTTTAATTCTAATGTTAAATGATGCTATGATAGTTAACTATAAGCTTGGAATGGGTGGTTGTGATTGTGATGAATGAATGAAACACTTATACACACATATACAATAGTTTTGCATTATGTTAGAAATTAGGGTTTTATAATGCTTTAGTATAGTTTATGTTGTGTATGGTGTTGTATGGTGTTGAATGGTTTATGTTTATGTTGTACCGACAAACCAAAACCCCAAACGTAAACAACAAAATACTATATATACGAGAATCCAAAAAATCGACCAATTTCGATAACAGAAGGAATTAACGAGAATCGAAGTTAGACATAAATTAGGGTTTGCTATTAATAAAAGGATACTTAAACGTGAGTTCCTAAGTTAGAAAAACCAAAAGCCGAGCTACAACGTTGATACTCAATAACGACAACCCAATACGACGTTAGATTGAACGATTATACAACTTATACAATCCCCGACGAGTTAAGAGAAACAAACAATGTCGTAAAGTGTAAACAAAGATTCGAACATAAGATGTCGATCCTTATGTCTCAAAAGTCGAGTTAATATTCCCTAAAGAATTCATTTATTCCTAAGGTACTTATTTATATGATAGCATGTGCTCACTTGAATCATAAGTCAAGACTCCTCTTTTAATTGTCGTGCTAGTACGACAAGTCGTCAAGCATAACTTACTAGGACGTAACTATAATTGTTAAGTCTAGTTAGTGGCTTGAGAATATCCTAATTTACCAATCATAATTTGATTACCGACAATCTATAACGTAATAACGTTTAGAATAACACTAAGGTTAAGAGTCGAGGATAGACTAGGAGTATGTGATTCATAATTGAAGTTCACCTATGAACGATGAAGTGATATAGCTTGGGAATTAGGAATGTAAGATAATAGAAATTATCTTAAAACAATCACATGAAATCATAAAGAAACCCTAAGTGGGAACTTTAAGTCGTAATTTATAAACGACTTTCGATCGATAGAAAGAATCTAAGAAACACTACTTTCTTATGAAGGGTTTGATCGTACGTAGTCGGCGAGGAAGAACAACCACACCCTGCTCTTTTAGACTTACTAGCTTTGGATTAGCAGGTGGGCTTTCTTAAAACAAAAGTGTTATGCATAAACTCAAAGCATGATTTACAAAGCTTTATGAAATATTATCACATGAAATGTTATTGACTGCCAAATATTTATGTTTTGTTGTTATCCTATCTGAGATTGGTATATCCCATATGGTATGTGAATGTGTTGGTCCACCAACGTTAAAAAAGGGTAACGATCGGATCCGACTTTGTTAAGGACTAACTCGGATTGTGTACACGTGTGACTGTGTGTTAAGTTTAGCTACCTCGACCGATCACGGCAACTTTGTGTAGATGGCCACCTCCATAGTGCGCGAATGAATGAATGAATGAATGTTCAGATATGGAAACAACATGAATGAAATAGTCAGGCCTGACGCTTTTGAGAAATGATAAAATGTTTGATAGGCATGAGTCTTTCAACTAAAATCCTCATGTGCTATTGTGGGCAGTTCAATAACTTTTGATAAAGAAAATGTTTTCGGCAATGAGTCCACTGAGTACTTTTGTACTTAACCCTGCATCTCGTTTTTGATGTGCAGGTTGAGTAGAGATCGATGATGGGTGCGGTGGTGCGAGTAGCGATTGTTTTGATGCTTTATTGGAAGGTTTATAGAACCTTGGGCATGCATCGTCATATGCATGTCCACACGTTTATTTGCTGCCTAACTCTGATAATTTTTGATGTTTTGATTATAAGTGCTTTCATACCTTATTGAACTTGAGGTCGTACCTCATTCCTTAAATTGTGCCCTGATTGGGTTATGTTTGAACCTTGAAACCTTTTGACAAGTCCTTTTGTGACTTGAGTTGGTATTGAATAGCTTATTCCTTTTGAGTCTATGCGTATTGAGTAGTTAAATGGTTAATTGCCTTCATTAATTATGTTTATATCCGCTGCTTTATCATACCGGTGACGATCCATATGATCCGTACTTTATTGGGAAGTCGGGTCGTCACAATATGTTTATCTACGTAATTAAACATACATAGCATGCTTCTGCCTAATTTAAACATCCACGACATGCATTGAACGATAAAATAAAATAAATTCGTTCATCGCGGCTCACTCGTGGATCCTGTACTTCCCTACCTAATTTACTACATAAATTTACAAAGTACAGATCTTCAAAATCTCGAAAACGGGCCTCGCGTGCACAGGTACGAATCGGATTCATCAAAACTGGATTTGGGCCAAAAAATTAAAAACGGGCCAAAACACTGGATCGGGCCGGATCGGGCTAAAAATCTGGAACCAGGTTGAAATTCGGGTCTGCGCTGAAAACCGGTCGGGTCGACCCAAGTGGACTGGGCCGTGCGCTAGGGCACATCCCATGCGCACGTCCAACCACCCGCCGCTCTACCTCGCGCGCCATCACCCAAACCTGGCCGAGAACTGGCCGCTCGACGTCGCCCAGCCTCGACGAGGCCTGCCGGGAAAACCGCACACCCTATATGCCGAGGAAAACGCCGAGCAATTGTCGAAAACCCCCGCCGAGATCGCCCAGGCCCTACCGGGAATTGCTGCCGAGGGCGCTCGGGCACTGCCGAGCGAGAATCGCCCGCACGCTGCCGAGCCCATCGAGCGGTCTCGGCCACGACCCATCGAGACACTGTCGAGCCATCTGCACACCGGTGTCCGCAACTGCCGAGAAATCCTGCGCGCGACTCGCGCGCCATGGCCCAGCGACCTGCCGAGAGCTGCCGAGAAATCTGTGCGCACGCTGTCGGGCCCTGCCGCCGAGCGCCCGAGGTTTCCCACGCGAGAATCACGTCAGAGACCGCCGAGCGCTCTGAGGTTTCCCACGCGAGAATCACGCCGAGGCTACCGAGAATTCGCGTGAGAATTGCATGCCCCACGTCGCCCGGTGCTGCCGAGTCGTGTGAAGCATCGCTAAAGTTTCCCGGGCGAGATCTGCCGAGAGTTGCCGAGCGCTGCCGGCCTCAACCCGTCGAAGCATGCCAATCCGCATCATCCGACCATGCCCATGCTGCCCAGGTGCTTCCGGGCGAGACCTGCCGAGGCCACCCAAAACTGCCGAGGGCTTTCCGCCCAGATCCGCTGATCCTGTCCGCCCATGTCACCAAGAAAACACGCACGCTGCCGAGCGGCGTGTCTGCGAGCGCCGAGCACGCTCAGCGTGCCGTCGCCCGCACATCATCGTGCCGTGCGGCTATTTTTAGTGACCTCCCGTCATCTCGTTCTTCTTGGCTTTTTATCTTCGTTTTTCTTTACAGATAAGATTTACAAGAAAAATCTAATCTAACCACGAATTTTGTCGTGGTGAAAAACAAAAATCCGACAAAATAAAACGAGCCACGATGAATTACAGATTCACAATTAATTAATTACGCACGTTATAATCAAACGTGAATTAATCCAACAGAGCTAAGATACGGATCCCATGCTATGATACCAATTGTAGGGAAATCTGATTTTAACCATCTCCCGAGGATCTATCTTGGATGTTTAATTCACCATACATTGATTATATACCTAGCATGCACCTATATAATTAATTGCAACACGTAGGTGTTTTCTCGTATTTACCTACGAATCTGTCGGGAAAGAGTGGATCAAGACTCGTGCTTTGATCTTCTGGACTGTATCCCGATTGCCTAAACTCTAATGCCAAGTGGGGACAATCTATGGAGAGTGCTATTGAAATTCGCCTTCTCCTCACTTGAAGTTTTTGAAAATCTCACTATTTGGAATGGTGTGATTCTCGAAAATTCTAGCTAAGCATTAGCCATTGATTTTCTCTCTCACCTTATATTTATAATGCAACCCTAAATCCTATTATGATAAGATTTATGCATATCTAATAAATATAATAATATCACTTAAGATAGAGAGGATCAAGATAGAGTCCCAGAGTGACTCTACTAGGAAGTGTTCGAATTTCTCCAAGCTTAAAGGCCTTGATGGGCCAAATTGGGTCAAATGCAAGGAATAAAGATGGGCCTCAAATAAATTAATTATCTTATGTTGTTGAGTAACATAAATTAATTCATAAACATTTATTCATGCCACTAGAGAATAAATCTCGACTTACCCTTTATTTCCAAGTTGAGTCGGGCTCAGATTTAGACTTAACGAATCCCCCGATTTAAGATATCAGACGTCCATTAATTATTTACGCTGCTCGATCGCATAAAATAATCAATTAATTTAATTCCTTAAGTAGTACCACTCAACCTTATTATTGTATTTGAGATAACTCAACTGCAGGTTTAGTACAATAAACCTTTGAGCTCCTTAAGGGACGCCATCATCCTAAACGGATACGGTGACTCGACTACGTGTAACTAGCATGATATACAAGCACCGCCACCACCCAAGATGCAGAGAGTCTTGGTTAACTCATGTAACCTCACCCATAACAAGTCAAAGTGATGGTCAGAACTCATACTCACCTAATATCTTATCGAGGTTTAGATCAACGTAAAGTCACCGAGATCTAGGTTCTTCACGACGGTCGATAGAAGAACTCATCTCATCGTGATCCATCAATACGCCGAGACGCGTCAAGATAGACAAGTAACCAAGTCAAGTCACTTATCTACACCGCAGCCCTATACCGACAACTCGTCCTCAAGTTTTCTCAATCTGTGATACTTTTTATATCTCATTAAGCTTGACCAATCATATGGACTTCGTGATCTACAACACAATCGTATGATCTAACTTATATGAGATAAAGGGACATACATATGCAATCAAGTAAACAATTCAGATAGGAGATTGTAATAGTGGTAACAGAAACATTGTATACAAGCTCAACCAGCGCTTCGCCCAAGATACAAATCCAACAACAGTTAGGAGGATTGACTGACGAAAAATTTTTAGTGTTGAATAGGAAGTCGCAATGTTCTTAGCTATTCTAGCCCATCACAAGAAAAATAGAATTGTTGGATTTAACTTCTGGAGGTCGGGTCAAACTATCTCATACTATGTTCATCACGTTTTAAAGGTAATTTTAAAGCTCCATAATATACTATTGGTCAAACCAACGCCGGTATATGAAGCTTGCAGTGATCCTAGATGGAAGTGGTTTCAAGTATAGAAATTAGTATTTTTAGATCTATAATGCAATGAAAATGAGATGGTTCATTCAGCGAAAGTATTGTATTCTAATTATTTAATTCCTCTGCTTTTGTTTTAGGGGTGCTTAGGAGCTCTAGATGGCACTTACGTTCCTATTATGGTCCGCAATACTGATAAGCCCGGATAAAGGACAAGGAAAGGTCAAATTTTCACAAATACTTTGGTCGTATGTGATCGAAACATGATGTTTGTTTACGTCCTACCTGGATAGGAGGGATCTTGATAAACGCGCTTTCTACACGTTTATTGTTGATATTTTAAGATGATTTTAGATCTATTAAGTGCGTTTATGTATCTGATCTTAATGCTTTTATATATTTTTGGAAGATACTGCTCTTGGGTTCCTCTTTGATGTTTTGTAGGCTTATAAGATGATAATCGAAGCATGGAACGAAGCAAGAGCAAAAGAAGGGCAAAAACAGGGGCTAGCGGCCACCTTCGTGACCGCTAGCCCAAACGCGAACCGAAGACTGGCGCCTGAATGATGTCTCGCGACCGACCTAGCGACCGCTAGGTCGACCGCGAGGAAAAACCATACGACACGACCACACCACGCGACCGCGAGAGATGTCTCCGAAGAAGAGCCTCTGCCCGATTTCTCGCGACCATGGCTAGCGACCGCAGCAAGGTCGCGAAGCTCACCTAGCGGTCGCAAGTCCTGTTGGAAGCCAAAGAAGACGTGCGGAAAGATAACTAGCGACCGAGCTCGCGACCGCGAGCTCGCCGCGAAGCGTAGCGGATGAGCCAGAAATTAGGGTTTTCACCCTTTGTCTATAAATAGGGCATAACCGCCCTCGCACCCCCAGACCTCCCATGCACGTTTTTCCTCAGTTTTTCATGTTCTTTCATATTTTTGTACTTTAGCTTTGATTTAGAACCATCTAGCATTAGTTTTTGCATTGTTCTGCACTAGTTTTACGTATTGTCGTCGCTTCGGAACGCTTTTGTCCGAACAATTTTTGTGTTTTACCGCTTTTCGTTGAGGTTGGGATACGAAACCAACGATTGTTCTTCCGACGCTACACTACGGGTTTTATCTATTTAATTCCTATTTCTATGAGTATTTCGTATTTTATTTCGTTTATTATGTCTAGCTAAATGTTGTGATTCCTGCTATTGTTATTTACCTTCCAGGTATTGATTTGTGATTCTTGGTGCTTATTATATGTGTTGATTTCTGATCAATCTTGATGCATATCTAGTTGTGAGTTAATTACTTAACCGTTTTAATTGTCAATCGATCTTGAATGCATAATACGAATAAACCTTGAGTCGTAGCTGAGATAGGAACATTCGTAGGAAGCATATTCTTTGTGATCCTTTTGGAGTTACTTACTTTCACCTAGAGACGTAACAGTAATAAGGAAAATTAGTAATCAACTGCCACAATTGTCGTAACTGAAATTGTTGGTTACATATGTGATTTTCCATCTTGTCGGGTTTAAAATTGGTTAATATAAGCAGGATAAACATACGTTGTGGGTAGGATTAATGCATCCCTAGGGTTAGTCTTTCTATCTTATATTTCTCTTTGAGTGTTTATTGTTTTCGTTTATTTTTGCTTTGTGACCTTTGGATTTAGATTTAATAATTGAAGCCCTAAAACTTTATCAAACCAAATCTGTTCTTGAATAATGATGAATTATTGTTGAGTTAGCTTATGTGTTTTCGTATTACAATCCATGTGGATACGATACTCGACTTACCTTTGTACTTGCACATTTTCGTGTTAGAAAAATGAGCGATCAAATTTTAGCGCCGTTACCGGGGATTGTTAAGATTATATAGGAATAACTTGACAATTCAGAATTATTAATTCAAGTTGTATTTTTATTTTATTTGTTTTACTTTCCGGATCTAATTTCTTTGTTTCTCTCCAGGTAGTTTATGATCACAAGGTCCCGAGGACCTCCTGAGCCATTGTTAGATCCAGAAATCGAGACTACCCAAAGGAGAAAGAGACGAGAAAAGAAAAGGCAAGATATGGCAGCAAATCCGAACAACGGGGGTGTGCCTCCTAAACAAGTTGCACGTCTTCTGGCAGACTTAATGGAGATGCAACGTCAGATGGCGAACATGGGAATTCTTGTCCCTGCTCCAGAGGCGAGACCTTTAAACTACATGTATCGACTTCCTACTGAGCAATTTCAAGGAGGCGGATGGGACCCGGAGGTGAATGCGAATAACTTCGAGTTGAAGTCGGCCTCGATCAAGACGGCTCAAGGAGAAGCAGCCGGAGGAGAAGTGATGTAAGATCCGAATGCCCATCTCGAGACATATCTCAACATTTGTGACACCATCAAGCAGAATGGGGTGCCACAAGATACAATCCGGATGCGCATGTTCGAATTTTCATTGCGCAATCAAGCAAATGACTGGTTCAAGAGTTTAGATCGCACTGGAATCAACAGTTGGGGGAATCTTTACGAAAAGTTTCTCTCAAGTACTTTCCACCGGCTAAAGCACAGAAGATCATAGTCGAGATTTCTCACTGATCGAGCTAAAAACACACTCAAATTACTCGCAATCGTAGGAGGTAATCGTAGCGTGATAAGTTAACACGAGTCGTCTCTCAAGGAAAACTTAACAGGGCTATTGTTCGGTTAGCATGTAAAGCAATTAAATCCTAAGCATTCTAACATCAACGGGGTTGAACATGCAAGAATTGAAATACGAGAAAATAAACCACTAACCTAAGCTAGGGGTTGTCAATCTCGAGCTATACTAATAAAGCAATAAATCTAAACCAGGGTTGTCAATCTCAGTGAACTATGAAAGCGATAAATCAAAAGCGGTAAAAAGCATATGCAATCATATTATTCATAGGGTTTGTCAATCCCTAATCTAAATCTAATTGAAAAAAAACATAATCATCAATCATTCTCCAAGAACGAATTAATCGAAAGCAAGAAATCATTAAGAAATGTAAATCAACGGAAATGAAAATCCAACCATTACTATGAATTTTCCAATAAAACCATCAAACGATAAAACTATAAAATTAATCCGAAAGAAAGTAAATCCCAAAACATAAATTGTTAACTAAATCGCTCGATGAAAATAAGAAATGTGAATTAAATCTAAAGATTATCTCATGGCGTCGATCAAGAACTCCAAGAATCGAGAGAGAAGCGTGCACGAAAGAACCAAAACGAGGCCCCTCTTTCGACCTAACGTCAGATATTTATATTTAGTGAAAGTGAACGAAGTTTGAAGAATCCGCTCAAAATGCATTCAGAAAGTGAACGCCTACGGGGGCGCGCTGAGGAAGTATTCACTCACAAATGAGCGCCGCGCGAGGCGCTGAAGCAACGCGACAAACCGCATGACGAAGAGCGCGCCTGGCCGCTAGAGGCGAGCCGATCGAGCGGGCGCCATGCCGAGCGCCGGACGAGGCGACGCGGTTCGCTCGGGCGAAGCGCCGGAGCGAGTGAGCGCGGGTGAGTGCCTCCACGGAGAGCGGGCGCCAGTTTCACACGCAGACGGGTGTGGGAGAGGTGGCCGTCAGAACGAAGGCCGATTGCGAAAGGCTGGCGTGAGGCCGGTGAGGCAACGCGGGACGGGCGGGCGGCGCAGGCGGCGACGCGAGGCGAGTAGCGAAGCGGCGCGCATGTTAAGCGCGAGGTGAATCATGAACGCGCGTAGCGCCGGCTGGCGTGAGTGAACGCTGCAGATGGCGGCGACGGGGCAGGCGCATGCATGCGCGATTTTGTCGCTTCGCTCTTCCTCGCTTGAACTCGACGGCGATCCGCCGCTATGAACTCCTCGAGATGTTTCATTATACTTGATCCTGCAGATTATTTCATCCTATTTAATGCCATTTTCTACAAAACATCGAACGAACAGTAAGTCCGAATCGATAAATATTAATCAAACCAACAGCATAAATAGGACAAACCATAGAAAATGAGATGTAAACAATACCAAGAATCATCACAAAATCATACCAAACAACTCCCCACACTTATCCATTTGCTTGTCCTCAAGCAAATTCTATACTAATAAGAGTGAAGAATAACTCATGCAACTTAATGTTCAATCAAAAGTACACTCTCAATTGACTCAATCGATCGAGGTGTTATAGTAGGAAAGTTAACCCTAGTCGCCTCTCAAGGAAAACTTAACAGGCCTAATGTTCGTGTTGCTCATGAAACGATTAAATCCTAAACACTCTAATACCAATAATGGTTTTAAACATACGAGGAATCAAACACGAGAATTAAACAAGAAACCTAAGCGTGGTTGTCAATCCGAGCTAAATTATAAAGCAATAGATCTAAACTAGAGGTTGTCAAACCCTAGATGATTAACTACCAAACACAGAAGTGAAAAAATCAAAAGCAATTAAATTAGATCTTCAAACAAGGATCAATGAAATTCAACAAAGAACGATTAAACATGAATTTAAAGTTCAACACCACTTGCATAGAATTCAGATTATTAAACCCAAACAAGAACTAATCAAGAACCTAATCAAGAGTGGATTAATCGAAAGCGAACAATCAATATGTAAACGAATGATCAAGAACAATTGAACAAAAGTCGATCAATTACTTTCAATCCAAATCCAAAATTACACATCATGTAAGAATCAGTAAATAAAAGCAAGGGACGGTACGAATTACGGACGTTAAACAATGTCCGAATAAGAAATTGGAACAGATGAACTAGAGCTCCGTGCTCGAGAGAGAAACAAAAAATACGTAATATGGACTCTGAAAATAACCTAAAATAGCCTATATATAACAAGGCAACTGGGCGCTGAAATGAACGCGGCAGAGGCAGCGCCCGGGGGCGAGGCCGCGCAGGGGCGCGAGGCGAGGCTAGAGCCGCGCTCAATCCGAGCCGAGGAATGGGAAGCACGGAGTGAACCGCCGCTCGCTACGGGCGTGAGCGCCAGCGGGCGCAGGGGCGGGCGCTGAGCTGCTGGCATGCGTGGCGCCGTACACGGCCGAGGTATCTGAGCGCGGAGCAGCGGCCGATGCCGGGCGGAGTCACGGACGTCGATGGCGCGCGGTCCGTGCGGCGACGGAAGTCGTCTCAACTTTGTCGTTTGCCGCTCTTCCTCGCTTTGAACTGAGGCGATCCGCTTCGCCTATGAACCTCACAAAAGCTCTTCAATTATACATTATTCTGGCGATTCAATTCATCCTATTTAATGCCGATTTTCTACAAAACATTGAAACGAACCAAGTAAGTCGAAACGATAAATAATAATCGAACTAACGGCATAAAGGGATAAACTAATGAAGACAACATGCAAAACAATACCAAGATTCAGACAAATTCAAACCAAACAACTCCCCACACTTATTCATTTGTTGTCCTCAAGCAAAGTCTATACTAATAAGAGTAGAAAATAACTCATGCAACTTAAACTCTTAATCCAATCAATCAAACCTCTTTTGAAATTCCCCAAATATGATGAATAAATAATCAAAGTCAATGCGAAACAAATCTAAGATTGTGAGAAAGTCAAATAAACAAGAGGATCATTTTTGCTCGACCCAACTCTAGTAGGTGAATTAACTAAAATGGTTACCTTTAGCAACAAGTTTCTTTTGAGAACACAAAGAAAATATTAATGATTTTGGAACAATGTTAAAGGTGAAGTCTACGAACTCGAGTCTCCTATCACGGTTTCCATGCCCATTTCTCAATTTACTAGAAAGAGGCGTAATTCCATCCTCCATTTATATAATCTCAACAATAAACATAGAAAGTCTTAAGATTGGAACAATGGTCGAAGGTGAATTCTCCATGAACTCGAGTCTCCTATCGTGGTTTCCCATGCCCATTTCTCAATTTACTAGAGGCAGAATCCCATCCTCCGCTTCGACAATCTCACATAAAAACAATATTATTATTTTATTTTTTTTTTAAGAAACAAGTATATAGGTAACCAAATCTAACACTCCCTAACATTAGCCGGACAAATCACATCAATAACCCCGATTTAAGATTTATTCACACAACCTCGCTCATTCACATTGCACTTCAATAACGTAACATCACGATAAAGAGAACACATCAAGGTTGACCAATACCACGAGTTCGTATAAATTACAATCCTAACTTATTCGCATAGAAAAAACTTGAGTACAAGATGACAAAATAAGCAAAGATCAATGGTGTCGATCATGCACATACCCGACACAACATATACAACAAATCATCAACAACTCCCCACATAGATGAGCACGTCCCCGAGCTCTAAACATGAACAACAAAATAAGGCCAAAGAGAGAACGGATTCCGATAACAATAGAGAAGAGGGAGTCGGACATCGAGTTCAGGATAGTCCTGCGACAAGCACCGAAAAGACAAGGAAAACAAACAAACCACAAAGGAAAACAACGAACCACCGAAATAAGGGAGAGCAAAAGAAATAAGGAAATATATACATACTCTCCACGCGTCTCACCTGCTGGTCTATGGTGGGAGTGGAGGCGGTGTGGGATAGGGACCAGGCCCCTGCTTGAAGGTCCCAAAGTCTGCTCATGTGTGTTCTAAAGCGGTAAACATCTTGGCGAAATCCCCAACGCCTGAAGATTGTAATTGAAGCGCGAGGCGCAAGACACAGATATACTCGACGGAACCTCCAAAACCACAGGTCGAAGATTGGCTGAACTGTGAATTGCTGACCCATCTGCGCCGATACCTCTCAAGTTCGATTCGGAGGAGCTAAAGTCCCAACACGTGTGAAGTGGCTGCTACGGCCAAAACTAGAATCAAAATGAGCCCTAAGACCCCGGGCCGCCGAGACTGACTGGGAGTAGGGGTAAGCAAGGAGAGGTGAGACATTGGGTGCCGCTTGTCCTTCTTGGTGCACGATCATCGGGAATCTTCATCCATTGGGTATTGTCCGACATTGACCGGATGGTGGTACTTGAATGTGATATACTCAGAGCGACGTGTTTCTAAGGAAGCAATGTTCCGGGTCGAAGCAATCAACGGAAACGAAAGTGATGGGAGATGCTCATACAATGAGCCCAGGTATATCATCTCTAGTCACTCACAAAGTATTGGCAAGTATAAAGGGTATTGGCTCGAGGAGAGTTTGGCCTTACGGTTGCCTCATATACTCAAATCGCCGCCATAAACGTCTTTGTACCTTCTTATTATTCCGACACCACAAGAAGAAAAGCTCTATAGCACTCACTTTATGGTCTTGCTCTTTCCTGTAGGTTGTAGCTAGGAACTTATGGCGATAACCAGCGAGGTCTGAATAAAGGCACTAGAGTGCTGCGATGACAATTGTCAAAACAGATAAAATTTTCCATGTCTCGGCCATAGGAAATCCTTGGTACATCGGAAAAACCACTACTATGAAAACCCAAAACCTCACGCGTAACCCTAGGCGAAGAGAATCTATTCTCCAACCGACGCAGACTTAAAATCTTCACGGTCTCGGAACACAAAATTCCCTAAGCAAATGCTTAAAACCATCTTGGTTCCCAGTTGCCAAACTAAGCGACACGTACTTTCAAATATCTTTTCACGACTATCAACACCCAATGAAGCTAAAATAGACCAATCAAAAACGAGGTGACTTATCCTTTTGGCGAATAACGAGAAGAAAATACTTGGGGCGAAAGAATAGCGAGCGGCATTGTAAGTCTCCGTAAATCTTCTCGGTTGTTCACGGATCCCGGCACCTTCGTCGGTTCTTGCTTTCGCCAAAGAGGCGAGGGTTTTGTGCGAACCATGCTCTAAATGCCGAGGAGCTCGAGCTGGTGACAGCAGTGTGTAGGGTGAGGTCAGACACTGAGGAGGCTGTGAAGCGAAGAGGCTCGCCTGACAAGAAGACGCATCGATGGAATCTGCGCGGCGTGAGCACCGGAGAGGTGCGCTGCGTGAGAGGCGAGAGTTACCGCTGGGCCGGCGCGAATGACACCGAGGTGGCGAGGGCGCACGGCAGGAAAAAGCGCCGGAAGCAGACGGGCGAACGCAGGATGCCGGGACGCTGGCGCTGGAGTGAACGCGCGGGCCGAGCTGGGCGCTGTGGTTACGCTACTCGGCCGAGCGATCGGGCGGCGGAGACGTGGCGCGCTGTGGAACGGGGGCTGGCGCCGGGAATACACGCGCCGAGAGAGAGGCGAGCGAGGGGTCGAGAGCGCGTGAGCGGGCGAGGGAGCGAGCCGGCAGCGGAATGCTACCGTTGGAGAGGGTGAGGAGGTGGCAGGCGCGAGAGGCACACAGGGAGCGCGGAGGAACGCGCTGACACGAGTACCGTGGAAACTGAGAGAGAAGTGTAGAGAGGTGCGGCGCGGATTTTGAAATCGAAATGAGCGAAATAGGCAACAATCATTTAAGACCGGTTCACGAGCGCTGGTACTATTTTTCTTTTCTTTTTTCTTTTTTTATGAAAGTTGAGCCGGTGGGTTTGGCGCAAGCTTTAAAATCATTCGCCCATTTATTAGACGGCTCCTCGACGCGCCGAGAAAAGACCACCAAGATTTGACGCTCATCAAGCATGAGAAAAGCTTCACAAATTTTACCGGTTCATTTTGGCGCCAAAGGTAGATACCGATATACGCGGTTCAGATTGAGCGCCAAGATCGCTTCTCGATTCCTTCGAAGCTGTCTGATTGAGCGCACCGTGATCGATTCTGAGTCCTTACGCCGGTTCGTATTAGCCACCGTGAATGGCTTCAGACACTCGAACGGACAACTTGAACTCCAACTTTGAACTGCCCATGTACATCTTTTAAACGCCATGCTCAATTATAATAGCGAACGTTTGAGAAAGATCAGGATAACAAAACCATAAATCAAGGATAAAAGAAAAGAAAAACACAAAAATCCGTGGGTAAACTCCCCGTAGTACTCGCTTAACGCGCGAGCCGACATAATCCGGCAGATATTGGGGACCGAAAGCGAGCCTCCACTTCTTCCGACCCTCACGATCAATAATACGTTGCCGGACCGTCACATGAAATGATCCGTTAGTTTTGGGTGCGCGAAAAGCGCTCCGAAGAAACACCTCTCAACGAATAGGGCCCTCCACCGAGTGAGCTTCCGGAAAAGTTTGAAGACAAAACAAAGACCTTCATTCCGTCTTAACTCCTTCCTGGACTATTCTCCGATCATGAATCCTCTTGACTTTGTCCTTGTAAATGGCGTTCTCTATGTTTCATCCAAGTTCTTGAGTTCGGTGATCCGGAGAGCTCTCCTCCGCTTACGTGATGTCAGAGATTCATGGCCTTAATCGCCCGAATGCTCGGTTCGATCTCAACGGGTAGATGGCATGCTTTTCCATACAAGCCGATAGGGACTCAGTCCCAAAATGCTCTTGAAGCAGTTCGGTATGCCCAAAGTGCGATTCATCTTCATTGACGTCCTGGATGGTTGGACCGCTCTTCTCAAGCGCACTCTTGATCGCTTCTGTTTGACTCGTCTCAAGTCATGGATGATATGGCTGGACACCTTGTGGGTGATGCCATTCTTCTCCATGAGCTTTTGAACAACTTATTACAAGTGCCCCCATCACTTATGATCGCTTGGGAACCCAAACGCAAAGAATGTTCTCGCACAAACTTGAGACAACATTAGCATCACTAGTCCTCGTGGAATTGCTTCACCCACTGGACACATATTCTACAAGCAAGATATATTCAAAATCATTAGACTTGAAAGGCCCATGAAATCAATACCCCAACGCCAAAATTTAACTACCGGGATATTGTTGGGGCATCTCATTTCTCCTCCCCATTCCCAACTCGTTGGCATGCACATGAAAGGTAGAAGGGTGGGCGTCCTTGAAAAGAGTCGGCGAAGAGACCACTCGACCGAAAGTCATTTCGCCCACCAAAATGTCCCCGATGGTTTCATGACACAACAAGGACTTGACTTTGCTCCTCATCGGATGCATCTTCTAACCACCTGCCCTTCCGAGTTTGAAAAGGTATGGATCAGTCCCAAAGTAATTCTGCGTACACTAAAAATCTCTTCCTTTCTTGGGAAGTCAAATCGGTCTCAGAGCCACAAACCAAGTAATTAACAATATCAGCATACCAAGGCGATGAATTGATTTCCAAAGCATGCTCAAAAGGATAAGACTGAAGACTCTCTTGTGCGGGTAAAGCGAAGGGATTCGAGACAAGACGAATGGTCGATGATAAGCCGCATTTTACACGTATTTAGTCGATATTTGAGATGAGTTTAGCCTGCTTTAACGGCGTTATGTATCGATTCTTAATGTTTCATCTATTTCTAGAAGATACCCTCTGGGTGTTCCTTTGGCGTTTGTGGTTTATATATTGATAATCGAAGGAACCGAAGCACGAGCAAAATCGACATTACGCCAGCATTCTAGCGACCAGCTAGCGGTCGCTAGCTGGCCCTGCAAGCAACCGAGACCCTGAAGAGTCATGCACACCTGCGTCCATGAAACTAAGCCTCGAGAATTCACCGATTTCTGACCGCTTTATAGATCGCTCTAGCGACCGCTAGTCGGTCCGAGGTCAAATAGCGCAAGGGAGGCGAGCATAAAGAACGAGCAGATTACCTAGCGATCGCCCTAGCGATCAGCGAGGACCGTCATGAGGCGCGAGAGAAATTAGGGTTTCCACCATTTTCATAAATAGGGATCACCCCACTGCCTCCTCGCACCCCAATACTGCACCTAGTTTTCTTCAGTTTCCTCGTTTTCCATTCTTTGTCTTAATCTTCATTTAGTTTAATTCTAGTATTGTTTCTCGTTGTTCTAGTTTAGTTTATCGTTTCGCTATGATCGGAACGCTTTGTCCGATCGTTTTCCGCTCTTCCGCTCGCTCGCTGGGATCGATTCAAGACCAACCATTGTTCATCCGACGCTTCCCTACGGGTTTTATATATTTAATTTCGTTTTATGATTAAATCGTATTTCATTCCGTTATTATGTCCGGCTAGGTTTTCCGTTCTAACTTAGGGTTCTGCATGATTCGATCCTATATGTTGTGATTCCCCTATTGTTATTTACCTTCCGCATCGATTCATGATTCGATTGTGCTTATTTATATGTGTTGATTGATCAATCTTGATGCATATCTAGTTGTCGGTTAATTACGTAATTGTATTAATTGTCATCGTTATCGAATGCATGATACGAATGAGTCTTGAGTCGATACGTGAGATAGGGACATTCGAGGAAGCATATTCTTAGTGATCCTTTCGAGTTGCTTATTTTCCGCTAGACGAATCGTGATAGGAAAATTAGTAATCAATCGCCGCATTGATTATTAATGCAAGTTGTTGGTTATATATGTGATCTTCGCTCTTGGATTAAAGCGGTAATAATAAGCGGGATAAACATCGTATGTGTAGGATTGGTGCATCCGGGTTAGTCTTTCTTCATAGTTATCTTCGTGATTTTATTGCTTATTTATATTTCGCTGGTTACCTTTGCTTTGATTAATTTCCAAGCCCTTAAACCCTACCAAATTCGTGTTCGATAATGATGAATTGTCGCTGAGCTACTTATGCGTGACACAACTCTCGGATCGCATTGCCACCTATACTTACACTTATGGTGAAAATGAGTTATCAATTTTGGTGCCGGGATTGTTAAGATCACATAAGAATAATTGACGATTGATTTATTAATTCAAGTTATATTTATTATATTATATTTATTTTAGTCGTAGCTAAATCTCTCTTTTCGGTGGTTTATAGTAAGATCTCGTGACCTCCATGAGTATTACTAGATCCCGAGATCGAAGCTCTCAAAGGAGAAGAGGACGAGAAGAGAGGGCTGCAATGGCGCCGATCGCAAAACGGGGCATTCCTCCCGAGCAAGTTGCCGCGATGCTAGCTGACTTTGCAGACGCAGTCATGATGGCGAATATGGAATCATTGTCTCGCCCTGCATGAAAGACCTGCTATCACATGTACGACATCCACGGTTCACCAAGGAGGCTTAGGCCCGCACGTAGATGCAAACAATTTTGAGCTCAAACCGACCACATCGTATGGTCCAAGGAGAATAGGTTTGGAGGAACTGAAGACCAACGCATCTCTAGCTTTTCGATATTTGGACACCATCAAAAGAATGGGGTGCCACAAGACACGATCCGGACAAGCATGGTTCTCATTTTAAATGACAGCGAAGATTGGTTCAAAGTTTGACCGGTGGCATCGACACTGTAAACTTTGAGAAGTTTCTTCGAAATACTTTCGCCGCGAAGCCGAAGATCATCGCCGAAATCTCTCATTTTGCCAAAACCACCATTAATCATTATTCGAGGTGAGGGAGATTAGAGGTCTATTGAGGCGATGTCACATACGGGTTCTCAGTGGGAGCAACAAATCACACGCTTCTGGGACTGGACATGGCAGCAAAGGAGGTGGATGCGGCTGTGGGGTTGCTTATTGAACCGACAAGAGCGAGGCAAGCCGTAGCAGAAGAGATGGTCGCCATGCTTATCAATGGCCACGAGAGAACGCCATCGTAGCAAGTCGCTTGAGAGTGATTCAAAATAATTTGATCACTAGAAAGTTCACTTTTAAGAGTCAGTTGAGACAGAACGCCCACATCAATCAGAGGAATCATTGAATTTCCAACAACCTCCAAGCAGTTCAATGTTCGTATTCGTTCAAGACCGAAGCAGTCTCAAGACATGATGCAGCGCTTGGTTGTAAGCAACCAACAATTGCTAACGAAGTCGAATTCGTCATAAGCAACACGCGAAGATAAATCACTTGGAGTACCTTGTGGCGGCTATGGAAGCATATGAAGATGTTGGAGAATTAAATTGGTCAAATAGCCTGCAAGTGAACAATCTGCAAAAGAGGGCCAATTTCGAGTATACTTGAGTGAACCAATCAGAATCGCTTCGCCATCCATGACGAGGAGGACAAGTTACCGCGAGCCTACCGGGAAGAAGCATGATAGCACAACGACACGAACTTCAGACGAAGCTCGCGATCCGAGCCGATCCGAACCATCCAAATTTTTCCACGGCGCGACCGAGCACGCTACGCCCCGACCGCGAGCCATCGAGGCGCCGACGCCGACAGAAAGCTATGGTACCCAATACCGCAAACTCAAGACCAAGACGGAGATCACACAGCAATACCTGCGACCTTCCTGGTCGAGGTCGATCACGAGGCAACCAGGAAAATCCTCGCGACATTCCTCGTCCAGTTTCCAGCCGACTTATCAAGTCGAAATATGACGAGGAGTTTGCTCTGTTTCAAAGAGGTTTTCAAAAGTTGAGATAAATTTGCCTCTCTTTGAAGCATTGCGAAACATGCCGGATACATGAAATTCTTAAAGAGCAGCTTGCAAGCAAGAACGGGAAATTTGAAAATTACCTAACCGAAGAAGCGGTGCCGTCTTGCAAAGGAAGCCCTCTCAAGTAGAAGGATCCCGGCGGTTTCACGTTAGAGTGCGAGATCCGAATGCACTTTTCAAATGTTTTGTGCGACTTGAGGCGACATCAATCGATGCATTGAGCGTTTTCAACCGGCTACACCTAGGAAAGATGAAAAGATTTCACGATGATGGTGACCATCACATATCAAGGTATCGTCAAGAGCGTGTTGGTAAGTCGGGATTTTGTTTTCGCCGACTTTGTTATTTTAGATATTCAATTCAAACAACAACCACTAATCTTAGGTAGACCTTTTCTAGAACTGGTCGTAGTGCTGATTGATGTGCGGGAAGGCAATCTCACGTTTCGTGTTAACGATGAGGAGCTCAAAATTTCCATATCTGGCGCCATGAGCAACACGGCGTTGGAAAGCCGAAGATTGTTGCTCGATCATACCTGCCGCCGCACCGCGGCGCTTAGAGGTACTCGACCAATCGCGATGATTTGGCGGAAGGTGGACTCGGCATGGAACTCAGAGTGTTTCATTCGAGTTTGGGGGCACTTCCATAGTCGTGGTGGTCATCCGTGAATGCTAAGTTTAGGAGGGTCCACAAGTTGGGAAAGATGTCTATTGCCACAAACGCGGATTGAAAAAGGTTAGTAATGGTCTAGCTAAAGGCGTTAAATTAAGCACTTGTTGGGAGGTAACCCAGCGGTTTCTTTTTGTTTTGTGTTTTGTTTTGTTTTCTGTTTGTGTTGCTTTTTTTTTGTCGTGTTTGCTTTTTCTTTTCGTTTCGTGATCGATCAACGAGTTAAGTGAAGTGTGTTAATCCATGACATGACTGATAGAAAATTTTGTGAAATTTAATGATAGTGCACATGATATGTTAGAAATGATAGCATGAATGACGTGAGATGGCTTGAAACATTGTGTTTTCACCATTTGCTTAACCCGTGAGACTTGAGCTTCCTTGTATAAACATCTTGATCGCAGTTTCTTTTAATTGTGTGATATCATACATGTGATTATCTTCTAGAACTTGCCGTGTTTACTGCGGGGACTAATATGTGTTTAATTTGGAAAGGATAAAAGGCCGTCTTTGTTAACCACATATTCACCTGAAACACTAACCCGATGTTATATACCATTTGTCGCCTTCTTTGAGCCTTTATTAGACTTTTCTTTCGATTAAACGGATGATAGGAGGTGAGGATGGATATGGGAATCAAAAGGGGTGAAAAATTTGATGTAGTTACGACGAAAAGTTTATTTTAGAAAAATACATCTGTGGTGAAGAATAGTACCTTGTTCGTGAAAGTTAAAACCTATAAGCTCTAGAAAAGAAAAGAAAAAGAAAAATGTTAAGTTCACTATGAGTGTTGAGCATAAGGGTCTTTAATCAAAGTATAGGTACTTCGTAACAATTAAGCGTTGATTTATGCGTTGGGAGAGAGAGAGAAAATGAATGAAGTCCGTATGTGTGAAATGTATAAATGATGGTGCTTGGAATATTCTTGAGTCACTTAGCCATATATTATCCTACCTTAACCAATGTGCTACATTATAACCTATAAAAGACCTCTTTGATCCTTATTTGAACACATTTGGCGGTGGAGATGTTAGAAACGCAAGCCTATGGTAAGATGTTGCATTGCATTGATCAGGAGTGTATACAGCCTTAATTTCTTTATGAGTTTGAGTGTATTCTATATATTTTACGACATGCCTTTATGAGGTTGAAATAAATGAGTTCTTGCCCTCGATGGTTGTTTGTGTTGAGTTGGCTACGTCGTCATGATGCGCTAATGTTTTTGAGCGTTAATATGTTTCGAGGCTAGAATGATTATCCTCTTCTACGCTCGTTGATCTTTCGTTTGTCTTTGTTACTTTTTGTTTGAGGACAAACAATGCTTTAAGTTTGGGGTTTGATAAGCGCATTTACGTATTTAGTTGATATTTGAAGATGAGTTTAGCTTCGTTTAATATGCGTTTATGTATCGATTCTTAATGTTTCATCTATTTCAGAAGATCTGCTCTTGGGTGTTCCTTTGCGGTTTGTAGGTTTATATGATAATGCGAAACAAGACGAGCAAATGAGACTCGGCTTAGCCAGCGACGGTGGCCTAGCGGTCTAGGTGGCCAAAGCAATGAGCACCCGAAAGAACCTGGACTGCCCTGCGAAGCTAGGGCCGAGAATTCACGGACGATTTCTCATTATAGCTCGACCGCTAGTCGGGTCGCGAGTACAAAGCGTAGCAGAAGGAGGCGAAGGCGAGAACGCAACGAGACTTACCTAGCGATCGCCTAGCGATCGCGAGGACCGCATCGCGGCGCGGCAGAGAGAAAGTGGGTTTCCACCCTTTTCTATAAATAGGGGATCACCCACTCGCGCCTCCTCGCGACCCCAATCGCCCCGACCTAGTTTTCTTCGTTTTTCCTCGTTTTCCATTCTTTGTCTTTAATCTTCATTTAGTTTAATTAGTATTGTTTCTCGTTGTTCTAGTTTAGTTTATCGTTTCGTTATTGATCGGAGCGTTTTGTCCGATCGTTTTCGTCGTTTTCCGTTCGTTCGCATTGATGATTCAAGACCAACCATTGTTCATCCGAGCGGCTTCCTACGGGTTTATATATTTAATTTCCGTTTTATGTTTAAATCGTATTTCATTCCGTTTATTATGTTCTGTTTTCCGTTCTAATCTAGGGTTTGCATGATTCGATCCATATGTTGTGATTCCTGCTATTGTATTTACCTTCGGGCATTGATTCATGATTCGATTGTGCTTATTTATATGTGTTGATTTCGATCAATCTTGATGCATATCTAGTTGTCGGTTAATTACGTAATTGTATTAATTGTCAATCGTTATCGAATGCATGATACGAAGAGTCTGGAGTGAAATGGCGAGATAGGACATTCGTAGGAAGCATATTCTTAGTGATCCTTTTGGGTTGCTTATTTTCCGCTAGAGCGAATATGATAGGAAAATTAGTAATCAGCCGCAATTATTAAATGGCGAAGTTGTTGGTTATATATGTGATCTTACTGTCTTATGCGGATTAAAGCGGTTAATAATAAGCGGGATAAACATCGTTGTGGATAGGATTGGTGCATCCACTAGGGTTAGTCTTTCTTCATAGTTATCTTTCGTGATTTTATTGCTTTATTTATATTTACTTGGTTCCTTTGCTTTGGATTAATTTCAAAGCCCTTAAACCTCTACTAAATTCGTGCTTGGATAATGATGAATTGCTCTTGAGCTAGCTTCATGTTTCGGATACAACTCTGAGATACGAATCACATTCCATACTTACACCTTTCGTGTGAAAAAGCGAGCTCACCACACAATTGTCACTACCCTTCCTATCTATGATTTCTAGATCAAATTTTGCAAAAGAAGGACCCAACTAATTAATCTAGGTTTAGCCCGAGATTTAGTCAATAAATCTAAAGCAGGATCACTGAACAATTACCTTAGAACCAATGAATAAGCTCGAAACTTATCCAAAGCAAAGATTACAAATAAAAGTTCTTTTTCGAGTAGTGTAATTCATTCGCAACTTAAAGTTAAGCTAGCATAATAAATAACACGTAACATTTTATCCACATCTGACCTAATACAGCCCCACGTACCACATTGCAAGATCACACATTATTTCAAAGAGTAGCGACCAATTGGGCAACAAACAAGTCGAGTCAATTTCTCCTTAAGTAAATTAAAAGCATGCAAACATTTTCATCAAACTTGAAAAGAACATCTTGAGCTAAGAAGATGACATAAAGGTTGGCTAATCTTAGAAAAGTCTTTAATAAACCTACAAAAACCCGCATGTCCTAAAAACTCCTAATCCCTTAAATAACGGTGGAGGTAATTCTCAATTACATCCACCTTAGCCTTGTCAACCTCAATCCCATTCCTAGAACAATATGTCCCACAATCCCACTCTTAACCATAAAGTGACTCTTTTCCCAACTAAGGGAGATTGCTCCACACAACGCTTTAACACAACGATCAATCTTATCTAGGCATATCATGAAAGAAGATCCAAAACCAAAAGTCATCCATGAATACCGAGGAAATCTCTAATCATCTCGGAGAAGATACATCACATCACCGAAGGTGCCGCTGTATAATAAAGTCAAAAGGCATCCCGAAGCATATGTCCCAAAGGGACTTAGAACGCCTCGCTTGATCCTCCGGAGCAATTGCAACTGATAATAGCCGATAATCCATCAAGAAAACAAATATTCATGTCCGTGCTAATCTATCAGCATTTGATCTATAAAAGGAGGAAATGGTCCTTTTGTCGCGCATTCAACTTATGGTAGTCGATGCACATACGCCACCGTAGTAGCCCTTGTAGGTACCATCTCCTTTCTCGTCTCCACCACGTGATACCTCCTTCTGGGCACCACATGTACTAGGCTAACCCACTCCTGTCCGAGATAGGATAGATTAGCCTCCATCGTGAGTTTCAAAACCTCCTTCTTCACCACTTCACCGAGGATCGGGTTCACTGCCTCGGGCATCAATCACCGGTTTAACTCCATCCTAAGCGTGACGATGCATACATGTTCTGGATCGATCCTGATGTCGCAAGACCACCCAAATGCCGCTTATTCTTCTTCTGATCGAAAAGCTTCTTCTTCAAACTGAAAGCTTCTGAGGAGATTAATCGGCTTTTCATTTCCCTCCTCCGAAAACATACTCAGTGTCTCGGCAATTCCTTCATTTCAGAGGGGCTTGGGCATACTAGCAACTTCACGTGCCCACTCTTCCTCGCCCCGATCCTCGCAAAACTTCTCGAGGCTATGTTCCAACAACACATTCTCGGCCAAGGATCAATAGCATCAATGAAAGCACAATCATCAATGGAATTTCTAGAAACATCACACGCCCTAAGAAAAGACACGCCACCAAGCAACATATTTTAAAGTGCCAATTTAACGTCAATTGTATTGTGGCCTGGAATGGCCTCCCAATAACAAGATGTGTTCTTTCCAATCTTCTAACCTCACCAATTTCTAACACAACAAAATCAACAGGAACTATCACCCACCAACCTTAACTAAAATATCCTCAATAATACCCTTCGAATCCGATGACCTATCCGCTAGTTGTAGACATACGAAGTGGTTTAAGTTGCTAATTCTAATTGTTTAAAAATCGAATAAGGCATCAAATTTATTCCCCCCAAATCAAGATGCCAAGCCTCCTTACCATTACCTAGAGCAATTTTAACGATAAAACTACCGGGTCCCGAGTTTGGGGTGAATCGACTCTAGATGGAATTTCCCGAGACCACCCTTCTCATATTCTCCAAACTTCTTTCTTTGAAGCCACTCCTGAAAAATTATCGTGCTACATTTCGATCACCCAAAAGAGGAAACGACATTCACCTTGCGAGTTTGTAGAACTCTAAACGAATCTTGTTTCTCATTTCTTAGCCGAGGGAAAGGTATCGGAGGAGTGTAAGGCTTTCGCTTTATGCAATCGGACCTCGATCCTTCTTAGTTTCTTCATCTGAGATTTCAGGCCCTGATTTCTCCCACCTCATTCTCAATCACACGACCACTTTAAAACAATGGCACCGAGTCCAGCGGGCTGGCCAGTGCTCCCAACGCTTTTGTTGTAGTACTGCTATAGGAGCTAGCAAGTGTCCTATTTGCGCTCCAACGCTGATTGTGGATTCTAGAACATTAAATCTTTGGTCGCACATCCTCGCGTGTCTCGAGTGGCGGCAGGTTCGCCGATCATCGCCGCTCGTGTATTGTCGCCGAAACTGGGCAGGGTTGCCGCTCGTGGGATATTGCCTCTCGAAATTGCTGGCCGTGGAGGTCTTCGAATGGGCGCCTGATTAGAATTCTCGCCTCGATTCGATTTCTCCATCCCACGTTAGATGATTCCTCCACCCCGAGCCAAACGCTCGATTAGACTCGAATGCAGCTCGGGTGGAACTTGCATGCATAGCTTCTCGCCTCATGAGTTAGTTCCATCCTAGGGCACGATCAACGTCATGCCCGATTTCATTGCAAATTCCACAAGGCTCTAAGAATTTCGTGCTTGGGTGATTGATCGGGCTTTCTCAATTTCAGCCTCGTACCTCCCCATCAACTCGCCACTTGTTTACGTCGTCGTATGAAGGGTTCACACGATGATCCTTGTCTCCCACCGATCGGACTGAATGGTAGTAGCCATGGCTTCAAAAATGTCGCGATATCCATTCCGCCCTAGAACCGATGTTCCACCCGCAATCGTCCCATGTATTAGAAACTCGAATAATCCATCATAGAAGAATTGATACAAAATTTCATCGCAAGGCAGATGAGGACACTTTGCAACAAGTCCTCGAACTGCTCCAAGCTTCATGGAAGGCTCGTCACCGTCTGATTGAAAGTCAGTGATCGTGACCTCAACTCTCGACTCTTCTTGTTCGGTAGTACTGCCATGAACTTGTCTACCACACGGCTCAGTTCAGAGTTGGCGAGAGCCGTAAACCAAGACTTTGCTCTATCTTTCGTGGTGTACGGAAACACCGGATCTTCAGATCTTCATTTAGTCCTCCCAAGGAAGGATCGAAACCGAGCAAACTCTCTTATAAAGCCAGCATCCTCACCTAGGCCCATGGAAAGAGGACTAGTGAGAAATGGTTGTCAACTCGTAATCTCGGCCGGCCAACAATTGTAGACGTAAGGCCCCAATCACCGCCTATAAAATCACGCAGAAGCACGTGCATTCTCACCATCTCTCAACGGGGAGTATCTTCAACAAGGTGATCCGTGATAAACCGCTCGACTGCTCACCACTCGCAGTAGTTGAAACCTCCAGCATTGGAAAAAGTGACCTTTTAGTTCTTCGAGGTGGTCCAACGGGTAGCAAGTCTATTTGATGCGCGCGACCTAGCATACAAAACACTCACACAAGAAAGATCACACGAACGGAGAATAACAAAATAAAAAACAAGAAACACGAAAACAAATCAACACAAACAATAAGCTAAAGTTTTCGAACGGCGCCAAAATTTGTTCAATCAAAAGTACACTCTCAATTGACTCGCGAATCGCATTCGAGGTGTTATAGTAGGGAAAGAACCCTACCTGCTCAAGGAAAACTTAAAGGCCTAATGTCTGTGTTGCTCACTGTAAACGATTAAACTTAAACACTCTAATAAGGGTTTTGAAACAACGAGGAATCAAACACCAGAATTAAACAAAACCTAAGCGGGTTGTCAATCCCGAGCTAAATTACGAAAGCAATAGATCTAAACTAGAGTCGTCAAACCCTAGATGATTAACTAACAAACACAGGACAGGAAACAAATCAAAAGCAATTAAATTAGATCTTCAAACAAGGATCAATGAAATTCAAAAAGAACCATTAAACATGAATTTAAAGTTCAACACCACTGCATAGAATTCAGATTATTAAACCCAAACAAGAACTAATCAAGAACCTAATCACAGGATTAATAACAATCTGTCAATATGTAAACGAATGATCAAGAACAAAAAAATCGATCAATTACTTTCAATCCAAACCAAAATTACACATCAGACAAGAACGTGAATAAAGCGAAGGAACCGAGATCGATTACGGACGTAAACAATGTCACGAATTGATGAAATTGAAGAACATATGAACTAGAGCTCCAGGCGCTCGAGAGAAACCAGAAAAATCGTAATATCGGACTTCTCGAAAATAACCTAAAATACTATATATAACAAGTAACGCCGGTCTTGGAATCAAGCAGCTGCAGACGGCGGGCGTCTGAGTGCAGCTGGCAGTGAGGCACGTGGCGGGGCGGGCGAAAGCGCATGGCGAGCCGCTAATCCGAAGCGCATGGGAATTGAACGCCGCCGGGAACGGCGCTCAGCTGCGGCGGAGCGCGGATGGGGGCGCGACCGGGCAAGGCGGCAGAGGAGCGAGGTGCTGAAAGGCGCCGAGCGTGAAGCGCCAGCTAGACATCGGGCGTGAGTCGGACACGCGGGATGGTGCGCTGGGCGTCGGTGCGCGACGGGAAGTCGTGGCGTAACTTTGTCGTTCGCTCCGCTTCTTCCCGTTTGAACTCGACGAGCGATCCGCTTTCTATGAACTCTGTAAAAAGCTTTCAATTATACATTATTCTTGTAGATTCAATTCATCCTAGTTAATGCCGATTTTCTGCAGAAACATTGAAACGAACAGAAGTCCAAGCGATAAATAATAATCGAACTAACTGCAATAAAGGGATAAACTAATGAAGACAACATGCAAAACAATACCAAGATTCACACAAATTCAAACCAAACACTTAACCCTTAATCGAATTAATCAAACCTCTTGCATTTCCACACTTGGTGTTTACAATTCAAAGATAATGTGAAATAAATCAGAACGGTAGTCGATTTCCAATAAATAAAAGGTAATCTCGCCTGGACTCCACTCTCCGTTAGGTGAACTAACTAATGTGGTCACCTTTAGCAACAAGTTTCTTTTATAAAGCACAAAGAATGTTTTAAGATTTTGGAACAATATTCGAAAGTGAATCTCGATGAACTTGATTCTCCTAACGTGGTTTCCATGTCCATTTCTCAATTAAAAGAAAGAGGACATAACTCATCCTCCATTTCAATAATCTCAACAATAATCTTGAAGTTTTCATTCTCCTCATTTTCTTCTTTTTTTTCTTTTTTTTCTTTTTTATATATATAAAATGAAACAAGTATATAGCAACACAATGTTAACACTACCCCCAACATTAGTGGACAAATCACATCAATTTTCCCTATTCATTTTCTATCAATCACGCCTCGCTAATTCACATTATACTCAAATCATATATCACCAAAAGTTCTGGAAATTCAAAATCAATTTGATCAATACCACGAGTTACAGACAAATCAAAATCCTAACTTACTCGAGCATGACAAAGCTTAAGTCCAAACAATCAAAATAAGCATAAGGGCACATCATTAAGCTATAAAATATATTGAAAGCATACAAACCGAGCAAAATCCCACACTTAAATCGAGATCGCCAAGGTGTCAAAATATTAAAAGCTCAAAATAACCATAGAGGATGATACTCCACGATAATCGGCGAAGTGCGTGTAATTGAGCATCACGCTCATCTCACTGACAACTTCCCAAT
>CM072822.1:33013820-33127207 GCA_036937905.1 Salvia rosmarinus | reverse complement strand
GGTATGTATATATAATCATAAACATAAATCTAGCACGCCATCGAACACCATATATCGCAACTAAAACCAAAGCTCTCGGGAGCTATCATCATATAAAATCAAATGTCTATACGAGGACTTTCATCATCACTTTTACGATCCACAAAGGCTGTGCACGGAGTATGATAATCAAAATTAATATCAAGATCACCATCAGACCTAGTCACGGTGTATGCATAAAATCTAAACGCCACCGTGGTCATCAAAATAAGGGTTCATATCGGGACGACCTATCGCTTCCAAGACGATCGAAACATATACAAAAGTATATAGACAAAACACTATCTAGTCCTAAGAACTAGATCTATAATCACCCGGAGTGTAAAATAGGGCTCCATGTGTCGAGTCGATCGAAGCATGGGAACTCTCCACCTTCCATCTCATCGTCGGCCGATGGATCCTCCTGGGCTTCCTCGTGGTCTTCCTCGTCAACAGGTGTGAGAGCCACGGCCTCTGATTCTAATGACTCTAGCTTCTTCCCGCCTAGGTCTCGCGGATCTCACCATGATCTCCTCACAGGCGGTGCTGGAAATGGAGAAGCAGTAAGAGGGCACATGTTTCTCTCGTGGCGCATGCGATAGGCCACGTGAATTGTCAATCTCTATATTATCGCGGCACGTGGGTCCGTGGGATGTCGGCGGCCGAACCGGGAAAGCGGCGGTGTAGAGATGGAAGTTGGCATGGAATGATTTATGGCGATGGTCCAGGCGGAAATGACGGGCTCGAATCCCATTGGTGGTAGGACCGAAGGTGAACTATCGGGACGGAAGGTCCACTGAATATGTTCTCGCCCAACCCAGCAAGAATACATTTCCATCGATGCCAAACGAGACACCTCCGGTGAAGCCACCGAGAATCTCATCACACTAGGTGTACACCGCCGGGAGATATGGTCCATGGGTGTAGCTCGTATATCATGAATATGTAGCTAAGGGACCGACAAACGGGCAAGTCCGCCTCAAGATCGAAGCTCTCTACGACGATAGATGTAATCTGCCGATATCTCACGGCATATCCCTACCAATCGGATGGTCAGACATGCGATCGGTCAAGCACACCTTCATAATGTGACGTACCACGGCATGTGCAGAGCCCAACGACGCATAAAATGAGCAAGGAACTCGCCGATGTCTTTACTCGGCACATCCGGTCGGAACGGTAAAAGCGCATCACCTCCGGTGTGACTCTAGAAGATAAAGGAGCCTAGTCGTAAAACCGTCCGAACAATCTTATATTCCTAAGTTCTTATGAAACTACTTTCATGGTTTGGTCTTTGGGAAGAGATCGCATGGTTCCCAGGATGCACTCAAACGCTCGATGCCCAGCATTCTGTAAAGGCTAAGTGATCACCCCATCTTATCGGGTCCCGGATTCCTTACTTCTACTCATGTTATAGTATCACATCATATCCGCTCTCATTATGCACTTACGATTCATCATTTCTTTTATACCTTCATAACGTTATACTTTTATTCTTTTCACTTATGCCATGATAGAGGCAACATATGCGGTGTTCGGAATTCCTTCACGAGAGGTTGAGACCCATAACAAGGCGAACCTCCAGCTAAACAATCGCTTCATCATCGTAGACTCGTCGCTCTCATCATCGAATCCGCTCAGATTGTGATTCCAAAGATTTCTATGTTCTCGCTCCTTCTTAGTAATTGCTCAATTGGGGATGCTTATGTTCTCATACTAAGTTCGCGAAAAGGGATCATGCGCCTTAAGAGTCTATGTTCTCATGGGAAAACATACTCATTTACATCATGTTTAGATACAACAAGAACATGCATCACGACACATTGTGCGATAATCATGCATTCTCATTTACTCATTTACCAAGTTCATAAACCTCAGAACTTTCTTTCAAACTAATGACCAATCAATTGAAAGAACTTTTCGATTTCAAAATTTTCACTTTCCAAAATATTTTTCAACTTCCCAACAAGGCAATATTGAAATTCCAATTCACATTTCATATACTCCAATCATTTCAAAACAACCTTTAGTTGAAATAGCTACCTTCTTCCTCGCTGAAGGTGACGACGATGGAGTGCAAGGCAAGAGGGGCCAAACCTAAACAATTTCTAGACTCAACTTTCAACTCAGGATTCAAGGAAATGGTTTCTAGGGTTTAGAGCGAACAAGTGCTCGATACCACTTTTGGACGACCCGACTTCCCAAGGAAGTACGGATCATATGGATCGGCACCGGTATAGTAAGGGCAGCGGATATAAACACAACTAATCCATGCAATTAACCATTTAACTACTCAATAATGCATAGACAAAAAGGGATAAACTGTTCAATACCAATTCGAGTCACAGAAGGACTCGTCAAAAGGTTCAAGGTTCAACAATAACCCAATCAGGGCACAATTCAAGGAACGAGGTACGACCTCCAATTTAATACGCAATAAGCAGTTATAATCAAAACATTAATAATATCGAGTTAGGCAAAGAATAAGCATGTGGACATGCATATGACGATGCATGCCCAAGGTTCTAGAAACCTTTCTTATTAAGTCACAAAACAATCGCTACTCGCACCACCGCACCCATCATCGATCTCGCTCAACCCGCACATCAAAACGAGACGCAGGCTAAGTACAAAAGTACTCGGTGGACTCGCTGTCGAAAACATTTTCTTTATCAAAAGTTATTGATCCGCCCACAATAGCGCATGAGGATTTTGTTAAAGACTCGTGCCTATCAAATATTTTATCATTTTTCCAAAGCGCTCGCCGAACTATTTTATCATGTTGTTCCATATCCGTAATTCATTCATCAATCATACGCTCATTCATTCACAGACTATGGAGGTGGCCACTCACATAGTCGTCGTGGACCGGCCGAGGTAGCTAACCTTAACACACAACACACGTACACAATCCGAGTTAGTCCTCAACTAAGTCGGATCCGATCGATACTTTTTTAACGCTAGGACCAACTCATTCACATATACCAATCAATTCTCGTCCCACATTCGACAAATCAACCTCGATATGGACACAACAAAACATAAATATTTGGCAATAATAACAGCTCATGCGATAATATTTCATAAAGCTTTTGTAAATCATGCTTTTGAGTTATGCATAATCATTTTGTTTCAAGAAAAGCCCACCGCTAATCCAAAGCTTAGTGGTTCTAAATGAGCAGGGTGTAGTATCCTTCCTCAAAGAACTATGCCCGATCGAACCCTTCATAAGAAAATAGCCGTTTTAGGTTCTTTCTATCGATCGATGGTCGCTATAAATTACGACTTTAAAGTTCCCAATTAGGTTTCTTTATGATTTTATGTGATTGTTTTAAGATAATTTCTATTATCTTACATCCCCAATTCCCAAGCTATATTACCTCATCGCTCATAGGTGAACTTCAATTATGAATCACATATTCCGAGTCTATCCTCGACTCTTAACCTTAGTTTTATGATAACGTTATCACGTTATAGGTTATCGGTAATCAAATTATGATCGTAAATTAGATATTCTCAAACCACTAACTAGACTTAACAATTATAGTTACGCCCCAAGAGGTTATGCTCGACGACTGTCGATTAGCACGATAATTAAAAGATGAATATCGACTAAAAATTCAAGTGGACATATGCTATCATGTAAGTAATTAGTACTTAAGAATAAATGAAGTACTTCGAATATTAACTCGGCTTTTGAGACATAAGGATCGACATCTTATGTTCAATCGTTGCTTACACATTACATTGGTATTTAACTTAACTCACGGAGGTTACATATGTCGTAAAATCGTTATTCATTATCGAGTTGTGTTTACGCCCAACTAATATCGTATTGAGTTGTCGTTATGAATATTAACGCTAGAAGTTTCGACTTTTGGTTTTTCTAACGTAGAACTCACGCTGAGTATCCTTTCATTAATAAAACCCTAATTTATGTCTAACTTCGATTCTCGCTTATTCCGCCTTAAGTTATCGAAATTGGTCGATTTCTTTTCGATTCTCGCTCATATAGTATTATGTGGTTTACGCTCGGGTTTTGGTTTGTCGGTCCAACATAAACATAAACATTCAACATCAACAAAACCATACACAACATAAACTATACTAAGCATTAGAAAACCCTAATTTCTAATGTAATACACAATCATTGTGTAAGTGTGCATAAGTGTTCCATTCATTCACCCTAATCACGACCATTTATCCAAAGTTTCATATCACTATCATATTATAGAATTTAATTACCAACTCAATATCATCATATAAATTTTTAAACCATAGATTAAGATTCAATAAACTTTCGGTCATCACACTTATTCAAGCCTTAGTGTTCAATAAATCCCACAAAAATTATATCATGCTTATATTATATACTAAATATGGAATATCACTTCATATCATGCATTAAAATTTTAAAACCATGCTTTTCATCTTTAAATCATTTCGGTAATTCCACATTTATGTATATACATATTCAATAAATTCCAATCTTGCACAATATGTTTATATATGAAATAAACATGTAATATTAACATTAAATATCAACTAATATTTATAATATGAACCAAATGCTTGAATTTTTTGTCCTCACACATATTTTACATATGTGTTCAATAATTCCCAACAATGCATATTAGGTTCATATTATTTCTAAACATCATATATCCTATTATTTCCAACAAATAAAATCAAATAAAGGCTTAAAATACTTAAATATATTCTGCCCATTTTTGAAAAAAATAGGAGTAGTGTTTCAAAATTTTCAAGATAATGTATGATGTTCATATAATATATTAAACACTATATCTCAACTATTTCTCAACAAATAAAATCAAACAAATACAAGAAAATTCCAAAAATATTCTGAAAATTACCATATTTATTCTACATGCTTATAATACATTAACAAGCAAAAATATCAAATAATATTCATAAAATCATGCTTTATCATATTTAAAAAGAAATAAAGCATAAATAAAAAAAAATCAAACATGCTCCAAAAATTCTGAAATTTTTACAGTAGCCTTAGAACATTATTCTAAGAATTTTTCATTCATGTCTTAAGAGCATTTGAAGGCTCTAAAGTCACGAAAATAAATGAGGAGCAAACTAGGGTTTTTAAACCCAAAAATTCAAAATAAATATTCCACTCCATTAGGATGGAAGAGGATGATGAATAATACCTTCCTATGGTCTTAGAAGGATTATTTGAGAGTGGGAGAGGTTGGGGAGGGAGGATTTGGGGTTGAAAGTTTGAAAAGTGTAGAGAGAAATTTGAAAATGAGAGCAAAATGTAAAAGGGTGAATGAGGTCTGGTTGGGAACGTCTCTCCCTTGTATTCCAGACCTAAAGGCTGTCTTTTCCCATTTTGGAATGGTCTTGGTGGTAGTTGGGAGGTGGATTGGTCAAATTACCCGTTTTGGTATGTTAATACCGACTCTTTAAGTTTTAACGCACTTTCGATCGATTTCTCAGAATCTTAAGGTTCTATCTTATTAAATAGCATTTAAAAGACTTATTTTAATGTTCATAAAAATTTCACGAAGTTCGGACGTCGTCCGATAAGTCAATTCCGAGTTATCGCGGAAAAACGACGTTCGGCGATTAAAAATATGCTCATTCAAAATTCTATTGAATTTTTGAGCTTTCATAATTAATTTGAGTCTTATAAAGCATATTTTATTGATTTAGACCCTTGGTTCGAAGTTTCGGTCGTTCGGATCAATTTAGGGTTTTCCAGATATTTTACCCTTGTTCTGTTAAGTTCTTCAGAATTCCTTCGTAAATTGATTCTTATAATTTCTAAATTCATAATAAATTATTCCTTCATGATTTTGGTTGTTATCACCATTTATTACGATTAACACAGATCGAAGTTGTTCCGCTCAGAATAGTACTTTTAAGATCGACCGGCAAGTATGCCCGAAAATTCTCATTCTTTGCATTCTCACATGTTTTCGTAGGAGGATTCTAAAATGAAACTGCTCGTGGAGATTCATTCTCGATCTTTCATTCTATGTTCAAAGTTACTCGAAAACCCTAATCCTAGAGACTAGTTATCGCTGATTTCTTTAGTATTCGATCTCGAATCGATTCTAATTGTTTCATTGGTTTCCTTAAACATAATTAAGGACTAACTACTACAAATAATTGGTCTAAGCATCACCAATTAAAGTTTTAAATTTTTCGGGTTATTACGGCTCCGCCAGAATATGTCATCCTTAGTGTGGAAACTCGCCAGTGATTTTCTATAATCTGAATTATAAAACTAACAGGATCTTGATATCAATGATTCTCACATGCATCATAAGATAATATGTACCTTTCTTCCGATGTGATCCCTAAAACAGCTTGGTCTCGAAGTTTTCATGGACGAAGAAACTAATGTTTCTCACCTTGTTGTTTCTTTTATGTTCTCTCTACGCACGTGATGGCTAGAGTTTGAGAGATACACTTTATGTCATGGAGATGACCTATAGGGCCTTTAGTTCCCTCAAAACTGCTATTCTCCATAAGTCCAATTAATACATTTAACAACATACAATATGTTATATTCTTCTATTATGAGTAGTGTTACTACTCATCTATAATCAGATAAAACTGTTATATACACGTGGCATGTTCCAATCGCGGTCTGTAATAATGGGTTGGTGGAAAGAGTTACGCTCTTAATATCGAATCTGGCTTCTTGGCAGTGGCTAAAACAAGCGCACTCCACTATACTACTTGATACAACTTCAACAATATTATCAGTAAACAACAAAGGAATAATTCAATTTGGGAAATAAGAGAAAAAAATCTCTCTATGATCATTTGTTTATGTATTTTTGATGACTGATGGATGACCAATTTCTTGAATTTTAACTGTCCAAGCTATCAACACACACGCACAAAATGTAGGAATGCCTCACTGCTTTCCTAATTAAGATTTTTTTTTAATTACAACATGCAAAAGAATCGATTTTGAGGTACAAAATCTTAATGAAGATTGTTGGTTAGACTAGATTTCAATGGTTGTAATCAAAACTGGAAGTAAATGGTTCATCGCTTATTAAATATTGTGCACCAAGAAGCATAAGGCTTATTTCATCGATTAATGTCGAGCTAGAGTAGGGACTTACATGTAGCCCCGACTCTCGCGTAAAGTGAAGGAGACTTGAGAGCCTTGTTGTGCATAGAGGAATATGGCTAGAGGGAAGACATAGGTCAGGATATGGGGCCAAACATGGTAGATCACAGTTAGAAATCAGGGGAGGGAACGGGATATGCTTACATGATGTGTTTGAAAAGATGGGATGGCTGAATTTAACTTTTTAGAAGAAGAAATATTTTAGCATGAGCTAAAATAGCTTCCAAGGATCTCTATATTAACTTTTAAAAGAAGAAATGCCTTTATATATTTTAGCTAGCTGAAATATAAGTTTCTAATTATACCCCTACCTTATTATGGTTAGATGCACATTTTCAGATAGCTTGTAACGCTAATTAATGTCATGTTTGTTATACTGGGCAAACCATAGGCTAACCATTTAAGGATGTAATTTTGCTTTTCTTCGATACCAATTACATATCTTCGATTTTTCACGCATCCCGACTCCAAAATGTTTTCCAGCTCATTTGATGAATTTTTTGTGCTCTGAGACCTGAATTTGATGGGTGTTTTTTTTATCAGACATCTGAAAAAAAATAATAGCACATGATGGAAATCATGTTTAAATATCTCATCCAAGCTTGGTATGTATAATAACCGCCGGTCTCGCTAGATAAATTTAACTAGACCTTTCATGATCTTTCTTTACCTTAAAAAACTTATCTTAGTGCAAGATTGTCGTCTCGTTGGATTTGGTAGAGAATTATGCGAAAGCACATGCAAGAAAAGAAACATGATCACTGAAATTATGCTATAAGAGAGCCTATTGATGAATTATTTAAGTCCAAAGACTAAGTGTTTCGTAGTTGTCTTATCAATTTAAGTCTTATAATACTTGGTCATATTTATCAGAATGTGATAACTCTTTATCTCATAAATAATGCTATAATGTAATCATTTTTAGATCTAAATAAATTATCGCATATGGATTGTCTTGAACGATCAATCATTTTATGTATTCGATGGACTTTGTCATTAATTTTGCAAATGTCTTTTCAAAGAATGTGAATTTATATATTTATGTGAATTTATAACAAGAATTATCTTATGAATTTGGCGGTATTGACATATTGATAGTTTGATCTTATTGGGAGGATAAGAGGTGCATTGATATTTTGAAGTAACCAAAGATGTTAAATTTAAGTCGTGAATTATGATTTATAAACTTTGTAAAGTATCCGCTTTTTCTCATGAGATTGCTTAGGTTGAATCTGCATAAGGTATTCCCCGTCATAGAACTTGTTCTTTTCGCCTTTACTTGCTTAGGTTGGATCTAGGCAAGACATTGTATTCCCGGACAGATATCTACACGCAGAGGCTTAAAGGCGCAAGTGTACACGACAAGGTAAGTTTTACCTCTTTAGTAAAGATATTTTCGTAATCTTATGATGGTCAATAAGTATTTGTCTTTCCAGCTTCCATTATGTCAATAGTGATTGATTTGTCGAATAAAACATCATATGTTGGTGTGAATTGGAGTTCCATAAGGATCTAGTTGCTTTTAAATACTCACTTTTCCAAAGGTTTGAAGCCTTTAAGTTTTTGATGGATTGGGGTGATAAGTTCACCAAGTTATGTGTTAGAATATAAAATTTAATTTTGTTTGGTAAGAGATGATAATGATGTGAATTTGCTAAATTTATGTTTGCCGATACTATTAGGTTGTGAATTTTGATTGTTCAAGACGGACAAACCATGGATGTCAATGAATAGATTATCACGTGAATACGAGCATGGGGTAGAATCTTTCTTACAATTTGCATTGCAAAATGCAGAGATTCTAACCAAATACCATGTCCTTGTGCAAAATGTGGTAATTTAAAAGAAAATGTATCGCAATAAGTGGCGACTTGTGTTGTCATGGTATGGATCTAACATACCAAGAATGGACATTTCATGGGAAAAATCGATGCCTCGCAAATGTAGACAATGAAAAGATAGAATATGGGAAGATGGTCAATATCAAGAATGAAGATCATATCGATATGATACATGATGCGTATGAGACTTATCGAATAATCCAAATGAATTTAGGAAGTTACTTGAGGACGCCGAAAACCTTTGTATCCGTGTCATATAAAGTTCTCAAAGTTATCGACAATTGTGAAGTTGTACAATTTGAAGGCAAAGTATAGGTGGTGCGATACCGCTTCAATGAACTGTTAGATTTATTAAGGAAATGCTTCCAAATTGCAATGAGATGCCTTCATCTATATACAATGCAAAAAATCTTAAGTACATTGGGCATGAGTTATGAGAAAATCCATGCTTGCCCAAATGATTGCATCTTATATAGAAAGATATATAAGAACCGTGATGAGTGTCCTACATGTGGATTGTCAAGATGGAAGAAGAGTGGAAGACAACTAATCTACATATCATGCTCTCGCAAAGCTATTGTGGTACTTTCCACCAATACCAAGATTTTTGAGAATGTTTCGAAATAAGGAAACATCTAAAGACTTAACCTGGCATGCTAATGAAAGATGTTCAGACGGGTATCTACGACATCCTGCTGATGCACCAGCCTGGAGATTAGTGGATGAAAAATGGCCAGATTTTGCTTCAGAGAATCGGAATCTTAGGTTAGCTCTATCTGCAGATGGTGTCAATCCACACAGCCTAATGAATTCTACGTATAGTTGTTGGCCAGTGTTACTCGTCACGTACAATCTACCTCCTTGGTTATGCATGAAGAGAAAATTCATGATGTCGACGTTATTAATATCCGTCCAAAACAACCGGGAACGACATTGATGTGTATTTGTCACCTTTAATTGATGACTTAAAGGAGTTATTGGATGTGGGTATCAAAGCATATGATGCATACCGAGAAGAAAGTTTCTTGCTCAAAGTCGCTTGTGGACAATCAATGATTTTTCCGCCTATGGAAACCTATCGTGGTGCTACGAAAAGGATATCAAGCATGTCCAAGATGTGGAGAAGAAACATATGCTAAGATGTTGAAACATTCTAGAAAAATGTCATATACGGGCATAGAAGATTCCTACCGCACATCATCCTTATCGACGACAAAAGAAGGCTTTTGATGGTCAACAAGAGTTCGACTTTGCCCCTAATCCGCTGAGTGGCCACGAGGTAATTGAAAGAGTTAAGAACATCACTTGTTCTTGGGGAAAAAGGATGTAAATAAGTCAAATTATGATGATGGCGGTCACCAAGGTAAAAGAAAGGCAAAAAGAAAACCAAAGACATAAAACCACCACAAATGGACGAAGGAAAACATGTTGGAAAAAAAAGTCGATATTCTTTCGATCTCACAGATTGGGAACATCTACATGTGCGACATGTTCTTGATGTGATGCATATTGAGAAAATGTGTGAAAGTTTGATTGGCACATTACTAAACATTCCGGAAAGACGAAGGATGGAATTGCAGCGAGACAAGATTTGATGGAGTTGGGTGTCCGACTTGAGTTGGCACCCGAAGTGATTGGATCTAGAACATTTTTACCTCCTGCCTGTCATACATTAAGTAAAGAAGAGAAAAGAAAATTATGCGATTCTTTGCATGGAATGAAGGTGCCTATGGGCTATTCATCTAATGTTTCAAATTGGTGTCCATGAAGGATTTGAAACTAGTTGGACTCAAGTCCCATGATTGCCATACTTTAATGCAACAATTGCTTCCAGTTGCCATCCGTGGTGTTTTACCAAAACATGTGAGGTATACCATCACTAGGTTGTGTTTCTTCTTCAATGTGTTGTGTGAGAGTTATTGATGTGTCAAAGTTAGAGCAAATTCAAAGAGATATTGTGACGACTTTGTGCTTGCTTGAAAAGGAATTTCTCCGTCATTCTTTGATATAATGATTCATTTAGTGGTCCATCTTGTGCGAGAGGTGGAATTATGTGGGCCATTTGGTATAGATGGATGTATCCGCTTGAAAGATTTATGAAAATCCTTAAAGGATATGTGCGCAATCGTAATCGGCTGAAGGTTGTATTCTTCAATGCTATATTGTCAAGAGGCAGTGGAATTTTGCGCAGACACTTATCCAATGTCCACACGATTGAATCCCGCTCATTACTCGCAAGCCATCCGAACAAGGCCTTTATCAGTGCTCAACACCATACAATCGGTGTTGAGGGTGAAGGTGCACATCGATATGTATTGAACAATGATATTGAGGTCGACCCATATATTGAGTATGTCCTCAACATATGCCCCGACTTAATGATAGCCTTCATTTTTAAATAATTATGCACTAATTTTCATGGATGTATCTTTTGGACAGAGAACATCTGGAACTTGTGAAGAAAACATATCCTACCAAAACTTTAACTTGGCAACAAGCTGAACATAACAAAACTTTCATCGATTGGTTTCGTGAACGTAAGTGTTATAGTTTAAAAAATATTAAACAATTAGAACAACAAATCCTTTTGTATTAATTTTAGTTTCTTCAAGCTTGAGTGACATCAAGCACATTCATCAAAGTCAAGTGGATGGCGATGGACCTAGCGTAGTGTTCTAAAATATCAAAGCTATTTGATTAATGGTGTTACTTACAATACAAAAGAACGCGATAATCTACGAGTTGTTCAAAATTCTGGAGTCAGCTTAGTTGCAAAGACAATGCAGGTTTCAAGTGCCAAGGATAAAAACCCAATTGTCACAGATATATGACGCTCTATGGGGTAATTGGAAATTTGGGAGCTTGATTATCAAGCATTTCGGATGGTAGTGTTTAAGTGTGATTGGGTTGAGAATAATGGTGGCGTGAGAGTAGATGATCTTCGTTTTACCTTAGTGAACTTGAAAAGAATTGGGTTCAAACCTGGATTCGCTTATATTAGGATGTCAAGCTAAACAAGTGTTCTACGTGAAGACCCTCAAGATCCTATATGGTCTCAGTGGTACTCATGTCCCAATAAAGAGTACCGTGAAATGATTAATGGTGCGAGTTGGAAGATATTGCTCTTAGTTACCAAGCTTTCAATAATTAGCTTCCACAAATGAATTTGAATGATGACCGTGATGAAAATGAACCATCATGTGTTCGTCAAGATTGTGATGGAATTTGGGTTAACAATTTGAACTCTTAAACTGGTACAATCCCATGTTTGTGTGTTTTTGCATTGTACATTGCTTATTTTATTTATGGTAAGCTAATTATTTGTATTGATATTTTTTTGAATAGGTCTTGTGGTTACTATGGTTACCGGTGATACTGATAACAGTGGATTGGACTCCAAAGAAACACAATCAACAAGAGGAAATGTGTGTTTGACTGAGCTTGCAAAGCGAAAGGCGAAAGGGATTGACGAGCCCAAGTTTTGTGCTCTTTTTCGTGTCTTGTCTAGGTCTAGATCGAGTCTTTGTGTCTTTCTTGTTGTGTTTTGTGTCCGGAGGACACATTGGTCTCGCAGGAACAAGGCAGGCGTAAATGGGCAAGAAGGAGTGGAACTTGCTTGGCGGGTGAATAGAGATACGATGCACCTCGAGGGCACAAGGAGCTTAGCTCACAGCCTGGGCTTCAAACCCCAGTAGCTGTTCCGTTTCACGGCGTGACCTCCTTACAGACCGCACAAGTTCAATCTCCAGAAGGGTAAGCTACTGGGCAAGCGGAAGTAAAGAAAGCGAGCAAAGACCAAGAAGAAGAAGGAGGGCAAGAGAAGACGGAGAGAGGGTGATGAAGATACGCGAGATCGGGTGGATCTCGCTAAATTCGGAAAGGATGCGCCAACCCAAATCTCGAACCGGAGGAGATCATCCTGCATCCATCAGAGGCGAGGAAAGAGCGCCGATCAAGAAGGAAACCCTAAGGTCTTCCACCAATGGGCCATCACCATCGCGGATCCCTTTCTCGGCCTATATATATAGGATGAATACTGCGACTTGTGCGTATCATAGTCTTTTCACCGCATCTTCGTATTATTCACCATCACCATCACATACATTAAGTCCCGGGGCAAACACTTTATTTGCTATTCAGTATGTTTTTGGTGCACTTTGGGCTCGCCGTTTCTATTCGTTCAATTAATAGTAAGTTGGTTCCGTTTAATTATGGTTTCAATTAATCGTTGCATGTTTATTTATTTTATGTCCGGCTAAGTCTTTATTCGGTTTGGGCGTGACTAAGTGGAGCATGATTAATATAACTCGAGAGGTCTAAGTAGGCATTACGATGCGCATGCGTGTGTTCCCCAAGCACTAGGTCCTGGGCATTATATAACTTAACCAAACTCGTGTGTTAGTTGCAAATAACATAGTGGGTAAGGGAGGTTGCAAGTAATAATTGATTAAGGTGTCGGTGTCCCGCACCCCAAATAGTACGATCGCGTGGGCGAGTTGGAGTAGTCATAGCGGTGCCTTTGCCAATACCGGTCCATCTAGATCATAACGATGCTCGTAGGTTTGCATGTACCGACGCGTGTCCTCGCATGCGTGGGCATTACGGGTTAGATAGTTTGCATAGGGTGTCCTCGCCTTCTTTACACGTAAAGGATAGATTTGGAGGGTGCGTCGTGGGCGTGACGCGTGACAACGGGTCACGACGTATGTCTCTTATAATAGGTTGATGCATGTCATAGAGAAAACCTTTGCACCTAGGACCGAGTATTAATCGCCTTCACGGTTGTTGCCCAAGCCAGACTCGTCTTATTATTTGATATTCCCTTTGAGTTTGTTTCAGGTTACTTTAGTCTTTCCTATAGAGATCAAGATAATTACACCACCCTCATTCCTTTTAAGTGACATCGTGACATCAGAGATTGCTACACCAACTCCTCGTGGGATCGACCCTATACTTATCGCCGGCCACGCTGTGATGGGCAATAGGTTATAAATTTATTTTCAACGCTAAACGACGCTGCTTCGTAACTGGCACCGCTCTTCGGGAGTTGCGCATTCCAAGAGTATCTCTATTTCTTGAATTATATTGCTTTCTTTATTGTATGCTACGACCTAACCTTGCGGGAGAGAACGGAGAACTTTGTACGATCCCGAGATCGAAAAGCACGCAAGGCGGAGGAGGCAAAGAAGACGGAGGGCACGACAAGCGGCGAGGGTCGCTAACCGAGAAGAAACCCGTAGGCAATACGATGGGTGAACAACCGCTAGTGGAGCGGACATTGAGGAAATGGTGTTCCTAACAACCAAAACCCGAGCCAACGGGCATCACTTTGCTGCGATTAATGGCAATCGAGATGAAGCATTCCTTTATCCAAATCCTCCCGATTGATGACATGCCCGGGAGGATCCACAAAGGCATTTACAAGATTTCGAGATGGCGTGTGGGACTATCCGCGCCAATGAAAACCTTGGAGAATATGTGAGATTAGTGTCATTCCCTTCTCTCGCATGATGGGGCAAGAGAATGGCTCTACACTCCGCCTGGTTGGAAGTGTGACCACGGGCACAACTTCACCGAAGTTCGAGAAGTACTTTTTCGCCGCCCGTATTCGTAACATGAGGAAAATGATAAACAAGATCAAAATGGGCACGGAGAGACCTTTATGATTCCGGGAAGGTTTAAACAACAGCAGCGAAATGCCCTCAACATCAAATTCCGATCATGATCCGATCCAATATTTCATGGCCGGGTTGAGGGCAACAAAGAAAATTTGGGTGAATGCAGCTTGTGGAGGATCAATATCAATAAAGTTCCCGGTGAGGCCTTTAGATCCTGGGCTAGATGGTCAAGAAAACAGAGGCGAGGAGGAGAAGTTCCGGAGCAAGCTGCCACTACTTCTTCAACCGTGGAGACCAAGTCGATAAACTCAGAACCTATTCGACAAGTTCATAACCAACACAGATCGGGACCAGACCGTGGCAAGGGCAAAAGAAAGCTAAAGTTTGCCAAACATGCGCCGTGACACATCATACGGATCAATGCCCCACACTTTGTTTGAAGAAGAAGTCAATGCGGTGGGTCGAATGGTAATGGGCAATACGAAAGCAGAGGAGATATGATCCAAACTCTCGGACCTACAACCTGTGATGGAGGAACCACGAAAACTTTAGGTGGTCTAACAACCAAAGAGGCGTGACAACAACAAGAAGACGGAGGCGGTGACAACAATAGCCATACGTAAATAATCAGGCGACTAAAGCGGTGGGCCATCGTCACGAACTTGTGCACACTATGGCACGAGAAAATGTGAAGGCTCAACAAGAGAACGAGAAATTCAAGGTCGAGACAAGAGGAGCCCTCCAGAGCCTTGGGAACCAAGTTTCCCAATCGACGGTCGCCGAACGCTGCCTTGAGAAGAAGCAAGAAATTTACCTCCTCAAGCAGAGGTAAACGAGTTAGCCCAACTGAATGTCAGAGTCCTAAGAAGTGGGAAGAAGCTGCCGGAGAAAGTTTTCATGCCTAAGGACGACGAGACATGCTTGAAGTGGAAGATCTCACGTAACACAATGGTCAAGACGACAATGATCAAGAGGAACCGCCCTGTGAAAAGACGTAAAAAGAAGAGGCAATCATTGAGCCAACCTATGTCAAACCTAATCCTAAGGTTTTACCTCCCTTCTGCAGATTGGCAAGAACAGGAGAGAGGAAGAAATGAGCGAGATGTATCGCGTGTTTCAGAAGGTGGAAATTAATATACCGCTCATCACTGCTCTGGGCACGATGCCAAAATGGGCAAAGTTCATGAAAGAATTGTGCACGAGAAAGGTGAAATACAAAGATGATGCAAAATTCCAAGTGGGAGAAAATGTATCCGCAGTCTTGCAACGGAAATTGCCCGAGAAGTGTGGAGATCCAGGGATGTTTTTCATTCCCTGCGTAATAGGCAATACGAGGATCGAAAGGGCCATGCTAGATTTGGGGGCATCTATAAACGTCATGCCCTTGTCAATGTTCAATGAATTAAAGGTGGGAACCACAAGCCAACACGAGTGGTTATCTAATTAGCGAGACGGGTCCAACGCTTATCCGTAAGGAATCATCAAGACGATTGGTCAAAGTGGAGGAACTCATATTTCCGGCCGGACTTCTACGCTCGGATATGGGCACGATGGGTAACAAATCCTCGCTTATGCTCTTGGGTCAACCATTCATGAAGACAACAGAACTAGGATTGATCATGACACGGCAAATTATCATGTGAATTGACGGCGAGGCGGTGACCTTCAACATCTTCAAGGCCATGGAGCATCCTATTGATATTGAGGTCGTGGAATTCATTGATCACATTGAACCCATGGTGGGAGACATCCCGCCGAGATAGGTTTACAAGATCCATTGGATGCGGCAATTCAAAGTGGTCTTGAGGAGGATGGCCCACGAAGAAACAACTTATGGGCAATGTCGGGAGGCCCTGCTTTATTTGCGGAGCGAACCCGAGGGACTCAAGTGGTCAATATACCAGAACATGCCCAAGCTGAAGGAAGAAGAAAAGCTCGTTCCATCCCTTATGAGAGCACCGAAACTCGAGCTAAAGACTCTTCCTCACCACCTGAAGTACATCTTTCTAGGGAAGAACGACACCTTGCCCGTGATCATCAATGCTAAACTCAATCCGAGTCAGGAGGAAGTTGTGAGAAGTGTTATTGGGCAATACAAGGAAGCTATTGGATGGACATTGGCCGACATCAAGGGCATCAGCCCTTCCATATGCGTTCACAATATTCTGATGGAAGAAGAAGCCAAACCAGTACGCGATCAACAAAGGAAGTTGAACCCAGCTATGAAGGAGGTAGTCATGAAGGAGATCTTGAAGCTTCTCGACTTGGGCATCATATATCCCAGACGATAAAGAATGGGTCACCCAAGACACGCCGTGCCCAAGAAGTCGCATTCAGTAGTGAAAACGAGAAATGAGAGTCGATTCCAACAAGGCTCCAAACAGGTTGGAGGATGTGTATCGACTATCGAAAGCTCAACACTGGACCCGAAAAGATCACTTCCCATTACCTTTCATTGGCGAGATCTTTGGAAAGGTTAATGGAAACAAATTCTTTTGTTTTTAGACTAATACTCTGCCACATGCAGATATGGGTTGCCCAAGGTGATCGTGGATAAAACTACTTTCACATGCCCATTCGGGACATTTGCCTACGTAAGAACGCCTTTCGCTTGTGTAATGTCGCAGGACATTTCAATGATGCATGATGAGCATCTTCTGACCTATTGGAGAAATGCATCGAGGTCTTTATGGATGACTTTACCGTCTATGGGGAATCATTCATGAGTGCTTGACAAATTTGGAGTAGTCCTACGTAGATGTGTCAAAAGAATTTGATCCTAAATTATGAGAAATGTCATTTCATGGTACAAGAAGGATTGTTCTTGGGCACGTGGTATCCGAAGAGGATAGAAGTAGATAGAGCTAAAGTAGAGATCATCGCCAAATTGCCTATCCAGCCTTCAAGAAAGCAAGTGCGAGGTTTCTTGGGCACTGGGTTCTACGTAAGATTTGTGAAGGACTTCGCAAAGAAGATCGCCCCGTGACTTACACGACTACTCCGTAATGATGTACCATGGGAATTCGATGAAGAGTGTAAGATAGCTTTTGATACTCAAGAATAACTTAATTTCAAGACCGATCATTCAACCCCCGATTGGGGCATGCCGTTTGAAGTTATGTGCGACGCAAGCGGATATGCCGTGGGAGCCGCCTTGGGACAACGAAGAGGAAAGGAAATTCATGCTATATACTATGCCTCAAGAACTCTCAACGCAGCCCAACGCAACTAAAGCACGACCGAGAAAGAGCTCTTGGCGGTCGCCTTTGCTTTTGAAAATTTCGATCATATCTCATCGGGCCAAGACAATCGCTACACCGATCATCGCCTGAGATACCGATGGCCAAGAAGGAGTCAAAGCCACGACTAATCGGATGGATCTTGCTTCCAAGAGTTCGATGTAGAAATCAAAGACAAGAGTGGAGCACAAAACCTGTGGCCGACCACTTGAGTAGGATATTGAAGGGGAAGACCGTGCCCATTGCGTAGACCTTCCTCAAGAACATTTGTACTTCATTCGTGGCACGACGGAGTTCGAGCCATGGTATGCAGATTTGGTGAATTACAAAACCACCGGAGAACTCCCTGCTGGGCTCACTACGATCAAAGAAACAAGATCAAGGCGCATCGTCGAACCTACATATGAGATGAACCCTATTTATGGAGGAAGTGTGTCGACCAAGTCCCGCGACGCTATGTGCTCGAAATCGAGATCAAAGACATCCCGAATCATTGCCACTCAAAAGAATGTGGAGGTCGTTTGGGCACAAGAGGACGGCGAGAAAGGTTTTAGACAATGGATTCTTCCGCCCACGATATTCAAAGATGCCTACGAGCCGTAAGCAATGCAAAGAGTGTCAACAAGAAGGAAATATCACAAAGAGGAATGAGATGCCCATGATACCTATCATTCCCCCGAAATCTTTGATGTATGGGATGGACTTTATGGGACCATTACCGAGCTCGAGGGCAATGCGCACATCTTGCTTGCAGTGGATTATGTCTCGAAATGGGTTGAGGCCAAGGCAAGTGCCACTAACGACTCAAAGGCTTTTCTTAAAGCTAATATCTTCAACAGTTTGGCGTGCCCAAGGCAATTATCACGATCAAGAACCCATTTCGCAACACTACTATCACCAAATTGTTCGAGAAACACGGTAACCCATCGTAGACTACTGACTACCATCGCATGTGCTAATGGGCAAGTGGAGTTGTCCAACGTAATAATCAAGACTATATTGAGGAAGGTAGTGGGACCCATGGTAAGGATCGAGCACTGCCTTGATGACGCGCATGGGCATACAGTAATCGCATACAAGACCCTTGGGCATGTCACCATACCGAATTGTGTTTGGTAAGATGTGTCATTTACCAGTGGAACTAGAGCACAAGGCATTTTGGGCAGTGAACAAGCTCAACTTTGATTGGGACCGTGATGGCCAAGCTAGAAAGCTTCAGCTTCAAGAACTGGAAGAAATAAGGCTAGAGGCCTATGACAATGCCGTTCTATATAAAGAAAGACTAAAGAAGGCACATGACCGTCTTATCAAAGCTAAGTCATTCGAACAAGGACAATTGGTGCTTTTATACCAGTCTCGATTCAAGTTGATGTCGGGCAAGTTAACAAGCAAGTGGTGCGGACCATATGAAGTAAAAACTCAATTTTCGAATGGAGCTATCGAGGTCGCAGACCTGAAGACGAAGAAGATCTTCAAGGTCAATGGACAGCGTCTGAAGGTTTACTATGGGCATCACGAGATAGATCCAGGGGAATTGCATCGAGTGCAAGCCCTCGACGGGGAAGAGTAATAAAGAGGTCTGGTCGAGCCACGACGATAACCAAGGCGCTGGCCAGGAGGCAACCTGGTATTTTTATTTGCTTTCGTTGTTGTTTTCTCTTTGTTTTGTTTTTGCCCCGCTTTGCGTGTGGTGTTGTGTTGGTCAATCTACGAGACAGTTGTGATCATGATCGAAGAGGCAAGATGAGACGTTAGACATTCGCGTGGGCAAGAGGGTGAGTTGGAACAAGTGGCGCGGTTGTCGGGAGAAAGGACGAACGTCCTTATAGCCGGGCCACTCCATAATTACCTCACCCACGCCGCCTCAACCTCTGCAAATTCTCTCTCTCACACCGAGCCTTAAAGAAGAAACCTCCCATTTTCAAAAAATGATCGCCAGAAACCAGAGCCAAACCACCACAAAGCTTCCGATTCCTCTCCGAACAGAAGAAGACCACCGAGCTCAAGCGAAAATGGCGACCCCCTCTGAGACTCCTACTACCCCCGAAATACCTAAGAGCCCATCTCCAGTTAACTCCGAGGACCTGGAGAAAATAATAGAGGAGCAAGCACCCTCTCCCGTAAAGGCGACGCCGGAGGAACCACCGAGAGAGACGGCGGCGAGACCCAAGAAGAAGAAGGCCAAAGCCAACAAGGAGAAGACTGTCCCAGCGACGGAGAAGGAAGATACCCCTGCGGAGACGGAGGAGTCCACCTCGGACGAAGCTGACGAACTGGAGCCCTCCGGCGAGAAGGAGAAAAGCGAAGAAAGAGAAGAAACCCCAAAGAGAAAGACTCCGAGGGCACCACCACCACCGAGAAAGAAGCCTCGTCGGAGCTACTCCACCTTCAAGGAAGAGAACAGGGGGTACCTTGCGAAGATGGCATCACCTCCTCCTCCAAAAAGGGAAAGTCGTCCTGACCACGGAGAGGCCACCCCGAGGTTCAACACCACCTCTGATGAGGGGCATTGTAAAGCCCAAGACGTTAGACATGGAGGTGCTGGAGAGTCTGGGGGTTAAGGATGAGGTGAAGAAGTTTTTCGCAAGGATTGGATGGGGAGCGTTTTTGGAATGGCCAGGACGGCTGTACATCACATTGGCAAGGGAGTTTATTCAAACTCTCGAAATAAAGAACCCAGGCAAAGTGAAGCTGACCACAGACTGCATCAAATTTAAGCTGATGGACAACAGCTTCTCGTTCTCTATGAACGACTTCAACTGCACCCTGGGCATTACAGAAGTGTTTGAGACGAAGACCACAGAATACAAGGAGGCTTTCACCTACGTCCCCGAGCACACAGGGGAGGAGTGGAATGAAAAATGGTCATCGATTGGTCTGGGCACAACGTTCAAGTCAGGATACACTAAGGGCAATGAGTCGAGGAGCAGCGCTGCAAGATGTGCCATCGCCTCTGTCTTACTGACTTTTCGGGAAGGTAGACAAGAAGAACTCCATCTCCCAAACAGAGTTATTCATTACATGGTGCATGTGGCATGGCCACAAGATCAATTCGCTGCGTTTGCAGCAGCCCACTTCAAGGACATCCCGACTCATCCTAGCGAGAGGATCTTCCTTGCCCACTTGGTGACCGTCTTGGCCACAAAGTGAAAGTATTGGACGGCGAATACCGATCCTGGAGGTAGAGCCCGAGTCAGATATCGACACGGCTATGCTAGGCGCATGAAGGACATCTACTATGACCGGGGACGGCAAACCACACGGAGCCACCACGATGACAGCGACCTTCGCCGATCTCGATCGGCCGGGAGGAGAGTCTGAGGTAGCAGGGAAGAAGATAATGACATCAAAGCCCGCTTGACTGGATGGAGGAACAATGTAAAGCAACCCATGATGCCTCGCTAGCCTACTTTGCCCATCACCGATTCTGTATCCAGCCTTCCCTCGACCTTTGTCCTCCCTTTTTGTTTTTGTTTTCTGCTTTGTTGTGTTTTTGTTTTGTTTTGTAGTTTGTTTTGTTTTGTTTTGTTGTTGTTGGTGGTCAACCTTTCTCACCCACTTTGCCCAAGGCAAAGTGTGTGAGCGGGGGATGCGTCTGCTTTTGTTTGTTTAAGTTAGGAGTCGGTCCTCTCGACCCACTTTGCCCAAGGCAAAGTGTGTGAGCAGGGACCGCCACCTTGCTCGATTCGTTTCGTTGTTTGTTGTTTGTGTTCCTCCTTATTCACCCACTTTGCTCAACGCAAAGTGTGTGTGAGGAGGGTTTTCGTTTTGTGTGTCGGTTGGCATGTTTAAATTGGTGGGATTGATTGGTTGTATTTTGCTTTGTTGTGAATAATGCTAGTAGTCTTAGGAATTCGTTTGAGCATGACCGTATGTAAATAAGGATGACGAATTGAATTTGAGCACACATGGTGAGATTTGAGCTTAAACTGTTGTATCTCGATCAACAGGTTTCCTTTCTTGTGTGATTATCGACATCTTCACTAGGCTTTTTCTAGAACTTGCGTGCACTCTTATGTCGAGGCCTTATTGACTTAGTTAAAACATTTAGATGACTTAGGTATATTTTTCTTTCAAATAGCCCATCGAGCCAAAATGTCCTACCTAATGTTAATCCTGCTCACCCCCTTGAGCTTAATAATTTCTTTCATTCACTTAAATTAGCACGGAAAGAAGCATACCGGTCAATTAGACTCAGGAGCTAATAGAAGAGAAGGGCAAAGGGAAGAACAGTAGCCTCGTAATGGGCAAGAAAGAAAAAGGGTTTACCAGAATTTCAAAGAAATGGGCAAAATGCCCAATATAAAAGAAGGTACCCAGAATTGAAAGAAAAGGACTGAAATAAAAGAATATATATATTGATGAAGTCCTAAGATGGTTGTGCTGAGGCCCGTAAGAGAAAGGCGAAAGGAAATCCATGGAGGACAAAATAAATTCCTCGAACCTGAGTCCGTGATGACCTTAGCCTCGTTCCAAAAATTTCCCACCTATGTCTTAAGCCCCATTACAACCAAATAAAAGACCTAAGGATGAATGTTTAAAACTTTGTCTAAACGGTGGAGATGGTAGAGGGCACGCAAGCCTATGGCATAGTCGAAATGAAAGATGTCCTGAGCGTATACACTAGCCTATACACAAGAGTGCAGAGTGTTGGTAAGGAAAATGCCCAATATGCTCAAATTCGTATTTTGACTTGTTTGATGGTCGTTGCTTGAATGGAGTCTACTTGAATTGCTAGTTTGTTCTGATGAAGCTTATATTGGCCGAGATATCCTGCTGGTGGAAATGTGCTAACCTTTTCTGTTTTGAGTCTTTTCTTTCTTTCTTTTGTCTTGGGCAAATGCAGCGTGCATGCTTGAGGACAAGCATGTTTAAAGTGTGGCGTGTGACGAGCCCAAGTTTTGTGCTCTTTTTACGTGTCTTGTCTAGGTCTAGATCGAGTCTTTGTGTCTTTCTTGTTGTGTTTTGTGTCCGGGAGGATGCATTGGTCGGGGAACAAGGCGGGCGAAATGGGTAAGAATGAGTGGAACTTGCTTGGCGGGTGAATAGAGATACGATGCACCTCGAGGGCACAAGGAGCTTAGCTCACAAACTGGTTTCAAACCCCAAGAGTGGCTGTTGGTTTCATGGCGTGACCTCCTGCTGCATCGCACAAGTTCAATCTCCGAAGGGTAAGCTCTTGGCAAGCGGAGTAAAGAAAGCGAGCAAAGACCAAGAAGAAGAAGGAGGCAAGAGAAGGCGGAGAGAGAGGTGATGGGCAAGATACGCGAGATCGGGGTGGATCTCGCTAATCCAGAAAGGATGCGCCTCCCAAATCCGAATCAGGAGGAGATCATCCCGGATCCATCGGGCAAGGAAAGAGCCGATCAGCAAGGAAACCCTAAGGTCTTCCACCAATGGGCCATCACCATCGGATCCCTTTCGGCCTATATATATAGGATGAATACGCGACTTGTGCGTATCATAGTCTTTTTCACCTGCATCTTGTATTATTCACCATCACCATCACATACATTAAGTCCTTCGGGCAAACACTTTATTTGTTATTCAGATGTTTTGGCGGCACTTTGGGCTCGCCGTTTCTATTTCGTTCAATTAATAGTAAGTTGGTTCCGTTTAATTATGGTTTCAATTAACTGTTGCATGTTTATTTATTTTATGTCCGGCTAAGTCTTTATTCTGGTTTGGGCGTGACTAAGTGGAGCATGATTAATATAACTCGAGAGGTCTAAGTAGGGCATTACGATCTGCATGCGTGTGTTCCCGAAGCACTAGGTCCTGGGCATTATATAACTTAACCAAACTCGGTGTGTTAGTTGCAAATAACATAGTGGGTAAGGAGGTTGCAAGTAATAATTGGATTAAGGTGTGGTGTCCCGCACCCCAAATAGTACGATCGTGTGGGCGAGTTGGAGTAGTCATAGCAGTGCCTTTGCCAATACCGGGTCCATCTAGATCATAACGTTGCTCGTAGGTTTGCATGTACCGAGGTGTCCTCGCATGCGTGGGCATTACGGGTTAGATAGTTTGCATAGGGTGTCCTTGCCTTCTTTACACGTAAAGGATAGATTTGGAGGGTGCGTCAGGCGTGACGCGTGACAACGGGTCACGACGTATGTCTCTTATAACCGGTTGATGCATGTCATGTAGAGAAAACCTTGCACCTAGGACCAGTATTAATCGTCTTCGAAGTTGTTGCCCGCGGACTCGTCTTATTATTTGATATTCCTTTGAGTTTGTTTTGTGTTACTTTAGTCTTTCCTATAGAGATCAAGATAATTACACCACCCTCATTCCTTTTAAGTGACATCGTGACATCGTAGATTGCTACACCAACTCCTCGTGGATCGACCTATACTTATCGCCGGCTACGCTGTGATGGGCAATAGGTTATAAATTTATTTTGAACGCTAAACGACAGCGTGTTAGGGATAAAAGAAGTTGTTGAATTTAATGTGCGAGGATAACCAATTGGTCGAGTTGCAGCGGAAATGCAAAGCTATATTGGTCTTCTTGCTCGACAAGAGGTGAAGATAAGTTATAAGACTTGGAAAATGGTGCTAAAAGAAGTGAAAGACATCATTTGGGAGCATGTGAATATAAGTATGCTTGTTTAAATTATTCTTCACGATCATATATAAATTCAAATAATTGTAGCCTTAATATTTATGTATATTTATTTAATATTGCACGATTTTTATGGAATAACTCGAGCAAATTCTCTTTGGTTTATTAGGTAGCATATGTAGTTCAAAAGACTTGGAGGCGGGATGTGATGCATCTGCAGACACAAAGTGGCTTACGTGGAAGTCTAAATTATATAAAAATACATTATTCCCAATATATACAATCCATGGCCAGAATGATCCACCCCCATCCAGTGGTATTCTACGTGAAGATTGGACTGAATTTGTGCTCTCTAGAGTAACAGAAGGTTTTAAGGTAAGCAAATGACTTATGTGATAGTTTTTAATGTGAAATCAACATCTGTTACGTATAAAAGAAAGCAAGATCAGGAAGAATGCTGCCTTGGAGGCGGGTATTTCAACAATCCAATATGGTTATGATTTTACTTAGCTCTCTGGCAACTAATTCCTTTAGACGCTACAAACTTGGACTTGGTTATGATGTAGACTATCATCTGCCTAGGAAACATGAATCTGGAACATAACCTCTTTTGGTTTATTTTGAAGATCAGCTAATCTAAGTAAAGAAACCACACACTGAACTTTGTGCACCGATGATAAGTGGTCGAGTCTACACCCGCGCGAGTGCGATGATAAGGGTCGAGTTTATTTTGGTTTATTCTTCTTTCATTTATTCATTCCGTTGTTTACGTCTTTTGTTGTTCCGTTGTATTGTATTTTTTCAATTAGGTGGGTTGCGGGCTCTTGCATGGGCTTTCAGTATACCGAGGTTGAATAAATAGTCTCGGCCGATAAGGGCAAAACTTGTCTAGGACCCAGGAGGCGAGAATAAGCGGGCGCTAGCGCTTGGGTGAGAACCCTTCTCCGATCATGGTCTTCTTTCCGTTACTTTCTCGATCATTCTGTTCATTTAATATTCGAAATATCACCGCTCGTTCGCATTCTTGGTGTTCCCATTTTACTCTTCTTTATTCTATCGATTGACCCTAAGCCCACCCTAATCCATCTTCTTTCTCGTGAGAAAAGCCTACCAAAGGGTGTTACTAGTCGAGCTAACGTGATTATTCCAAAACTCAAGCTTGACTTGTTTATTATCACCGAGCTTGAGCTACCACAAGATAGAAAAATAGAGCAAGAAGTCTAATAATTACAATATGTTTGTATAAGGCTACTTTAGAATGAATTTGAAAGCGTAAAGCATACAAGACAATCATCCCTCCTAACCCCACCTTCCTGTTATACCATCCTTGTAACAATATTATTTTTATTAACATGACCGGATTAGAACAATATTTCACCGATCTTCAATCCCCAAATAAATTTTGAATGTGCTAGAATAAGTTTTCAATGGCACCAACGGCGCCTTTATGTAGAAAGTATCTTCTAGTACAAGATTTTAATGATGAATTCACTTCATATTGTAGAAATGGAGTGAAGAGCAAGCGAAAGGGTAAAGAAGAACATGTACCCACACAAACTTTCACGAAGAGGCTATGCGGTTTCAATAAACAATGGTAGTTTTTCCTTACTTGCTCATTTCTTATTTATTTTCTTGAACACCGTTGATACATTCTCCTTTATGCTTCATATCTTATGTACATACTTTTTTTATTATTGTAGAAGGATGAATTATGTGGAGACGATGATATAGATAGGGTTGTCATGTGGAAGAAAGCCCGAATTCCAAAGAAAGGCGATATAGAAGACGATAAATTAAAGCAAACTGTGTCAAGGATTGTAAGATGTTCCATGCTTTTTTTTTATAATACATGCATTATAAAATTTTCTTGCTATTATGATGATGATATACTGTAATAATCTTGCTATTATTATAACATAAATTTTTTATAATACATGCATATACTAACTGCCTTGAACTTAACTATTCTGAATCTTCATTTGTATACTAAAGGATGATTGCATACGCCTAAAGGAAGAAGGTGAATTGAAGACTAATACTTTGGGAGAAGATTTGCTTACGTGTGCATTACAAAAGCGCGAATACAGGCATGTCTTGGGAGTAGGTAGTTATGTTACTCCATCGCTTTCTTCAAAAATCCGAGGAGCTTAAACAAGGTAAGTTGAAGGGGGATAAGAAAATCGGGAGAACAACAATAAATGATATGTCACCTACATGATAGAGTGAAAAAACTTGAAGTAGAATTACAAAATTTCAAAGACCGTAAAGATTATGAAGAAAAGGAAGTTGTTCGTCAAACAAGTGAATTTTGAGGTGGATGAAGATAAGAATGAGAAAGTGAAGGAGAATGAGAAGGAAGATGATTGCCAAGTGATCTTCATTGAGAAAGTTGATACGTTCGTGTATTATTTTTAGTTTAACATGATTATTTGTTATTATTATTATTACTTCATAAACTTATGCTTCTTTGTTATTATTATTTGGTGTTCATTGTCTTCATAAATTGTTTAAGAAATTTCAAAGAAATGTATATGAAATGCTACTTGATGAACATCTGGGATGAGTTTAGTTCCCATGGATTGAAATTTGATAATAAAATAAGTGCTTCTACTTCCAACCTCAGGTCAATCTATGTAGCTTATTGAAGTTTGTACTAGTATGAATCTATTTCCCATATAATTTCTGTGTATAGCTCCAAACACATTTCAACCTGCTTAAAACTTTTAAAACCATTTGTAAAACGTACTATTAAAGAAGCTGCAGGATGAATCATTAGCTCTAATAATTTCTTTCTTCCATTTCAACCTTAGTTTGATATATGTAGATGTTTGTGACCCGTGGGCGATGCGCATTGATTAACAAACTAGAATTATGAACACATTAGTCATAGTGATTTATTTGTTCTAGTCGAGATATATTTAATGACTTAGAACCGTGTGTGAACGTATTGATTGACAATGATGATTATTTGTTATTATTATTATTTACATTTATGCTTATGCAAATTAGGGTGTCTTTTGTAATATTCCAAAGAAGCGAGCGTGCGATTACGGTATTCTAAACCCGTAATTAGGTTTTTTCAGTATATAATTTTGACGACATCGAATATTATGATTTTGATACGATATCGCTATAGCAAATTCTTTTTATAATTCACTAAGGATTGTGAATTACGGAAATGAAATTTATGAAATGATCTGACAAGATTATTTTAACGTCGAGCAGCGTGTCGAGCGTCGACTTTTATGGAAATCTACAGAGTGTAAAGCTTGGAATTAATTTCCATCTTAATTCCTTGTTAAAGGAATATATTTATAAAGTAGGCACGAGCTTACTACGACCATTTTGAGATGAGTCGATTTTGAGCGTTTGAGACATTTTGAGCGTCGGCGTCTGAGGCGTTTTGTAAAATGAGTTTAATGCTCGGGAAATTATAATAATTAATTTCCTATTATTAATTATATAATTTCAGTATTATTAATTATTAAAATCGAATTTTCAGTTATTAAAATTCGATATTTTGGTATTGAGTTTTTCTAAAACCTTAAGTTTATAAACTTTGGTTTTTCACATGAAATGACACCATTAAATTATCATATGGTATCTAAACTATATGTTATAATATATATGAGTGTTATTATGCTATAAAATCAGTTTTTGGGATCATTAAAACTCGATAGCATACATTTATAATTTTCGAAACCTAATTTTCGAAATTGGGGTTTCTTATGCATAAATTAATGCTATAATTTTATCCTATGCTATTATTTAATATCTAAATCATATATTATGATGTATATATGTATATTTTGATCGAATTGGGCATGAGTATCCATAATAGGTGTAATTTGTATTTTTATTCCTATTTTCCTAATTCCAATCGGTAATTTCGAATAAATAATATATGCTTGATTTAATTATTTTAATGGCTTGTATTATATATCTATGATCATATATGATTAATATATATAGTATTAGGGATGGAATAAAATTAAACCACCCCTTAAACACCACATATCTTGACCATGCTTACATAAACATAATGGTTCACCTTTTTCGCCCAACCCATGAACACCCTTTTCCTAGCTAATGATCATCCCCTACTAAATCATTTGGCTGCAGATTTTGGCCAATTTTTGGGGCAAAATCGAGAGGAGGAGGAGAGATAAGTGGTGAGACTCTTCCTTCAAACTCACTACACTCGTTATACTTCCTCAAACCTTTGAAACCACAAAACACTCTCCATTTTCCTCTCTAAAACACGGAGAAAACCGAGAGCCAAGCCCCTCATTTTGAAAATCATCTTCTTCTTCTCATTTCCTCTCCCACACCTTAATACCATATATTGTTTCTTGTGAATCTATATCATATCTAAGGTAAACATGAGACCAAGGCTTCGATTTCACCTTTGTTGTTCAAGATTTCGAACATGTTCTTATATATATGTGTGTGTATTTTGAATGCCATGTATGTATATGTGTATGTTTTTAATGTTCTAGAGCATGAGATATATTGTTCTTGATGATTTATATTTCCAAATATGTGAATATATGTTAGATGAGCATAGATGGTTATTTATTTAATTTTTGAATGGATCTAGCATGTATATACAATTTTCGAACCATAGAACACTGTTTAAAATTATTTTCGAAATGTATAAAAATTCTTCATGATGACCGATTACTTTCCAAGCATTTTGGTGATGGATTATTGATCTAGGATGTGTTTTAAACCCATGGTATGTCATTTAAAATTTTTTGGAAAACCCTAGTTATTTTCTTGAGAGGGCCGAGACATATATGGCTTAATACCTTGGTGTATAATTTTTATTTTAAGCTTGTGATGACATATTAATGCTTTGATGTATTGTTTATATGTTATATGATTTATCTAGAATTTTTGGAAACCATATGTTTAATTATTCAAGAATACCGTGAGTATGTATATACATGAATGTTGATGAAAGATTTTATTTTGATCATACAATAGTATATTAATACTTTAGTATATTAATTATGTGATATGTGATTTTGTTGGAATTTTTGGAAATCAAAAACCATATTTAAATCAAAGAAGCCGTGAGCTTGATGCTCTTAAGGTGATGATTTAATTGGTTTTGATTAATGTTATGATGTATTATTGTTATACTATAGTATATGAACATAGTGTATAATTATTAGAATTTTTGGAAATCAAATACCATATTTAAATCAAAGAAGCCGTGAGCTTGATGCTCTTAAGGTGATGATTTAATTGGTTTTTGATTATTAAATGATGTTATATTGTTATACTATAGTATATAAACAGAGTATATAATTGTTGAAATTTTTGAAAACCAAATACCAAAATTTAATCAAAAAGCCGAGAGCATATATGCTCCATATGGTGATGATTTCAATTGGTTTGGTTGATATTGTGATGTTACAATGTTATAATATGATGTTTAATCATGTTATGATTTAATTAGAATTTTTAGAAATTGTTTGATAATTATTGGGTAATTAAATCGAAATTACCGTGAATATTGTTATATATTGTAGAATGAATTCTTATGATGAACTATAGGTTATATTAATGATATATATTGATGTTGGGATATTATACTATGTGTATATTAATTTTGGGAATTTTTGGATAATTATTCCATATTATATGGAATTACCGAAATGTATATATATGTGTAAATATACTAATAAATGACAAACAATATCATATGGATCTTATAAATTCATATTCTGGACCATAGTGTATAATAATACACTATATTAATTTAGAAAATTTTCAAAAGTCATTTAGTATTTTTAAACTAATTATCGAAAATTTCGATAATTTAAAAGTGGTTTTAAAATCCTTTTAATTCATTTATTAATAAAATATATGTCTATTTATATTCTGGACATATTTTGAAATTATAAAAATTTATAAACATAGTTTACTATGTTTAAGACAAACGTTAGGTTGTTAACGTTTTAAAAATCGAAAATACGCTTTTCTAATTATTAAAGGTTTAATAAATGCGAAATTATTTATAAGTCCTTGATTTACGTGATAAATCGAGAGTTAGGACTTTACGTTTTCAAATCGATCAAATTCGATTTATAAAAGCGAAATAGTAAGAAATTACTATTTAAAAGTCAAAATCGTTGACTTTGTTGGCCGTGTTGACTTCGTTGACTTTTAAAGTCAAACGACGATTATCGTTTATGAATATGTCAAGCTGCGTAAGATATACTAATTGAGTATGATACCTCATTAGTAAGAAAATATTTCACAAATGAAATCCATATATCGAAACGTGCTTATCGTTGAGCGTATCTCGAGCGAGAACAATTCAAATGTATCGTGTTAGAAGCGTATTGAATTCACTAAGAATTGATCCACATCGATATAAAATATCGAAGTTATCTTTTGAAAGTCTCGAAGACTTGAGCGACGTACTAAAACCTCGCAGAAGGCGTAAGGCAAACGCCAATGACGGATTTTGACGAGCGAGCGAACACAGGACTTGTTACAACGAACCATAGTCGGTGGGCTCCTTTCTTACCTCACTAATGTGGGCTTCTTATCTACAAAATGTGACTTTCTTGTCATACCAAATGAGTTTATTTACGACTTATTTACAATTTGTTATCAAATGTTTCTTGCATTACGCCAAAATATTTTGTTTTGTGTATGGATCCTATCTGTTATGCGGGTAGAGGTGTGGAGATAGTTGGAACTATTATATCAATTGTTGTGGTAGCACCTGACCTTTCTAATGTCGGTCTGTCTTGGGATGATAAATGCACAGCTAGGATTGGCGTGAAGGTTGGAACTATCTGTTGTGTTAACATATGCTTGCAGAGAGTATTTGTGTCTTTGTCACGGGATTACGACCGGTCACGGCGTCGTAGATGAGAGGCCTCCCTTTCGGCGCTTATTATTTATTATTATTATGTATTGTGACTATGAGATATGGACCATACACACCAAGAAAATGCTCGGCCGAGCTATGTTCTGTTGAAAATGATTTGGTAAGACAAGGCATTTTAACTAAAACCACTGTGACTTACTCGATATTGGCGGCGTAATTCAAATATCATCAAATGTTTTCGGCATGAGTCCACCGAGTGCAATTTCTTGTACTTAGCCCCGCATGTTTGTTTTAAATGTGCGAGTTGAGCTCTGATGGTGATGATGGAGGTGTGTTGAGGGCCAGGTGTCCTCGATTGTTTATTTAGGATTTGGTTTTGCCTTGAATACATATCGTCACATATGTATTCACACACTTTCATTGCTAAACTCTAAACTCTTAAACATTATATACTCATCGTCGTACTATTGAGGTTCATCGGATCATGGTTTAATCTTTGGGTGCGATGGCCTAAACCTTTTGAATTATTGGGATAATATCTTATGCCATATTATGCATGCTTGTTTATAACCAATGTGACCACTTATCTTGGTCAATTTGTCCTATAATACTATTCCTAGTATTAGTCACCCTCTGAGACCGGGTTATCCAGGAGTAGGGGCGTGACACTTTTCTCGCCAAGAAAACAAAAGTACGGTAAATAGTTGTTAAGGAGAGAAATATGCGGTGTTTTGACACTTTGCATTAAATCCGTGAAAGTCTTGATTTACATGTTGAAAAAACTTTGTGGATGGGAAAGGGATATTAATTCCATTTGAAGATGAAATCTTTGGTAAGCCCTTTGAGATTTTCGTACATCTTGAAGACATCATCCGTTTTGTGATTCTGACCAATTCCGAAATTGCATTGTGGTTTATATGTGGTAAGAATTTACTCTTTCAAAATTTATTTTACAATGTTAAGTATATGTTTATTTAATACATTTTATTTATTTGTTAGTCACTTATTCCAAGAGTTCGAGGAGAGTACAACTACACTTGGTCATTGCGGTTTGTGAATCCATTTGAGATATCATATGTTCCCAGGCGATCAAGATGCACGAACACGTGCTTTGGCCGACGAGGTTTGAGGTGTATCTCAAAATCAATTAGTGATAGTACCGTGCAATGTAGGGTAAGTCTTAAATCTTAGTTCATCACCATTATCTTCTTTTTCTCAACATGTCTAATATTATATGTTTTCTATTGATTAGGGAACATTGGATTCTTACAAGATGGTTGATCCTCATGGAGAAGCGATTTATCTTCTTGACCTCTTAATCATCGCATTCGTGATGATAATCGAAATATATTGTCAACACGTAAGATTGACTCCTTTAAATCCTTCTTTTCTTTTCGTGAATTGGAAATTATTTGTTGGGTTTTGAGACAATTGCACGGTTTTAGTGGATGAGAGTGGTTTCGTATCTGGGTTTTGTTTGGTCTTTGTTGTAGTAATGTGATTTGAGGCCAGGAATGTTATTGTTGCATTGTGCGGGAATTGTTTGAGTACCACCGCTTGAAGCCGAACTAGGTTTATTTAGTAATCTACTATGTTGCTCCTGTTTGAGTGCTTTAGGTTTGTTATCCTTGTGACTATTGAGAGGTAGAGCCTGACAATGTTCTAGAGGATTTCTTTTGGAGGGGGGTCTAAGTTAATCAAAAGCCATTATTCAAAGAGTAATAGTCAAGTTTTACACTGTAAAATGCATAATAGGATTGCTAAACTCTTGAAATTGGCCAAGGTGATAATTAGGAAATGGCCTTGTTCCCTAACTTCTCTTTATTCGCTGCAGTTGACCACTGCAATATTGGGAATGTATAGAACTATAATAGGTGACACAAGCACACAGCACAAATATAAGAGGTCTATGAGAGTTCCAATCTGTGATGAGATTAGAACTCGTTATGCTCGGTTTCTTGAAATCTATCTTTTGAAATTGTCGATTTTTGTTGTGTTCATAAGTGATTTGCCTTGTGGATGAGAGCATTTGTGTATCGAGTGTGTAGTGGACATCTGTAACAATATGTTGCTGGAGAATCATCATTTGGATTCGTAATTTGATCATGTGGTATATTGAAATTTATTTGTGGTTGGAAGATGTGATGATCTTGTCCTTGTTATGGTATGATTATGCATTGAGTTCTTGAGGGTTACACTGATATCAACAAGGAATTACGATGTCAAGCTCGTGCATTTTGGTTGAGTTCTTTTGGATTTTTCTTTTTCTGCATATGCGTGTTGTTCTAGGAGGAATTGCTTATAGTTTTTAACTATTGAGCTCATCATTAGTTAGCGACACCATTAGTTGTAAACTAACAATATTTTGTAATTAGGAAAAAAGAGTAGTTTGCTTGCTCGTCATACGACTATAATAGTGAATGTTTGGTTCAAATTCGATCTAGAGTTGTTATCGGTGAGGGATTGTTGGAAGTGTTGGTTAAGTGCATCGCTTGCTTTATCCTAGGAACTAGGTTAGCTCAACATGGTTCATACACAACTTTAGAGCATTTTATCACGGGCTATTGACCATGGAAGGATTAGTCGATGCTTTGTGCTAAGAAGAGCATTAATGGATGTTTTCTCTGGTTTATTGACCATAGTAGGATTAGGGAAATGCTTTGTGGTTTATTGACATTAGAAGGATGTAAAACATGTTCTTGATAGCTCGTGTTCACATTTGATTATGGGAAAGCGTTGTTAGTATTCGGAAAAGTTAGAACAACTATTCCATCATATTTCTGAGGGGCATGAACCGGAGAAGTTAAACCCGGGCGGGGCGGTCTTATCTGTATGCAAAGCTTTGTTAGCAATGCTCTATGATTTCTTGTAATATTAAAATGTGTTTGCTAGGTAGGAAAATATAAAATGTCTTGTTTACAACTATTCTTTTCCCTTGAGCTTTTACGATGATGAGCAATCAAACAGAAATTCGGAAACTTGCTTTTTAGTGTCTATGCTGAGGGACGTTGATGAAAAGATAAAGTAAAGAAGGGGCCTCTCATAACAAGCACACAGTTACAAATATAAGAAACAGGGCATTGACTAGCTTGGCTCTATTAAGTATTAACATGACCACCTCATCACAGAAACATAAGTCAGTGACTCAGTATCATTCAAACATTTAGTCTAATCTCCAACAAGTACCATACATGAATGAGAACAGGAAAACATGGTCAAGAAAAGAGAAACTTATATTCTCCACTTTTTCATTACTGTGATGCTTGAGACCTTGATTCTCATTTTGTTTTATATCAAAATCCTGTGTATCTATAGTTTCTCTTTTGTTGACAGTACCACAGTTATATTATCCGTCTGTTGAGTTGGTTTTTGATGTGAACCTAGCTACGCTAAGAAATGGACTTTGTTGATTTTGTTTGTAAATGAGAAGCTGCCCCGTTTCTACTTTCAGTTGAAGCATTGTAAACATGATTTAGTTTGTTGCCTTCTCTATACAAGCACAACTTGATTACAAGGTTTTAGTCCTCCTGACTTTGGGGATAAGAATCAAAGATATCCTGTTGATGTTGTTATGCATTGCCATGAACATAATGTTTGAGCATTTACTGATATTGTGTATTGTACTTTGAAATGTGTGTATTTGTGGTAGTATCTAATTACTATCAATTGCTTGAAGGGCAATTTTTATGTTTAATGCAAAATTGGAGAAAAGAGGAAGAAAAACCAACTTGGGAAATTGTAAAGGTATTTTCATTTATCAAATCACATTTGTTTTATGTTGGATTTCATATACATCTACATGTTGCTAATATTTGATATTTTAAAAAGTGTCCAAGACAACCCGATTCCAAGCAATGCGGTTCTTTGTACTATGCTTCATGAAAGATATAATTGAAGAAGTTATGAAGAGTGGTTCCATTTCTTTACGTTCACATGTAAGATAAACATTTCAATTCTTTAATATAATCATTTTTTTCATACAAGAGTGCTAATATTCTATTTTTGAATTGTTAATAGTTTCAAAATCGATCTTACTCTCAAGAGGACATTGATGAAGTTCGCGTTGAATGGGCAAATTTCATGCTTCTTCACATATAGTCTTGTGATGTTTTAGTTGTAAGTTATTGATATTTTGAATTATTTTGTCTTTGTGATATGGGGATCTGGTCTTATTGTTTTGTTATGTGATGTGCATAGTATTTTTGTATAGTGATTTTGTAGTGTAATGAAAGCAGTTGTATATTTTGTATAGTGATTTTGTAGCTGTAATGAAAACATATTGTATATTTTTGAATAGTGATTTTGAATGTAGTCGCAAGTATATTTTAATCTCATTTGCTTGTGCGTTATTAATTGTACAGGTTTAAATAAAGAAATTAACTACGGTTGAAATTGAAAAACCGTAGTTGTTATTAAATTGACTACGGGTTGTAATAGAAAAAGCGTAGTAAATTTGGCATTAAAACCGTAGTAAATAAACTCAAAAACCAAGAAAAGCGTAGTCTATAGTGGGTATAGACTACGCATAAAAAGCGTAGTGTATGTGCGAAATTTTGTGTGATGCATGGGTATAGACTACGGCGTAAATAGCGTAGTCTATGTGGAGAAAGCGTGGCTATGGTGGGTATAGACTACGCGTAAAAAGCGTAGTGTGTGTGCGAATTTTTTGTGTGATGCAGTGGGGTATAGACTACGGCGTGGCGTGGTCTATGTGGAGAAAAGCGTGAGTCTATGGTGGGTATAGACTACGCATAAAAGCGAGTGTGTGTGCGAACTTTTGTGTAGTGCATGGGGTATAGACTACGGCGTGGCGTGGTCTATGTGGAAAAGCGTAGTCTATGGTGGGTATAGACTACGCATAAAAAGCGTGTGTGTGTGCGAAATTTTGTGTAGTGCTGGGGTATAGACTACGGCGTAAAAGCGTGGTCTATGTGGAGAAAAGCGTGGTCTATGGTGGGTATAGACTACGGCGTAAAATCGCGTGTGTGTGTGCGAACTTTTGTGTAGTGCGTGGGTATAGACTATGCGTGGCGTAGTCTATGTGAGAAAAGCGGTCATGGTGGGTATAGACTACGCATAAAAAGTGTAGTGTATCTTGCTACTACTTTCTCTACACCACTTTTCTCTACACTACGAGACGCACATACACTACACATAAAACGCGTAGTCTATACTGATTTTTGTAGTAGTGCTCAAGCTGTCCATGCGTCATTTTCTAACATATCATGTGCACTATCAACATATTTTTCAGAAAATTTCTATCATCATTGGCCACATGGATTAACACATTCATTTAAACTCGTTGATCGACCGACACAACAACGAAACAAAAGACACGACAAAAGCCCCAAATCACTTAACAAAGCAAAGCAAAACATAAAAAGGACTCTCAACCAAATCAAACTCAAATCAAACTCGACCACTCCCTCCCAAAATTATTGTCAACAGTGTGCAATGGAGGCAATAAGGTTTGCAGAAGAGAGTGATTGGGAGAGATCTTACCTCAAATGTCGCGCTACTCCGGCGGTGGATAGAATCCTCGCCATTGATGATATACATTGGGACTTAAAAGCGAACAAACAAGACGCAACAAAACAAAGAAAACAAGAAAAACAAAATGAAAAACAAAAAGCACGTAAAATGTTGGGTTACCTCCCAACCAGTGCTAGATTTATCGTCGCTAGCTCGACGGTACCTCTCATCAATCGGGCGATTTGACAACTGTGGTCTTTCCAAACTTTTTCTTGTCCTTGTACTTAGCATTCACTGCAGACCACCAATGCGTGTGTGAGTAGCTTCCACTGAACTTGAACGACTCACTCTGATTTTTATGCCGAGTCCACCTCTTCTTTCTAGCATCTTCATCGACTGGTTGGTTGCCCTTCAAGTGCGAGACTTGACTAGCAGTAGCAGTAGTGATTGAACAACAATTTTCAGGCTCTGAACTATCGTGTTGCTTGATGGCGTCATATATTGAAATCTGTAGCTCCTCATCATTGACACGATACGTGAGGTCACCTTCCTGCACATCAATCAAAGCACGACCAGTTGCTAGAAAAGGTCTACCCAATATTAGTGGTTGATGCTTGAATTCGGGTATGTCTAATATAACAAAATCAGCAGGAAAGACAAAGTCCCGAATTCTTACCAACACATCTTCAACAATTCCCTTAGGGTATGTGACTGACCTGTCAGCCATCATCAATGATATCTTTGTTGGCTTCATCTTCCCTAGCTCCAGGCGGTTGAATACATTCAGCGGCATCAGATTGATGCTTGCTCCCAAATCGCACAACACATTGGGAATGTGTGCTCGGCAATCTCACACTCCGGTGTGAAGCTCCCGGATCTTTCTCGCTTCGATGGCAACTTCCGTTGTAGATGGCACCGCATTCTTCGATAGGTTAATTTTTTAAATTTACCCAATTTCTTTTGCTTGCTAATGCATCTTTGAAACTTCACATATCCCGGCATGTTTGGTGCTTCAAAAGAGGTAGATTGATATTCACTTTTGAAATATCTCTTTGAATCTGTCGAACTCCTCGTCATATTTCGACTTAGCTAGTCGACTTGGAAACGGAACCGGAGGAGTATATGTAGGATATTTCGTCACTGGGCGTACCTCGCGGTCGTCCTCGCGACCGCGAGGGTGGTCCGAGGGATCTGGGCAGCGTCAGTGGCCTTCTTCGCGACCGGGCTTGGGGGTGCGGGCTCGGTTGTTGGTTTCTCGGTAGCACTCTCTGCTCGATTTCTCGCGATCGCCTCTCTCTTCCTCGCGACCGCGAGGTCACTCGCGAGCTCCTGGGGAAAATGTTCTGCATGATTTCTCGCAGTTGCTTCATCATTCCTTTCGACCGCGGGCTCGCTCGCGTGCTCTTTGGAATTACTGGACGCGTGATGTCTCGCGGCCGGGCTTCGCGATCGCGAGCTCGATTGCGATGTGCTATTCCGTTGCTCTTTCTTCGTCCGGGTGGTTGTGATACGCTTTTCCACTTCTCAAACGGATAGCAAAGCACTGATTCTTTGGGTTTACTTCCGTATTACTCAGAAATTGGCCCGTCTTTGGCTGTGCATTCTGTTGTGCAGCTATCTGACCGATCTGGTTCTCCATTATGTTCAGGTGTTTGCCCATGGCTGTCATGGTGGATTCTAGATGTGCAACTTTCTGAGTAGTGCTACTGATGAACGAGTTCTGCTGCGTTGCCAGTTGTTGGTTGCTCACAACCAACTGCTGTATCAACTCCTCTAAGCCCTGCTTCTTCGGCTCTTGAATCATCCCATTCTGTACAGCGAAGCCTGCTGGAGGTTGTTGGAAATTATTGGGTTTAGCATACGATAGATTCGGATGATTCCTGTTGTTCGGATGGTATGCCTGATTTTCCCCATGATTTCTCTGATTGATATGGTTGATATCCTCTGTCTCGATCTGGCTCTTCAAAAGAGTGAACTTCTTCATAAGATCATCGTATTTCGAGTCACTCTCAACAGCAGTTGCCTTAAATACATGCGTTCTCTCTATTGGCCATTGATAACTATTAGCCGCCATCTCCTCTATGATGCGGCTGGCCTCCTCTACTCGGCGGTTCAACAGGCATCCCCCTGCCGACGCATCTACAATGCTTTTCGTATGTAATGTCAGCCCACTATAGAACTGCGTGATCTGCTGTTCCCTGGAGAAACCATGTTGTGGGCACTTTCTCAATAAGCCCCTAAATCTCTCCCATGCCTCGAACAACAACTCGTCTCCTTGTTGGAAAAAGTGGGTGATCTCGGCTATTATTTTCTGCGCTTTCGCTGGCGGAAAATATTTTGAAAGAAACTTCTCACAGAGTTTCCCCCAACTGTCTATCCCGGTACGATCTAGGCTCTTGAACCAATCCTTGGCCTGGCTGCGAAGAGAGAATCCGAACATGCGCATCCGGATTGTGTCTAGTGGCACTCCGTTCTGTTTGATGGTGTCACAAATATCGAGGTATGTCTCAAGATGCGCATTCGGATCCTCTGTGACTCCTCCTCTGAATTGTTCTCATTGAACCATGCTGATCAGGGCCGGTTTCAGCTCAAAATTGTTTGCATTGACTTCCGGGCCCCATCCGCCTCCTTAGAATTGCTCAGTGGGAGGTCGGTACATGTAGTTCAGAGGTCTCGTTTCTAGAACAGGGACAAGGAGTCCCATATTCACCATCTGGCGCTGCATCTGTGTAAACTCTGCCAGAAGACGTGCAGCCTGCTCGGGAGGTATACCCCCATTGGGAGGAACACCCCCGTTGTTTGGATTCGCTGCCATTGCTTGTCTTCTTCTTTCTCGTCTCTTTCTCCTTTGAGAATTCTCGATCCCTAGGTCTAAGTGTAGTTCAGGAGGTCCCTGGGACCTTGTGAACATAAACTACCTGGAGAAAAAGAAGGAAATCATCTCTGGCAATAAAAAAAATAAAATAAAATAAAATACAACTTGAATTAATAATTCAAAATCGTCAAATTATTCCTATGTGATCTTAACAATCCCCGGCAACGGCGCCAAAATTTGATCGCTCACTTTTCTAACACGAAAACGTGCAAGTATATAGGTAAGACGAGTATCGTATCCACATGGATTGTAACACGAAAACACAGAAGCTAACTCAACAATAATTCATCATTATCCAAGCAACATAATTTGGTTTGAAAGGTTTTAGGGCTTCGGATATTAAATCCAAAGCGAAGGTAACTACTTGAAAATAAACTAAAACAATAAAAACTCAAGGAGATAACAATCTAGAAAGACTAACCCTAGGGATGCACAAATCCTATCCACAACGTATGTTTATCCTGCTTCCTATTAACCAATTTTAATCCAGACAAGATGGAAGATCACATATGTAACCAACAATTTCTGTTACGACAATTGTGGCAGTTGATTACTAATTTTCCCTATTACTATTACGTCTCTAGAGGAAAATAAGCAACTCCAAAAGGATCACAAAGAATATGCTTCCTACGAATGTTCCTATCTCACCACGACTCGAGCGCTTATCCGTATCATGCATTCAAGATCGATTGACAATTAAAGCGGTTAAGTAATTAGCGGGAACTATGATATGCATCAAGATTGATCAAAAATCAACACATATAATTAAGCACCAAGAATCATGAATCAATGCCTGGAAGGTAAATAACGATAATAGGAATCACAACATTTAGGATATAATCATGCAAACCCTAGGATTAGAACTAAAATTTAGCTAGACATAAATAACGAAATTAAATACGAAATAATCATAAAAAAGAAATTAAATTGATAAAACCCGTAGGGAAGCGTCTAAAGAACAATCTTTGGGTTCAAATCCCAACCTCAGCGGAAAACGGGAAAAGGATGCAAATTGTTCGGACGAAAACGTTCCAAATCGATAACAAACCGTAGAACTAATGTAGAATGATGGAAAACTAAAGCTAGAATCAATCTAAATCAAAACTAGAGTGCAAAAGTGTGAAAAATAATGAAAAACTGAGGAAAAACGTCAATTTGAGGTCGAGGCGGCTTGGGCGCGAGGGGCGATGCCCTGTTATAGCAAAGTTGGAACCCTAATTTTGGGCCTTCATTGCGCTTCACGGCCGAGCTTCATGATCGCGAGCTCGATCGCTAGGTGAACTTGCAGCGTCTTCTTCGCCACGACTTGGCTTGCGGCCGCTAGGTAAGCTGCGACCTGGCTCGCGGTCGCTAGCCATGGTCGCTGAGAAATCAGGCAGAAGCTTTTCTTCGCACGTTGGGTAGCTCGCGGGCACGTCTTGTGGTTCGCTGGGAATGCTCGCGTCTTGTAGATTTCCTCGCGACCGGCCTAGCGGTCGCTAGGCCGGTCGCGAGGCTTCATTTCACGCATATATTGTGCTCGCGCTCGGGCTAGCGGCGCGGCGGTCGTTAAACCCCTGTTTCACCTTCTTTGCTCGTGTTACGTTCCATGCTTCGGTTTTCAACTTGTAAGCCTACAAAACACCAAAATGGAACCCAAGAGCAGTATCTTCCAAAAATATGTAAAAGTATTGAGATCCAAGACATAAACGCACTTTATTGATCTAAAATCATCTTTAAATATCAACAATAAATGTGTAAAATGCGCGTTTATCATTCAAGAGGGTAGAGGTCTTATCCCGGTTGACCCCTCCGCCCCAAAAATGCTTCACCCTCTGCCTGTTCACAGTAAATTCACGATCGGACTGATTCTCTCTTAGCATAACAACTCCATAAGGATAAACCTTGATGATAGTGAATGGTCCGGACCACCGCGATTTCAGTTTTCCTGGAAACAATTTCAGACGGGAGTTGAAAAGTAACACTTGCTGGCCTTCTTCAAAGACTCGAGGCTATATCCTTTTGTCATGCCATCTCTTGGTTTTTTCCTTGTACAATTTAGCATTTTCATAGGAAAATAACATCTCCTCAAGCTCATTCAACTGGAGCCTTCGAATTGCACCGGCATCTTTAGGATCCCAATTCAGCTTTTTGATGGCCCAAAATACGCGGTGCACTAACTCCAAAGGCAAATGGCAAGCTTTCCTGAAAACTAGCCGATATGGAGACATTCCCAATGGTGTTTTGAAGGCTGTTCGGTAGGCCCACAATGCGTCATCTAAGCGTAGAGACCAGTCATTTCGGTTGGGATTCACCACTTTCTCGAGTATCCCCTTGATTTCTCTATTGGAAAGCTCTGCATGACCATTTGTTTGAGGATGATATGCAGTAGCCACCTTGTGCGACATTGTACTTAGCCAAAACGCTTGCAAGAGCTTTGTTCACAAAGTCGTCCTCGTCGTGATGAGCTCTCGGTGTACCAAACCGGTGAAGATGTGTTTGTGCGTAAATTTTATCACCACTTTGGAGTCGTTCGTGGGGTGGCGATCGCTTCAATCCATTTCGACACATAGTCGATGACCACCAAGATGTATAAATTATTGAAGGAAGAGGAATGGTCGATAAAATCTATCCCCACACATCAAACAACTCTACTTCCGAATGTTATTTAGCGGCATCTCATTTCTAGAAGAGATATTTCCCACCGGCATCGATCACACTTCTTTGCAAACTCATGCGCATCTTTAAATAAAGAAGGCCAAAATGACTGATTGAAGGACTTTTCTTGCTTTGTCCTCGTCCTCCGAAATGCCCTCCATATGGGGCTGCGTGGCAATAATCCGAATCTTTGGAGATTTCTTCTTGGTGCACACAACGTCTCAACACTTGATCGGACCCTTGCTTGCAGAGGCGGATCATCCCAAAGATAAGTTCTCACATCATGCAAGAACCTCTTGAATTGCTGATGATTCAAGTCCGGGGGACGCAACCCACTTACCAGAAAATTTACAAAATCGGCAAACCAAGGAGTTGGCACTTGGTTCACTTGCAAGAGCTACTCGTCGGGGAACGTTTCCTTGATTGGCTCGACAAACTCGTTCTGTATTCAATTCTCCAAAAGAGAGAGATGGTCTGCAACTTGATTTTCAGTACCTTTTCTGTCCCGAATTTCCAGATCAAATTCTTGAAGAAGTAATACCCATCGAATCAGGTGTGGTTTTGCATCTTTTTTCGAAATGAGATATTTGAGGGCTGAATGATCCGTGTAGACCACCACTTTAGTTCCCACGAGATAGGACTTGAACTTATCAAATGCGAAGACCACGGCCAGGAGTTCTTTTTCTGTGGTCGTGTAATTCAGCTAAGCTTCGACCAACGTCCTGCTAACGTAGTAAATGGTGTGAAAAATCTTTTCTTTTCTCTGCCCAAGCACAACACCTACAGCAAAATCACCGCGTCGCACATCAATTCAAACGGGAGAGACCAATTCGGAGCAACTATAATAGGAGCAGACACTAAAGTCTTTTTCAAGTGTAGGAATGCATCATGACATTCATTTGTGAAGTCGAATGATCTGTTCTGCTCCAGTAACGAGTTGAGAGGCTTCGAGCAGAACAGATAATTCGACTTCCACTTTTTATATTTCAGTTGTACTTCAAACTCTCTTGACTGATGTAGGTGGTGGCAGCTTGTCTATCACCTCGATTTTTGCTCTATCAACTTCAATGCCTTTACTGGAAACTCGATGACCCAATACCGTGCCTTCTTGCACCATGAAATGACATTTTTCCCAATTTAGATTCAGGTTCATCTCTTCACATCGCTCCAAAACTTTTCCCAAATTTATCAAGCAAGTATCGAAGGTGTCTCCAAAAATCGAGAAGTCATCCATGAAGATCTCTAACGATGTTTCCACCATATCGGAGAATATCGCCATCATACATCTTTGAAAAGTGGTAGGTGCATTATATAGCCCGAATGGCATTCTTCTACAAGCAAAAGTACCGTAGGGGCATGTGAATGTAGTTTTGTGTTGATCCTCGGGAGCTATGGCTATTTGGTGATAGCCGGAGTATCCTTCGAGGAAGCAAAAATACTCTTCACCTGCTAGCTTGTCAAGCATTTGATCGATGAATGGCAACGGGAAATGATCCTTCCTTGTAGCCTTGTTCAATTTTCGATAATCCACACAAACTCGCCACCCGGTCACTACCCTTGTAGGAATCAGTTCATTGTTATCATTTGCGACCAGCGTCACTCCTCCTTTCTTGGGAACACACTGAACGGGGCTGACCCAAGAGCTGTCCGAAATTGGATAAATAATTCCAACATCTAAAAGCTTGATCACCTCCTTTTTCACCACTTCTTTCATCACCGAGTTAAGACGTCTCTGATGTTCCACCGAGTTGATGCATCCTTCTTCCAACAGAATTTTGTGCATACAAATAGACGGACTTATCCCTCTTATATCATACATCGTCCATCCAAAAGCCTTCTCATATCTTTTCAAAACTTCCAGTAGCATTTCTTCATTTTCAGCACTAAGAATGGCTGAAATAATAACTGGCAATGTTTCATCAATTCCCAAGTAAGCATACTTTAGGTGAGTGGGCAGAGGTTTCAAAACCAAGTCTGGTGGATCTTGAATCGACGGATTGGAAAGTTTCAATTCTCGGTCAATGAGTCCCAAAGACTCAAACTTTCGTTGAAATTAGCAAGACCTTATGCCGATTCCAAACATGCTTTCTATACTTCTTCGTCACCCAAGTCTTCGAACTCCTCTAGAGCTGCAACACTAATGCCTTCTCTGCATTTTTCCATGTTCAAATTATCAGCCACAATGTGGTCAATGATATTAAGAACTGAGCATCCTTCAACCTCATCATGAAATTTCATGGCGTTGAATACATTGAAGGTAACTTGCTGGTCATTCACTCTCATTGTTAATTCCCCTTTTGAACATCAATCAATGTTCTTCCTGTTGCAAGAAATGGTCTGCCCAAAATAATGGGAACTTCCCTATCCGTCTCATAATCAAGAATAATGAAATCCGCGGGAAAAATAAAAGTATCGACCTTGACCAGAACATCTTCGATCTTGCCTTCGGATGAGCCATGGAACGGTTAGCCAACTGTAGAGTAATTGTGGTAGGCCTTGCTTCACCGATTCCCAGCTTTTTGAAAATAGATAACGACATAAGATTTATGCTCGCTCCCAAATCGCATAGAGCTCGGCCAACATCTCGGCCTCCAATGGAACATGGAATGGTAAAACTATCGAGATCCTTCAACTTAGGTGGAATTTTATTCTTCAATATAGCGCTACTCCCCTCTGTCAAAGCCATTGTTTTGAATTCCCCAAGTCGACGTTTTTTCGTCAAAATGTCTTTCAAAAACTTCATGTAGTTGGGCATTTGCTCTAATGCCTCAACTAAGGAATGTTGATATGAAGTCGCTTAGTCGTCTAAAATCTTGAACTTGACGTCTTCTGCTGGTTCCAGGCGTTCTGAAATGGTGGAGGTGGCTTTCCGAAGGCTTATCGGGTTTCGATCTTTGCGGGATTCTTTGCAATGACATTGCCGATGTGATGTCTTTTTGATTTGCGAACGACTCTTCACTCTTATCCAAGTCAGTTTGGATTAAAGTGGGCTCAGTATTTTTCTTGGCATTTTGTCTGATATCTTCTTCATTAAATTGCAGCGTCTTGCCACTCCTCAAGGTGACCGCCTTGCAATGCTCTTTGTATTTTCTTGGATTTTCCGTGTCACTTTGAAATGCACCGTGTTGCCTATTTCTTAGCTCAGTGGCTATTTGTCCCATTTGAACCTCCAAATTCCTTAATGATGTAGCTTGGCTCTAAATTACAGCATCATTCTTAGCCATTTACTCTTTCATCAATGCCTCTAACGGATTTGTATGCGAAGGTTGTTGTTTAGGGTACCCTTGATGTTTTTGTTGTTGTTGGTACCCTTGCTGAAATTGATTTTTCTCTTATATTTTTCCACCACTTATACCAGCTCCTTGACCACCCCAAGAAATATTTGAGTGTTGCCTCCAACCCGGATTATACGTTTGTGAGTAAGGATTGTTACGACCTACATTTTGATTCGCCACATAGCACACCGAGGCTGGATTAGAGGGGCAATTTTCGAAGGCATGTCATTCTCCACAATAAACACACGAAATTTCAGCCACTTTCCCCGTAGGTACAGACACAAGAGTAGGTGCAGTTGCTGAATTTCCCCAAACTTAAGTTTTTCAGCACATTGTTCATGGAAGCCACTTGAGCAGTTAATGCAGTCAAAGCATCGACTTCAAACACACCCGACTACCTTTTTACCTTGAGGAGCTCTCGCATTTGACCATTGACAATTGTTGTTAGCAATTCTCTCCAGAATTTCATATGCTTCATTGTAAGATTTGGAAGAATAGCTCCATTTATGACGTCGAGAACCAAGCGTAGAAGCATTTAGACCATTGTAGAAGGTCTCAATCTTAATCTGATGTGGAATGCCATGGTGAGGGCATTTTCTAAGTGAGTCTTTGAATCGAATCATCCTCCAACTGTTGGAGCGACATAATCGCATTCCGTAGTTTGGCGTTTTCGTTGGAGGAAGTACTTGATCGTGAACTTCTCCCTAGCTCGTTCCATGTAGAAATAGAGTCGGTGGAAGTACATTTAGCCAAGCTCGCTCGTCCCTAGCGAGAATGGAAATAATCTCACTTAACGCCTCGCCGACACGCCTTGCAACTTGAAGGTCGCTCACTTCCAAGAATGAGCGAAGGTGAAGGTGCGGGTCCTCGTGGCTTGTCCATCGAATCGCCTACTGATTTGCAGCATTTGAAACATCACTGGCTTTAACTCGAACTGTGGAGCTTGAATCTCCGGTCGAATTATGCCCTAATTAAGCTCATTGAACATCGGTGCGGCATAATCCCTTATAGCTCTCTCTTTATCATCGGCTATGACAATGACATTATTATCTCTATCATCTGCTGGAACTATTTCAGCCATCCTTGCTTGATGTCTGGTTCGTTGATCTCTTCTCCACCACCGAAAAGTGCGTTCGATTTGGATCAAAGCGGGTGGTTTAGGACCTTGCTCACCGTTCATACACAAAGGACAACCTAAAAAGTTCCAGGAAAGTAACACAAAAATATGAGATGAAAATGTAAAAACTGAACAGTAATTAAAATTAAAAATGAAGCTAACGTAATTCTAATTTCAATCCCCGACAACGGCGCCAAAAACTTGTTGGTTGTAAAATGTATCTACGCAAGTGCACGTAGTCAACAAGTAATAAATCGGAAGTACTCCAAGATCATCTCCACAGGGATTGCAAATTAAAATACTACGTCTACTTCAATTAACTAAAACAAGGAATAAAAACGATTAAACTAAGAGATGATTTTTTGGTTTTCTTTTATGGGCAACAAACTGAACAAAATTAGAGAATAAATTACTTGAATGAAATAGATAAACAACTATTTAAAAGGTTCGAACAAAGTTTGATTTGCAAAAACGGACTTGAACCCTTGAATTCGTCTATGTCTTCTTAATGAATGATGTTTTGACATTATTTTAGCATAGCACTCAGAGTTGACGTGAATAACCAACTTTTCATAGAACTTTCCCAAATCCTATGGTCTTATATCTTTCACCAATTTACACATATTCCTATGCTATAACAGGTTCAAGATTTTCAATATTCAACTCAAATCACAAAGGTCACACAAGGCAAATACATATTCCTATGCTATTTGCTCAACACAATCAACAAGGATTATGTCTTGTGTCATTCAAATGTATCCACTGCATTTAATCTTTCCAGAATTAAACATAGTTATTCAACTTGCTATTAGTGATCAAGCAACAACAAGAAATATCAACAAACCCATTTGAATGAACAATAAGATAGTAAGCTAAAATAAGGTGTATAAGAATTGCAAAACTAAGACATAGATTTCATCAAGAATTCAAGTCACAGGAGTTTAGCTCATGATAGAGTTTAAAGCATAAAATAACAGGTTTAGGAAATCCATATGCTACAACAAAATGAGAGTCACAAAATAGATAGAACAAGAGGAGAGAAAACTATTCTGAAATTAAGCTTAATCTTCTTGGCCTTCGAAAACAGCTGCCCCTTTTTCCCAGGATTTTTTTCCTTCTATTTCTCTATGTGTTTTTCGCCACCCCCCTCTGTTCCTTTCTTTCTCTTTTTATATTACGGCTCCAACTCCTAGCTTAGGAACTAGATTTCCTCTTTTAATTTGTAAAATGGCCAGGTTGCCCTCCTCAGTCTCCAGAAGTCAGGTGCTCTTCTAAACTTTGTTGGGTTTCAGCTCCTATGTGCCATGGTGTCTCCCAATCAAAAGATTTGTCAGGTGGTCCCATCCACTTTAATTCAGATTTCTCGCCCATTTACTCAATTGTTGATGCTGCAGCAAAATTCCAGCAGCGAGTAATCTGCACCAACAATGATAATGCGATTTCACAACCCTTTTTCTTTCAAATTCAGCTCAATTAACTTAAAAAGGATCACTTATCTCAACTCTAGAACAAACACGAGCAAAACACGCAAAACACAACACAAAACGAGAAAGAAAGGCAAACGAAGACACAAAACATGCATCAAACATTACTCAAAAAGCTTTGGAGATTAGAAAATAACTCTTTTTACAAGAGTTATCAATAACCTAGCTGACCCATTCACGAAAAGTCTGCCGCAAAAAGTCTACGATAAGCATGTTCGAGGACTTGGATTGCGCAAGATGGCCCCCACTTAGAAAGAAAACTTTTGTAGAAATGGGAGAAGCAAAGTGATGGTTGTTTGTAATGGCTAGTAGAGAGACACATTGTTTACTAAAAGTTTGCTTTAGTATAAGTGGGAGATTGTTGGATTTGTATATTGGAAGCAGTTTTGGTTGAGTTTGTATACAATGATTCTTGTTACCACTATTACAATCTCTTATCTGAATTATTTACTTCATTGCATATGTATGTCCATTTATCTCGTATATAAGTTAGATCATATAGTGTGTAGAAGATCACAGAAGTCTGTATGATTGGTTAAACTCAATGAGATATAAAAAGGATCACAACTGAGATAACTTTAGGATGAGTTGTCGGTATAGGCTGCGGTATAGATAAGAAGTGAATTGACTTGGTTGCTTGTCTATACAGGTACGTCTCTGACGTATTGATGGATCACAGTGAGATGAGTTCTTCTATCTGACCGTCGTGAATAACCTAGATCTCGGTGACTTTACGTTGTTCTAAACCTCGATAAGGTATTAGGTGAGTATGAGTTACTGACCATCACTTTGATTTGTCATGGGTGAGGATTACATGAGATAACCCAATATTCTCCACATCTTGGGTGGTGGCAGTGCTTTTACGTCATGCTAGTTACCTGTATCTAGTCACCGTATTCGTTTAGGATGATGACGTCCCTTTAAGGAGCTCAAAATGTTTATTGTACTAAACCCTGCAGGTTGAGTTATCTCAAGTACAATAATAAGGTTGAGTGGTACTACTTAAGGAATTAAAGAGATTATTTATTTTAAGCAGTCAGAATGCTATAAATAATTAATAGACGTGCAATATTTTAAATACGGGGTTCATGAAGTCTAAGTGCAAGCCCGACTCAACTTCGAAAATAAAGGGGTAAGTCCGCATTTATTCTCTAGTGGCATGAATAAATGTTTATGAATTAATTTATGTTCTAGGCTGAACATAAGATAATTAATTTATTTGAGGCCTATTTTTATTCCTTGTATTTGATCACTGGGCTGATCCATCAAGGCCCGGACTGCTAAGAATTTCGTCCACCTCATAAGAGTCCCTCTGGGACTCTATTCTGATCCTTTCTATCTGAAAAGATATTATTATATTTATTAGATATGCAGAGATCATATCCTAATAGGATCTAGGGTTGTATTATAAATATAAGGTGAGAGAAAATCAGATGATCCTAATGCAAGTGTTATTTTCAAAAATTACAAGAGAGATTATTGTGATTCTCGAAAAATCCAAGTGTGAGGAAGAAGGCGAATTTCTGCAGTACTCTCCATAGATTGTTCTCACTCGGCATTGGAGTTTTGGCAAACGGGATACAGTCCAGAAGATCAAAGCACGAGTCTTAATCCAATTCCTTGTCAGACAAATTCGCGGTGAACACGAGAAAACACCTATGTGTTGCAATTAATTATATAGATTCATGCTAGGTAAATAATCTATGTATGATGAATTAAAAATCCAAGATAGATCATCGGGAGAGGGTTAAAATCAGATTTCCCTATAGGTACTAGACTGAGCAAATATGTTGTTGTTTCTAAGGCATACCCCCAGAACGAAATAGGCAATGTTGCATTGCTCATTATAGATCTAACCATTTATAATAGAGTCATATTTCTTCGCTCTGACACACCATTTTGTTGTGTGTGCCTGGTGTAGTTAGCTGGGGGTAATCTCACACTGCACCAAATAGTCCATGAACTCGTTACTGAGGTATTAGCCACCGCGATCAGACCGTAGTGACTTGATAGTCTTACCTAGCTTCATCTCCACTTCTACCTTAAATTCTTTGAATTTCTCAAAGCATTCAGACTTACGGTGAAGCAGGTATACGTATCCGTACCTTGAGTAATTGTCAATAAAATTGACAAAATACTCATACCCTCCACGAGCTTGTGTGGATATTGGTCCACATAGGTCAGAATGGACTAGCTCCAACACTTCTTTGACTCTATACCCCTTCGCTTTGAAGGGTCTGGTCGACATCTTACCTTCTATACAGGATTCGCAGACTGGGAACCGAGTGACTGTAATTTCACCCAATGCTCCATTCTTAGCCAGTCTTTGGATCCTATTTAGATTGATGTGACCTAATCTAAGATGCCAAAGAAATATGGTGTCATCTAGCGAAGAAAACTTCATCTTCTTAAGGTTTGATGTAGATGCAACATAATTAAATGTATTATGTTTAGCAGAAAAAGTATAAAGCAAATTATATAAAGTACCACCACAGATAACTTCGTCATTTCTTATGATAGAAACACCACTATAAAAAATAACAGAATATCCATGTATAAATAGTTTGGAAACCGAAATAAGGTTTCGTCGAAACTCCGGCACATACAAAACGTCTTTTAATACTAAAACTGTTTTATCAAAACATAAAGAAACATCTCCAACTGCAACGGCCTCGAATTTCGCCGCATTGCCCATGGAGATCGCTATCTCGCCATCAAACAGCTGTCTTGTCCATAGGAACCCCTGTAAGATGTAACAAACATGATCAGTCACACCCATATCTACTACCCATGAATGAGTAGAACAAGTTGCTAAACATGTTTCCGTTACTAAAGCAAATGACGTACCTTGAGCCTTGAGCATGGGGTACTTAGCCTTCCAATGCCCAATCTTGCCGCACTTGAAGCACCTGCCCCTCTCCTTTGTCTTTTTCAAGCCTCCTGTGGCAACCATGTTCTTGCTCCCATTGATTCCCTTGCCTCTACCACTTTTGGTACCCCTTTTTATTCTTCCACTTTTCAATGGAAAATTTGGGCCCTTAGATGTGCTAGCAAGGGCATGTGCTCATTTTCCCATGACTCCTTCCGCGGCCACGAGATCATTTAGCAACTGACTAAATGTATACTCGGTCTTGCTCATGATCACGTTCACACGAAAATTCTCAAAAGACTTGGGCAGTGTGTTGAGGATGATATCGACCTTGGCTTCGCCGTCGATACCTCATCCCAACTGATAAAGACTATCCATGAGATAAGTCATGTGGGAGACATGTTCATGGACCGAACTTCCTTCTTCCATCCTACACGCTAAGATATCTCTCATTGTGTGGAAGCGAACTGTCCGATCCGACTGACCAAACTTACTCTCGAGACTTGACCATATTTCAGTCGTGTGTACCATCGACTGATGCTACAATTGCAAGCCTTTGGACATAGTTGTCATCATATAGCATTTAGCCATATTATTTGACTTATGCCAAAGTTTGCTTGACTCTCGCTGCTCATTCGTCGATGCGTCAGTAAGGGCATCGGGTTTGGGAGTAGTGAGAAACAAACATGTATTCTTCTGCGATAAGAACATATTCCATGTTTCATTTCCACTCGATAAAATTTGGACCGGATAGAGGGTTTTGTGCGAGCATATTGATAATCGGTGTGAGAGACATATCTGAAAAGTAATGCAAACACATAAGCATACGTTCGCACATAATTCGTAACAATAATATTGTAACCTTTTGATAAAACAATATTAATTAAAACCTCCAATCGCCCAAGGAATTCCACATGCAAGCCACGCGTGTGGACGTTTACACATGAACCCCTCGACCAGACTAAAATATACCTTTTAGTCGTTTAATTTCAATCCATGACAACTTATCATGGGCCACATGGGCCTCGCGTGCACGGGCACGAACCGGACTCGTCAAAACTAGATTTTGGTCAAAAAATCTAAAAACGGGCCGGAACAGTGGAATAGGACGGGTCGGGTCAAAAAAATTGGTACCAGGTCAAAAAGCGGGTGCGGGCGAATCGGGCGGGTTGGCCCAAGTGGGTGGGCAGCGCTGTGGTACGACCCGTGCGCACGCCGACCACACTCTACCGTCCTACCGAGCTGGTTCGTGCCGTCACCCATCCTCCCGTCTGGATTTGTCGAGGCGTGCCGAGCAGCATCGCACAGTCTATCCGAGAGGCCCTGCCCGCACAGCCGCCCACCCCGATCGAGACCTGCCAGGAGATAGCTGCGTGTGACTCGTGCGCTTGCTGCCCTGCGCCCCACGATGGGCAGGTCGCCGAGGTCGTCGTTGTCATCCCCGCCCGCCGAGGAGTTCTTTGCTAGGCGCTGCGCGCGCATCGCGCGCCGGGCATGCCCACGCGCTTCGCACGACCGGTACCCGCGTGCAAGGGCGCTGATGCTGAGCCGGGTTGAAACTACCGAGGGCACCCGGGCGCTGCTTGCCCGCACGGTTTCGAGCCCGTCGAGCATTGTCGACGTCTGTAGAGAATTACTGCGCGTGCACGCTCAGCGCCGAGGCATGCCGAGTCATCCACGTGAAAACTGCGTGCCCCGCACGCCCGGCCGCCGATGATCACCGAGGAAGCCTACCCTACTGCTGAGAGTCGCTACGAGCGACTCGCGCGTTGGGCCTGCCCGCGCGCTTCGCGCGATGGGCACCCGCGCGCAGAGGTCAAGCGTCATCTCACGACCCGCCGAGGGTTCTCGCACGCTGCTCGCCGAAGCCGACCGAAGCCCTGGTCACGCGTACCATGTTCGTCCCCACGTCCAACACGGTCGTGTGCCTTGTCGCGTGACATGCTGCCGGCGTGCCTCCCGTCGTGTCGTGCGACGGGACTCCGTCGTCTCGTTCTTCATGTTCTTCGTCTTCGTTTCTCTTTTACATATTAGATTTACAAGAAAAAACCTAATCTAACCACGGATTTTCTCGTGGTGAAAAATGAAATCCGACAAAAATAAAATGAGCCACGATGAACGACAGATCCACAATTAATTAATTGCGCACGTAATAATGAAATATGAATTAATTCAATAGAGCCAGGATACTTATCCCAGGCTCTAATACCAATTGTAGGGAAATATGATTTTCACCCTCTCTCGATGATCTATCTTGGATGTTTAATTCATCATACATTGATTATTTATCTAACATGCATCTACATAGTTAATTGCAACATATAGGTGTTTTCTCGTGTTCACATTTGAATTTGTCTGACAAGGAATTGGATCAAGACTCGTGCTTTGATCTTCTGGACTGTATCCCGTTTGCCAGAACTCCAATGCCGAGTGAGAGCAATCTATGGAGAGTACTGCAGAAATTCGCCTTCTTCCTCTCACTTGGAATTTTCGAGAATCACAATATTGCTTCTTGTAATTTTTGAAAATCACACTAGCATTAGGATAACCTGATTTTCTCTCACCTTATATTTATAATGCAACCCTAGATTCCATTAGGATAGGATCTCTTCATATCTAATAAATATAAAATATCTTTTCAAATAGAGAGGATCAGAACAGAGTCCCAGAGGAACTCTTATGAGGTTGACGAAATTCTTGCAGTTACCAGGCTTGATGGGCCAGCCCAGGGATCAAATGCAAGGAATAAAGATGGGCCTCAAATAAATTAATTATCTTATGTTCTGCCCAGAACATAAATTAATTCATAAACATTTATTCATACAACTAGAGAATAAATGCTGACTTACCCCATTATTTCCGAAGTTGAGTCGGGCTTGCACTTAGACTTCACGAACCCCGTATTTAAGATATCACACGTCCATTAATTATTTATTACGTTCTGACTGCTTAAAATTATTAATCTCTTTAATTTCTTAAGTAGTACCAATCAACTTTATTATTGTATTTGAGATAACTCAACCTACAGGGTTGTAATATCCAAAACTTTTAATTAGTAATTAATTAACGATTAAGGTTAAACATGGCATTGCATCCTTAATAAGAAAGAAATTATACATGCTTATGATCTAAATTATTTAATTTCACTTAGCAAAATAAAATGTGATAGATAAACGGATTCTAAAAATATTTTAATAAAATATTTTGTATAGAAATTTAAAGTATTATGTAGATTGATTATTTGAACTTAATGATCAAATAAATGCTATAACAATAGAAAATTTAAATTATGTCTTATTATATATGCTACATTTTCATATTATGCATTAAGTATGATTTTATGAATGTGAGATTATAAGTGTGATTATTTTTACTTTCTAAAGTAATGAAAACAAGAAAATAAGTAATATGTATAAAGTTATTATCATTAAATAAAATACATATGCATATCATATTATTAATATTATTGCAGATAAATATGAATTTAAGAGCATTTAATGAGAATGCTCTAGAAATGGTGAATAAGCATGCATTAAATTAAAACTTGGTGAATAAGCATATATTAAACTAAATCAAAAATAAAATAGAATTTGATATATAAATATAACACCTCCTTACTATTCAACACTTTCAAAAATCCTCCAATTCTCTCCCAAATTCTCGAAAAAACACACACTAACACACGCTCGAAGAAAAACTTTGATCAAGCCTTTTAATTCCAAATTTTCATCCTTAAGCTTGATATTAAGTTGGAAACAAAGGTATGTTTCTATCTTTCCTTCAATTCTTAAGCTTAATTATTGTTGATAAATATGTGATGATATTGATGGTATGAAGTTGAAGGATTAAGTGATAATTGATGATTATTGATGATATATAGTGATAATTGATGGATTAGTGGTAAAATAATTGAATATTTATGGTTTAATTGTAAGATTTAAGTTAGAACTAAAAACCCTAATTCATGAGCTTTGAATTAAAGTGATGATATATTGATCTTATGTTGGAAATTAGTTGTAATTATGTTATTAAGCATGTTTAGGTAATTAATTTGAAAGAAATCTAATAAAAATAAATTTAGAATATATATATATATATATATATATATATTTGAAAATTTTGAAAATTTGGAGAAGTGATATGTTGATTTTATTTTCTTCAATTAACTTGATATATGAGTTTAATATGATGATTTAAGCATTATGTGAATTAATTAGAATTTTCTAAGCTAATTTGTTGAAAATGGAAATTTTTAGTTTACATGGTTAGTTGACATGTTCATGCTAAAGTTGATATATGCTATTGTTATTGGTGTTTAAGGTTGATATATGATAATTAGATGAGAATTAGAAAGAAAGTTGAAAAAAATATAATTTATACATATTGTCATAATTTTCGAAAATTACGAGGAAAAGGGGAAAATTGAAGTTTAATGTTATTTTTTATAAATCTTATGGATTATGAATTTATTATGTAAATAAGGACTAATGAAGCTTATTTGGGATTTATAAAGTTAAGAAGGTGAAAATCTAAAGTTTATGTACATGTTCATGTTGAAGTGAATTCATGTTTTAAATAAGTTATGTTATGTGATCTTAATTGATTAGAAATGATTTATAAACCTAAAGTATGATAGTAGTAAAATGAATGCCATTAAAGTATGTTGATGACTTATTGTTTAATTGGTAATGAAAAAGTTTAAGTTAGGTGATTAATTGAAAAGTTATGCATAAATAACTTAAGAAAAGAAATAAAGTGTTTATGTAAAGAAAAGAATGTGAATTTAGTTCACTAAAGTATAATTACAAAATAATTATCAATCGTTCCTTTGATACCAAAGTAGACTCGTGAGAGCCGAATAAGATAAATATGTGAAGAAAGTTTAAAGAATAGAAGGATGAAATGACCCGAAAGATTTAAAATTCTTATAGGTGAAAGTTTAGACAAAAGTGTCTAAACAAAACACAAGAGAATAAAAAGAATGAATAAGAGGAATTCATATGTGTTTGATAGAAGAAAAATGTCCTTTATGCGAGTACTGATATTATCGATTAATCTAAGGTACATCGAAAAAGGGCAAAGCGATTAAAAAGGAAGAAGAAGAAGAGAAAGGGAAGTTTATTAACCGTATCGAGTAAAGTCTACAGGTGGGCTTTCTAACAAAATATAGCACGTGCTAAATTCTATTAGTTCATTATATGTTGCATGACATTCGAAAATTTGTTGACTTGCCAAATTTTTTAGCATGAGCATGATGCATTACCTATCCAAGGAAAAGAAATAAGGAAAAGAAAGAAAAGAAAGAAAGAAAGAAAAGAAAGAAAGAATGAAAGAAAATATTGTACCGATGTTGGGTATGGACCTTCGGGTCAAGGTGTGTTTGAGAAGGATGCCTACTTCTCAACACAAAAAAATTACGTGGATATGAGAAGAGAAAGATGTCTGCAGACAAAAATCATGCATATGCATTTGTTTTAATGCTATGAAAATGAAAGCAAGTAAATGTTTTATTACGAAAAGCATGTACAGGTTTTTCACTAAAACCCCTGTGTATTGCAAAGTTATGGCAAGTCAATCTTATAGCTGTAAGAGCAAAGTTTTAAATATTTTCGGCATGTGTCCATTGAGTGCTTATGTACTCATGCCCTGCATGTATTTCTAAACATGCAGGTTGAGCTGGGCTCTTGGAGATGGAATTGGAAAAGGAACACTGTGGTTACTGTGGTTTATGGTTTCTGTCATATATGTTCGAAAAATCTCTTGTTATTCCGTTTGTTTCATATGTTTGGTTGTGATTGTTGAGATTGAACTCTTTGATATCACTTGTTGTTGGAAATAAATTTGGGATTGGTTAGTAGTCATGGATTGGAGTCAAACTCCTTGATATCTTTTGTTACTCGAATGAGACTTGGTTGGTTGTTTATTGTAAGGCATGTTTGAGAATGTTGGAGTTAAACCTGTTATGGCATTATGTTGTCTAAATTCTTGTCTTGAACAAATCTTGATATTCCCTTCGATTTGTAATTATTCGAAAATGTCACACGAGTCGTTATATTTTGTTGCCCAGAGTTATATGTCCTCATACATATAACTCAACTACCCTTTCTGTTGCCACACTCTGACTTGAATAATCGTTATGTGATTGTTGTAATTGTGGAAGGAAAACCCCTTTGGACAAAAGTCGATTGTCATTGGATTATCCTATCTCCGTTATTCCTTTTATTCATTCGACTTTATGGAAACGAATTATGTTGTCCTGACCGAAATTAATACCTCATTTGATGTCACTCATTATTCAGTCTCCATATATATTGTTGTCACATCCCTTATTGAATTCTTTGTATCATCATTAATCCAAATAGTTCATGTAAAGTCATTAGTCACAACCTAATTTCTTGATTAAGAAGTTGGGTTGTGACAAGGGTTTAGTACAATAAAACTTTTGAGCTCCTTAAGGGGACGTCGTCATCCTAAACGGATATGGTGACTCGATATAGACAACTAGCATGACATACAAGCAATGCCACCACCCAAGATGCGGAGAGTATTGAGTTATCTCATGTAACCCTCACCCATGACAAGTCAAAGTGATGGCCAGTAACTCATACTCACCTAATACCTTATCGAGTTTTAGAACAACGTAAAGTCACCGAGATATAGGTTCTTCACGACGGTCAGATAGAAGAACTCATCTCATTGTGATCCATCAATACGTCAGAGACGTGCCAGTATAGACAATCAACCAAGTCAAGTCACTTCTTATCTATACCGCAGCCTATACCAACAACTCGTCCTAATATTGTCTCAGCTGTGATCCTTTTTATATCTCATTAAGCTTGACCAATCATACAGACTTCTGTGATCTTCTACATACTGTATGATCTAACTTATATACGAGATAAATGGACATATATATACAATCAAGTAAACAATTCAGATAGGAGATTATAATAGTGGTAACATGAATCATTGTATACAAGCTCAACCAAAAATGCTTCCAGTATACAAATCCAACACCTGATGCACTCATTTTTATTGCTATGAGAGCTTTGAGTGTGCATAATCCAGTGAGTGATATGGAGCAGCGAGAGAACATCTTTCATACGAGGTGTCATGTCAAAGATAAGGTGTGCAGCGTGATCATCGATGGAGGGAGTTGTACCAATGTGGCTAGCATGAACATGGTTGATAAGTTAGGGCTACCATTAGTGAAACATCCCAAGCTATATCTGTTGTTTTGGTTGAATGATAGTGGCATTGTCAAGGTGACGAAGCAAGTGAAGATTCTGTTTTGCATTGAAAAGTATGAGGATGAAGTTCTTTATGATGTGATTCTGATGCAGGTGAGCTATATTCTATTGGGACGGTTGTGGCAGTTTGATAGAAGAGTGAAGTATGATGGCTTTACAAACAAATACTCCCTCGAGTTCAATCAAAAGAAAGTGTCACTTGTTCCTCTTACTCCAAAACAAGTTTATGAGGATCAAGTGTTGTTGCAAAAGGAATCGAAGTTGGTGAAGTCGGTTGGGCAAAGTGATGGAAGTAAGGAGAAGAGAATAGTCCAAAAGTCTTTTCTTGCGAGGGCTAGTGATTTGAAGTGGGTGGTGAATGAGGAGAAGCCTCCATTGATCCATTGATTTCTACTAACAATCTTGATTCTCTACCCCATCAATTTCTTATTTTCTGCAGGATTTTGATGATGTCTTTCCCGAAGATACGCCTCATAGTTTATCACCAATTCGAGGGATTGAGCATCAAATTGATTTTGTGTCTGGAGTAACACTTCCTAATAAACCAGCCTACCGAACGAATCCGGAGGGGACGAAGGAATTGGAACGGCAAATTGAAGAGTTGTTGACAAAATGGCACGTGTGGGAGAATTTGAGTCCGTTTGATATAGGTGACGACTTGGATTTGAGGACAAATCCTTCTCAAGAGGAGGGGAATGATGGAGTCCGAGGTTCGTTGGTTCAAGAGTTGTCCAAGAAGCCCATTGGAGATGGCGGTCCAATCAGCCCACGAACGGTCAATTTAATTGTGACGAATGAGCTTGATTTTTGAATACTTTTAGTATATTATTTTGTGGCATATTGTGGGCCACGTTTTTTTTAATTATTTTCGCAGCTCATTTAGATGATAGATTAAATAGTTTCCTAATTTAATTAGGTCTTTTCTATTAGTTAGTTTCCTTCTTTTATAAGGAGTCATTCTTTGATAAGGACTATAGTTATTTTCGCCTATATAATGGCTTGTAAGGGGGAGACGAAAATTCAACTTTTGATTTTCAATATATGTGAGTTTTATTCTCTCTTCATTAGTTCTTCGAATTTCTTGAGATTTGCTAAGTAATTCATTTATCGACGTATCAACGAGACATTCATCCCTCGTTTGTGTGTCATTCATCGTCCCCGAGTAGCTGCGTCAATTTCACGTTGGGGTATAGGCGACATACTGACCTATATCACTTCTTAGGTTAGATTCAGAGGTTTTGAGATATTCCATCTTGTTCGTTCTTCCATTCGCGTGTCATTAGATCCTTCATAGCAGCGAGGATCGTATCATTATCGTATTAGGAGTGAGTTCAATTTAATGCAAGGAACTGAGGAATAGACGTGAAGTGGGGTGATGGGGTGTCAATTTAATAATTGGGAGTTCAATTTAATAATGCATTATAAATAGTAATGGTGTATATTAAAATTCGAATTAATGTTCACGAACATGGCTCATTCGAATTCGAGCCAAATATGTTTGCAAGCCTACGAGTCGAACATCTTTAAGCTCGAGTTCGGCTCGAAAAACTTATCGAGCTCGGTTTGAGGCTCGAGTTCGGTTCGTTTACAAATCGATCGAATTTGGAATGAGTTTTTCGAGCCGAGCTCCAAATAGCTCACGAACGGTTTGGTTTATTTACATCTTATGGTTAACGTGAGAACCATTTTTTAGTGTGAGAACGTGAGAACCAAAAAATGATGAATTCATTGAGAAAGTTGATGAATTCGTTGGGAAAGTTACTGAATCCAAAGAAATTGAATTTTCGTCGCTCGTGGATTCGAACCCGGGTGAAATTTTTCAAATTTTTGAATTCAATAATTTTCTCAACGGATTCATCAACTTTTATTCGAATTCATTTGATTATTATTAGGATAAAAATGGTTCTAATTTGAACCTAACTATATATATATATAGAGTTTGGTTCAAATAAGAATCATTCTTATCCTAAAACTAAGAACCAAATGAATTTGTTATGAAAGTTGATGAATCCGTTGAGAAAGTTGATGAATTCAAAATTGAATTTTTCACCGGGTTGAATCCCATGATGGCTAAAATTCTATTTTTGGGTTGAGAACTTTCCCAATGGATTCATCAACTTTCACTATGAATTCATCATTTTGTTCTCACGTTCTCACGCTAACCCTCCCATATATATATATATATATATATATATATATATATATATATATATATATATAAAGTTGCTCCTGCTACTCAGCCAAGAGCCTTGAGCCGAGTCATTATCTTTTTTAATCAAGGATCAAATCATGAAAATTTTGACAAAATATATGTCTACTACATATATATAAACAAATGATAACTTAATTTTGACGTGAAATTGATTTCTATATAAATGTGACAGAGTTGATGAAGTAAAAGAACATACTCAAATAACATTAGCGAAGCATACATTGTATGAAAATATAATAAAACACAATACTAAACAAAAGCATGATATGTAAAGTCAAAAGACATATAAAAATAACACACTGAAGCATAGGCCTGTAATAACTTCGTATCCAAACTCACTAACAAAACATAAACATGTAGACATATGCCACAAAGCATACTCATATAACAAAAAAAGAAGCATACCCATACCCCAATGCCAACACGCTACAACCCCACCATTCATATATACGCCCCTCTAGTCTAACCATCTCAATTAACATTTTTTTTCATGCACAACATTAACAATTGATTATAAGTCCAAGGAAAAGGATAAAAATATCTGTAGACTTAGAAGATTCAAAATATATCCATTCACTATTTTAATTACAAATGTTGCACAAGGTCATTCTGCATAAGGTAATTGTGCAAGATATCATCAATTGTAGATGTAGAGTGGAGAAATAGGTAAAAAATAATTGCTTTGGCAATTCATTTTATCGATCTTATTGGCTCTCAAATTGAATCAAAACAACTAAATTTAGAAAAATATCGAACGATTTGAAAAAAAAAAACCAAATACTGACATGGGTGAAAACATACTTTCGTCGATAGGCTTCGATTAATCCGATATTTTTATACCATATCTCCGTCAATCCAATGCTTGTTCTGGGTAGGCCTGTATATGAACCGAGCTGAGCCAAACACTACCAAACTTGAGCTCAGCTCGTTTAAATTTTAATAGGCTCGAGTTCTAATTCGAGCTTTAAATTGAACTCGAGCTCGGTTCGTTGTAAAATTTTTGAGCTCACGATCAGCTCGAATTCGGTTCAATAACTACTCTTTTATGAGACATATTCGAACTCAAGCTCGAACTCAGCTCGTGTTTGACTTTGCTCATTTTCGAGCTCGAGCTCGAATTATTAAATTTTATAATTTATTATTAGAACTATAATTATATTATTATTAATTTTTTTTATTAATTAACAATAAAAAAATAATTTATAATTAGTGTTAACTATTTAAATATATAAAAATAATTTATTATTTCACATATTCGCTAACATGTTCGCAAACTGATTCATTTGAGTCTGAACCAAACATCCCTAAGCTCAAGCTCGACTTGAAAATCCTATCGAGCTCGGTTCGAGGCTCGAGTTCGGCTTGTTTGTAAAATGAACGAATTCCGAATGAGCTTTTTTCAAGTCAAGCTCCGAATAGTTCACGAGCAAATTGGTTTGTTTACACCCCTGGTTCTGGGTATTTTCAGATGACTTCGACTGCATTCAATCTCAAAGACAAAGCAAATAATGGGTTTTGTTTTCGGCTTGTGAAGAATTTGGGGAGGTTTGTTGAATCGATGAAATTCTCGACTCTTGCAGTGCCTCGACGTATCGAAATTTGGGGATAGAATGCAATTTACACTTTTTAGCCCTATGTTGCTTTCATACTAATTTTACGTGGATTGGTTAAAATATTCAATAGATTCTCGGTGGTTAGGACTAGAAACTCGTCATTAATATGTGGATAATTTCTAATAGATTTTATCCATATACATATATGTATATATAAACATATATATTATTCGTTTTGGGATTTTCAATGTTCATAACTTGTTCATTTTAAATCCTTTTATACACTAAATATCAAACTATAGCTCTTGTGATAATCTTTAATTCGAGATGCATATTGTATATATTTTCATGTACATAATGGCATGATTTTGAGAATAAAAAATGATATTATAGAAAATTAGAAAAAGGCAGTTTTTTGTACTCCAGTGCAGTTTTTTCTCCAAAAAATCTGCCAAGTTTGCGAAATTGCTGCTTTAATTAAGATAATTAATCTAATTTTTGTTTATAGATAATAAGTCATTAATTTTTGAAGAACTACAAAAGTAAGATCACAATTTCTTTGAGGGAAAAAGTAAGATTACATTTTATACATAGGATAAGTTAGCTCTTTCAGAAGATCAAGTTTACAGAAGGAGAGAAGAGATTCCAACTTTAAACTGCAATGACATGCTGCACAGTGCCACTGACCGCTCATCGTCATCGACATAAATACATTCAGAATATAACCTGGAAAATGGTGAACCAATTTTCTCAATATTTACATAATGAAATCTACCGGTTTGTCAGAAGAAAAACACACTCATTTTACATTATGTGAGAACTGTGGTGAGAGCCAGAGAACACGGTAAGTGAAATAACTTTCAAATTGCAACGAAAGCTTGAGATAACAACGAAGGCCAGCATCCAAACATAGGCCATTTGAGCACGCCATTGGATAGAACAGAAATATGTATATGATGGATTCCTGAAATGCCTTTCTGGATCAACTTCCTGGCCAGCTATTTATCAAAATTTCAATGCAATTTTCTGCTAGAGTAACCATAGGAACATGCCTAAAATTATTGCTGAGAGAAAAAAAAGTTCAGACGTTATCTGGCCAGAACATCCTGAAGAAATCCCTATCAAATTCCTGTTCTTGCATCTTCTTTTCTAACTCTTGAATCTTCCTCATCTTCTTTGAGACGCCTTGTACTTTAATCTTAGGGAACTGAAAATATGGCCAAATTAGAGAATATGGATATTTACCAATCCCTAGTAAATGCAAGCAATGAGGCACAGCTACCATAGCAAACACCATGTACTAGATTCCAAATACATTAATCATACTTGCTTAACAAATATTTTGGAAAAACATCATTAGAATATTTGGCAGGTTTTAGTGGGATTGATTCCGATTTCATTGCCTCTGCTTAGGCCAAATAACTTCATCTTTTCGCATATTAGGACGTTAAACTAAAAGCATTGCCGAGAGTTGTTTATATGTCATTTCCCCATAGTAGATAAATGAGAGACTACAATATGCAGATTCAGTGAGCATCACTTGTATACATTATTAACATGTGATGAACGGATAAAATTCAAAGATACACACTCAATCTATTACTACATTATTCTAATGCCATTCAAATATGTCCTCATACAAAGATCCTTGCTATCCAAGTATCCGTCCTTATTCAACTCTCCCTATCTCTAGTACTCCTGGTTGTTCGTTGGTCCTGATGTAATAAGGCAACAAGGAATCCAAGTAACAAAGGGGAGTGTTTTCAAAAATTTAATCATTTAAAGGAAATAATTTTCTGTAAGTTCTATACTGCAAAGAGACATGTCCGAAAGCCTCTTTTTTTTGAGAGGAAGACATGTCTAAAAGCTTGAGAAACCCTTATTTCAAGATTCTTTGGTATATGATGACGTCTTCAACAACAAGTTCATCAAATTCTTTATCACATAAAACATTGTTCGTCATATTGATCTTTATGAATATGATCCTGTTTATCAAAATTATTTCATTGTTGATAAAAGATTTTATTACGCTGTCATTATCATTCATGTTTACAAGTTATCATTTAAGAAGACTTCAGTCACTGCTTTCACATACTTTGACAATTGAAACCAAAGCACTGGAGTGAGGTCTCACTAACACTTCCTTATACTTTCCGGAGTACAAATATAGATGGATTTGCAATTCCATTTAACCAATTACTCACATCAATTTGAAAGTTTCTTTATATTTCATATTCCTCAACCTACTCGCTCCAGTTTGGATAGTATTTCGCACAAAATCCTATAACCCAACAAAAAATAACATACCAAGCTTCGCATGTGCACCATTGAAGCTACAATAGTTAAACAGATAGCATAGTAGTTAAAGTAAACCAAAAACGCCAATTGATCTTCCAAATTGAAAATCATTACTTACTTCTGGATCAACCTTTTCCTTGTCTTTTGATTGCTTGATTGCCTTCTTTGCCTTTTCTGCTCCCAAACCTCTTTTGTTTTTCTTTATGGTAGTTTCTATAGGCTCCAGCCTGCCCTGTGTTGATAATGGACGCCTATCAAAGACAAGCACAACGGCAAAGAGGTACAATACTCTAAAGAAGCAAACACTTAATACTCCATGTGCAATGCAAAAAGATTTCGAATAACAGGGCAAAATTCATTCTTTAGTGACCGTGGAAGACAAACTGCCATGACTGCATTACGAGATACTCCTGCACATTCTTATATGCCGCATAAATACGCTGCTTAACATTAAGGAGTTTTCAAACTAATAGTAATTTCCAATTTCCAAAACTATCTCTCTTTACAGCTTGCACATAAGATCTAACAAACATCAGGATCTTTTGAAGAGAGTAATTTTATATTTCCTCACAAATTTTGTGAACAAACAAATCCATTAAGCTAACAAAACATCAATTTTGGTGGACCATATAATCATAAAATAAAACCCTAAATCAGAAAGGGAAAAAACATTGGACAGATAATAATCAGAGATACCAACCTGTTCGGAAACACCAAGGCCAGTTCCTTCTTTCCATCCTTGCTTCTTTAACAACTGAAATCACCAAGCAATTTCAGGAAAAGCTACAACACGTCAAGAATTCAAATAAAAAGCAAAACAACTGAAACAAATTGGAGAAAGGTAAATTTCGATTTAAGAATAAATTCGGGAACGGTGAAGAGGAAAGAAAGGTAACTTCAAACCTTAAAACCAATATTCGAAGAATCTATGGGGGTGGAAGTAGAAGAGCCTAGATGCAAAGCCCTAGTCGTACCCAAACCCGCTGAAGAATCATCATCAACCGCCATTACCGTTGCGTAGATAAATACAAATTGGTTATCAGAAAGAAAAATCTATTAATGAAGAAAGAAAAAAACATGTGCCCAAATAGCAGTCAAACAGCCAAACTATGAGAAAATTAAACAAACTATGTGAAAATTAAACTATGAGAAAATTATCTCTAACGGGGTGTTTGGTTTGAGGAACAAGGGATGATAGATAAAATAATCTTGCTTAATCAACGTTTGGTTTCTTTGATTCGGTCTGTGATTGATTGCTCGATCGTAGTTTTATCACTCAATTGAATGATTATTAATCATCCTAAACTTGAGTGGATTATTTAATCACACTTTAATCTTAATACAATATTACAGAAATACCCTCATTAAAATAATAATAATAATAATAATAATAATAATAATAATAATAATAATAATAATAATAATAATAATAATAATAATAAAGATGTTATTATGCTCTCATATGGTTGCAAATTAAAAGAAAATAAATCAAAATGATAATTTTGGTATTAAGCTACATTCTAGTCATAATCATTCAATTAATCATATACCATAATCAATCAATCCAAACATAAGATTAAATAATCCAAATAATCATTTCATACTCTATCCTATCAATCTTATTTATCTCATCCATTAAACCAAACATCACCTAATACTGTACACTCAAAAATCCTAAAATTCTCTACATAATATAATTTAATTAACTCACATTTTACAAATTTTAATTTTGGGAAAGTCTTGTGTCACCTTCAAAATAGAAATAGGGTAATACTTCATCTGTTCCGTTTAAAATGTCCAATTTTTCTTTTTGGGTTGTCCCATTATAAATGTCTCATTCCATTTTAGGAAGTAATTATCCATTCAAAAGTTGTGGACCATACCCATTTTTTAACACTTTAACTACTTTATATATTTCTCCTAAATAACCGTGTCCAAAAGAAAATGGACGTTTTAAACTTGACGGAGGGAGTATGATTTTAACCCTCTCTCGATGATCTTTCTTGAATGTTTATTTCACCATACATTGATTATATGCCTAGCATGCACCTATATAATTAATTGTAACACGTTGGTGTTTTCTCGTGCTTACCTGCGAATTTATCGGACAAAGAAGAGGATCAAGACTCGTGCTTTGATCTTCTGGACTGTATCCCGTTTGTCAAAACTCCAATAATGAGTTAGAGCAATCTATGGAGAATACAACAAAATTTCACCTTATGCAACCTTAGAATCCTAATAGGATAGGATCTCTGTATATCTAATAAATACAATCTAATCTTTAAAGATATACCATATCAAGAATAATATCATTTGATATCTCATGATATCAGAAATAATCTATCTAGATATAGGAGAATCGGAACAGAGTCTCAGTGGGATTCTACAGGAATAGACGAAATTATCAGTAGCACCAGGTCTTGATGGGCTTATGGATCAAATGCAAGGAATAAAGATGAGCCTCAAATAAATTAATTATCTTATGTTCAACCTAGAACATAAATTAGTTCATAAACATTCATTCATGCCATTAGAGAATAAATATTGATTTACCCCTTTATTATCGAAGTTGAGTCGGGCTTGCACTTAGACTTCACGAATCCCCGTATTTAAGATATCGCAAGTCCATTAATTATTTATAGCGTTCTGACTGCTTAAAATAATTAATCTCTTTAATCCTTAAGTAGTACCACTCTACCTTATTATTGTCTTGAGATAACTCAACTGCGAGTTTAGTACAATAAACATTTTGAGCTCCTTATGGGGCGTCATCATCCTAGCAGCAGATATCTGGTAACTCGATCTTGAAGAATGAATGGGTAATTAACATGACATCAAGACATTGTCATCACCCAAGAATCACACGGAGAATATTGAGTTATCTCATGTAACCTCACCATAACAAGTCAAAGTGATGGTCAACAACTTATACTCACCTAAAACCTTATCAAGGTTTAGATCAACGTAAAGTCACCGAGATCTAGATTTTCACGACGATCGATAGAAGAACTCATCTCACCGTGATCCATCAATACATTAGAGGCGTATCAGGTATAGTAAGCAACCAAGTCAAGTCACTTCTTATCTATACATGACTATACCGACAACTCGTCCTCAAGTTGTGATCTTTTATATCTCATTAACCAACAACCAACCATTGTTTGGGATGAAGAGTCATGATCATCACATTTTCATGCAAATAATTCTCACCGATCAGATTTCGCGAACTTCTCCCACCCAATGTTGGAAAGTCGTAATGTAATTATCTTTATTCTTCAAAGATTTAACTTCTCAAACATAGGGCTCGTGATCCGCAAGTGTGCTCCAAGAAAATATTCCAGTTGATTTTATGCAAGCTTGAGCGCATTTTCCCTAGTTTCTTCGACTCCATGGAACATCTTCCGCTCATCTAGTGACGAAGCCCGTATCAGCAGGCCTGCTCAATACCGATGGATGTATCCATTTAAAAGGCATCGTCAGACATTATCACATATATATATATATATATATATATATAAATTGAAGAACAACGCTCTAAATTTTAGATACTTACGTAAGTCAAGAACAACGTATCAAATAAAGCCGTGGTTGAGGGTTCTATCCGCAATGCTTACTTAGTAGTTAAGTATCGACATTTTGCTCAGATTATTTTGATGATCACGTAAGAACGAAGTTCGTAGATTCGCATCATGGTCAAGCGGAGATTAGGCACCTAAGACTATCCAGATATGCTTCAAATCTTCAAGCAAGATGGCGCACCTTTCGAAATATGTCAACTAGATATTCGGATAGTAGAGAATATGTCGCTCGCTTATACGTGTTGCTCAACCGTGTTGAAGTTGCGCATATTTACACGCGTAAGTGTCGAGTTTTCTTAGAATTCATTCCACATTATTATTATTATTGTTATTATTAACTAGCTCAGAATATATGTTGATGTAGTTTATTCATCAAGACGTGAAAAGATCAAATCCACCCATCTCTAGCTCGATATTCAAAGGTCGATTGAAAGAGACTTCCGCTTGTTTGAGGCATATGTGAGTGTTCATGATTATTAGTAGAAAATATTTAATATGTACGCTTAGTCATTCTAATCGCTTTTTACTAATAATAGGTCAAAGATCATACTAACAACATTGTGAATCCGCTCATATTGTCTCTCGCCAAAGGGCCTTCACTCTAATTAAGACGCACTGTGGTATTATATAAATGGTTACAAATTTCACACATTAGAACATGGGTCACAAAGATCAACTATGAATAGTGGAGGTGCATTAAAGGTGAAACTTATGGTACCAACGAAGAACTCGATTTTTATGGGCGATTATTAGAGGTTTGTGAGTTGGAATATCCTGGCTACCAACGAAGACCACAACATTGTTTAGACGCGAGTGGTTTGATCCTTCACGATTGGGGTTATCAATTCATTCCGAGTACAAGTTGGTTTCGTAAATCATACCGTAAGATATAACAAGTTCGAACCGCTTATCCTCGCCAATCAAGCCATTCAAGTATACTATTGTGCATATCCAAGTTTAAAACAATCTAAGAAAGAGTGGTGGGAAGTATGCAAAATTAAAGCTCGATCTAATGTGGAAGTTTCATGAGAGTTCTCGATCGATAGTACCTTCCCTTTTCAAGAGGACGATTAGTTCGATTACTAATGTCGCTGTGGACGAGGACACGACACTAGTTCATCCCGATGGTACACCATGTACATGAAGAGACATCCGATAATGAGGATGATGAAGTTGAATTGTCGAGTCGAAGATAATCATATGGATGATGATGATGACGACGACGATGAATAGGGTTCAATTTATAAGATTTTTCAGATGCACACAAAATATTATGATATGCATTATTTGTGAATTTATAGCATTTTTAGTATGCACACAAAACGTTATGATGAAGACGACGATAATTGTCACTAGTATGCACAAGAAACGCTTTATTTTCTAGTATGCACACAAAACGTTATGATATGTATTATTTGTGAATTTTAAACATGATTTTTACATTTGTTTGCATGTCATCACGAGGAGGCACTGTGGTCACACACGCCGCCGCTTCACCCGCCAAATTAGAAGAAGGCATGGAGGCACTCTCTCACAGTCCACCCCTCGAAAAGAAAGGAGTGCCATCTAGAGGATGAAGAAGATAGCCATTGTGAATGGGTATGACGTTATCTCAGATGTCTCTCGCTTAAATAAATCAGATTCGATGTCTTTATTTCCTATAAATGAAGCATTTTGTGTCCGAGCAATGATATAGCCCGTGATTACGAGTCATTCCGTAGATTCATGAATCACAACTATTTAATTGGAAATTGGTACCCCAAGAGTTCAAGCGATTTATTTCGATCAATTCAAGGTTCGTGTTGTTTATACAAGTAATTTATGATTTGACCTTAATTTGCATATTGTAATCATATATTTTTGCGTAAATATTTTTATTGGGATGATACGATGGATGATGCCCCGTCTATTCCCACGGTGCGCAAGGTCGCCGAACGCTATAAAGATCTTGTTCACAAGATCAAGCGGTAAGGATTCTTAACCCACCTCCATTTATCCCCGAGCGAGATCGATAATTGAAGGCATATTGGGCTCCGGACAGACGCCCAAGAGAAGCTGCAGGCCCGCAAAGAATGGATGTCCGAGCCGATGGCGAGGGTACCGATAGTCAAGCATCGGGTGGCTCACGCCCGCACTCGAGTACGCGAGAGAGATCAGTATTTCAAGTTTTAGATATAGTAAATTTATTTAAGAATCGTGATACTTATTAATTATTTAATTTGTTCGACTTATTTATAGCAAGAGAGCGTGGAGAGGCCGTAGAAGATGTCCAATGGGATGTATTCCGTATATCATGCCACCGACGACGGGAGCTATATGACGGGAAAGCTCTGAGTATCGGGTAAGTATATTCATAGCTAACAACGAGCATTTAATTAAATAATAATTGTATGAAATTATATTACAGAGGCAGGTTGAGGAACAGTGACCAGCTTGAGCCAATCTGGGGAGTGATGAGACGCACGATAGGACTCAAATTCTCAAAATGTCCTCGGAGCCCTCAAAGAAAAGAATAGATGTTTGAGTCGGTTCTCTATCACGGCATACATGCAAGCGAAGTCACGTCTCATTCGTGGAGAGTGCCCACCACCGATCCCACCGCTTATCAACAATGATATCGATCCGAGGCCCGATTGGCAATGAGCAGAAGCAGTCACCGCATACGAGGCCGTAATGCAAGCCGAAATGAGAGCATGAGATAGCGGCAAGAACAGATTCAGCTCAAAGGCCACAGGAGGCCCTAGAGCGCCATGGCCGCCCCGCTTCCCCACCGTGATATGAGCCCCGCTTCCTCACCGCCATATTCGGGTCAGATATGAATTTGTTAACTTATCGCATGATTTAGAATTGTTTTTATGGGATTGTTCGATATTACCGTATTTGATCAAATGTTTTGTTTGACTGGAACGGCTTTCGTCCGTGATCGAATTGGTTTATTTCGATAGTTTGTATTATATGGATCGAATTGGTTTGTTTTCATAGTTTGTATTGTATGGATGGAATTGGTGGAGGTTGGAATTGGTTTGTTTGGTCGGATCAATATATCAATCGATGGAATTGGTTGTTCAGATATTTGTTCGGGTCGATTGTTTGAAAACAGTTCGTCGTCCAAAATTGAAATGGAGTCGTAATAAACCGTTAATATAGCGACGGATTAGCTACTGAATTAAGACGGTTTAGAGACGGTTTAGAGACGGATTAACAACGTAAAATAACCGAACCAACAAGAAATTGCTATTTTGACTATGACGATTTTGACTGTAGACGCCTACCATTTGGATTTATTTACGGAATATTTTTACGCAATAGAAAAAAACTATAAATTTAGCGACGGATTTTATTCCGCCGCTAATTAGCTACGGATTAGCGACGGACATTTTAGCTACTTAATAATCAGGTCGTTAATCCGTCGCTAATCACGACGGATTAGCATCGCATTAACGACGGTATTTATATCGACGACCGCTTTAGGTCGCAGATTAGCGATCAATTTTCCGTCGTTCGTCATGATTTTTAGCGACGGACATATTCCGCCGCTAAACGCTTACTCAACCGTGTTTCAATGACCCCAAATTGTCGCTAATCCGTCGCTAATCCATTTTAGCGACGGATCGGATGTGGTTTGCGACGAATTTTCCGTCACCGATCGATCGCTTTTTGTATGTAACATGACATACAAAGCATTGTCATCACCCAAAATACGGAGAATATTGAGTTATCTTATGTAACCCTCACCATAACAAGTCAAAGTAATGATCAACAACTTATACTCACCTAAAACCTTATCAAGGTTTAGATCAATGTAAAGTCACCGAGATCTAGATTTTTCACGACTATCAGATAGAAGAACTCATCTCACTGTGATCCATCAATACATTAGAGACGTACCAGTATAGACAAGCAACCAAGTCAAGTCACTTCTTATCTATACCGCAGCCTATACCGACAACTCGTCCTCAAGTTGTGATCTTTTTTATATCTCATTAAGCTTAACCAACCATACAGACTTTTGTGATCTTCTATATACTGTATGATCTAACTTATATATGAGATAAAGAGACATACATATGCAATCAAGTAGATAATTCAGATATGAGATTGTAATAGTGGTAACAGGAAACATTGTATACAAGCTCAACCAATCTGCTTCCAGTATACAAATCCAACAAAACGTCCATCCATCCATCCATCCATTGAACTTGGCATGTTGTCTCATCGATTTCGACTTATTTTCTTTCTAAGAAATAATATATCTTAAAAATGAATGGTTCTACCTATTTTTTTTTATCACTTTAACCACTTTATACTCTTCTCGTACCTACCTTTTATCCGCTTAACTATTTTTATATCATTTTCATTTTTATCCATCTACCTATTCTATTATCTAATCACCCAATTGGATATTAAGTATGGAATTAAACCAAAAACTCAAAACAATCCAACAGTTACATTTTTATTCAAATTCAATAACACTTTAATAAATCATTATTCATCGCGCTTTGGTCAAGGTCTTTGAGTTATGAACAATGAAAACTATAGGAGATTCTGTCGTCTTAAATAAGCAATAGATTCTTTATCGACCATGCATTAATCTCCATATTTATTCATATCGCATCCAACATAAATTATTTAACGATTGTCTAGCAATCAGAGAATATATTAAAATGAAATAGAGCTCACACAAGATTACTATAATGTCTCAAGTCAAAGACTAATTGTGTACTATCATAAATTAGAAATTCTTATTTCGATAAAATAATAAATTCCATATAAAAATTTCTAGCGGGTCAGTTCAGTGTACTCGTTCTCTAACAAGCACCCACATATATATACTTACGTAAACTACATTAATCTTGATGAAACATAATATTCTTATCTTATGAGCGTGTATCATATGTGCGAGTTATATCCAACGATTCAATGTTCTATATTGGATAGTCATTTCACTCGGAACTAAGATCAAAACTTCAAAGACATACTCCCTCCGTCCCATCCAAGATGGCTCGCTTTCATTTCTGTCCCACCCAAGATGACACATTTCCATTTTAGGAAATAATTATCTCTTCAAAAGTTGTGGGACCTACCTACTTTTTATCACTTTATTCACTTTATACCATTCTCCTAAATAACCGTGCCGAAAAGAAAGGAGCCGTCTTGGGTGGGACGGAGGGAGTATTTCATAATCACCATCATATGCATGATTATATCTTATAACTTGTTACGATCTATGAACTTGATCTAAAATACATAAGTTATTAAATAACAAATACAATAGATAAATAAATACCTTTATTAATATAAATTTCAATAAGATTAAGTTTACAAATTAAACAAAATAGTAAAATTGACCAATCTAATTGGTGCGTCGGATGCAACTCTTTTAGACACGACACCATAAAAAAACATGAACACGATTTACTAAGGTTTTGTTCGACATCAACATAAACACGATACAATTCCACTGGTGTATAGACATGATGGGATAATGACAGAAAATGATAAGTTTAAATCGCAACTAAGAAATATATATATATATATATATATATATATATATATATATGTTATAAAGAGAATTATCTCTTAGATAAGAAATAAGAATCAATAACCACGGTTAGATTGAATAATATCAGACGATTTATACTTATTTAATATTAGAAATAGTCAAATCCCTAAATTTTCGTTATTTGGATCTTTCACATTATATTCTTCGTTGTTCGTGTAATTCATATCGTTGTTCATATAATGACAGTTCTTACTCATGCTATCACATTCCAATTAATTATTATGTTCATGCAACTCATGCTATTATGTATGTAATCGTAATAATTATACATATGAGAACAATTATCGTATATGAATATATAAGATCCCCTTAATTATAGGACTTAACTGTTACCATTAAAACCTGAAAATAATCTATGATTTATAATTAATCTTAATCGTTAGATTATAAAAAATAAATAAATCATATTAGTTCTTAATTCTAAAAACAACCTGTTATATGAACACCACCCAATCTGTTATTAATAGAAAAACACCATGAATCCAATACAAAATTATTACGTCGGAAAACTAACCAATTAATTTTGTAAGTGTTTGTATTGTATAAAAAGTTATTAGGCGTAGCATGAGGTATCGATGCTCCGCGTGTAGGATAAACACAACTTGAATTAAGCGGTTCGCGTGTGGAGGCCGCCCTCTTCATGTTATGCCAAAATAGTATCGAATGAGGAGAGGGCGATCATGTCTCGAGTTTTCGTTTTTCATTTACAAACACAATCCATTCAAGAAACACCTCTCCCTTCGAATCCTCGACCCACGTGTTCACGCTTCGCATATACTTCTTTCTCCACCTTTCCTTCCCTCACCGCCCTCCAAAAAATTCCCCCCCTACATCGAATTAATCCCCAATTTTCTGATTTTTTGTTGGTGGAATTTTTCGCTATCTCGCCACCCCCTTCCGACCCCCAATCCTAAATCTCTGCTGTTCTCTGATTGGCCGGCCGGCTGATATGGTGGCGGAGGTGTTTGGCCTTTCGGCGGAGGATGCCGCGGTGGCGCTCCGCCTTAAGGCCGCAACGAGTTGGTGGGACATAGTCAATCACTCTGCTGCTTGGCAGGACCGTATCTTCCACGTGCTCGCTGTGCTTTATGGGATCGTCGCCGCTGTTGCTCTTGTAATTATTCACGCCTTTTTTATTTGATTTTGTTTTGGGTCTTTATCCATCAAGACGTGATTTTTTATTCTTTTCAAATTGCGTATCTGGCCTCTCTTTCAAAGTCTTATATAGGGTAAATCAAATAAAAAAGGCGGAATGAATTTTGACCCATAAATAATTTATTCTTCTATAAATTGTGGAGATTTTGTGGAGTCGTATAAAATTTTGATATTTCGGGCACATTTGGATTATATTGGAATTTGGCATCGTGGGCATAATTTTCATGCATTTAATGGCATTGTTTTTTGCGTTCTAGCATCTCGGAGGTTCTGAATTTTCAAAGTCTGCTTATGATGAAATATCTTATTGGCAGTTAATTGAAATAATTTTATTATTTGCATCTACATGTACTAGGTACAACTGGTTCGGATACAATTGAGAGTACCCGAGTATGGTTGGACGACTCAGAAAGTATTCCATTTTCTAAATTTCTTAGTCAATGGAGGTTTGTATTATGTGCATTTAGTGATCTTTTTCTTTTGAACTTCTTATTCAGATGCAATTGTGCTGAAGAAATGTTTTTTATGCTGTCTTAGTTCCTTGTCAGTTAATCAGTTATTATGTTTTATTGTTTGTTAGTTCGATGCGTTGTGTTTGCATTACGTCGGGACATTCAGAAGCTGGATCCAGAGGTATCAATTGCAATTCATTTATTTATTTTTCTCGTAATTATAATTAATATATTCTGATTTGAAGTTTTTTTGTTGGCTAGATTACTCGTCATATTTTGCTTGATTTGCCAAGTATTGCGTTTTTCACGACATATGCATTGCTTGTACTATTCTGGGCAGAAATTTACTATCAGGTTCAATCTAGATCCTTTCATCATGCTTTGCTTGCTTTGGTTTTAATATTTTATTTAGCAAAACATCTACTTTGACAATTTGGCAGGCTCGTGCTGTATCTACGGATGGTCTGAGGCCTACCTTTTACACAGTAAATGGTGTTGTTTATTTCATTCAGGTGAATAATCTTGCCCATTTTTCTCTGCAGCAAGGTAGATGATAGGGCCATATGAATTCATGTTCGAGTCCTTTACATCTATTGATTTATACAAAGAGGCATTATCTGTTTGGGTTCTTTGATCTTTGAGAAGGGGTGTATTGGAAATGAAAACCTCGATCAACTGAAAGCTCATTGATTAGATTTCCACTAGATAAGAATATATGCAAGAAATTGTCAAAGGTTCTTTTTTTGGGGTGGTAGCGGTGGGAACAGGGGCAAAGGTGGTCTCGTATTCAGGATGTTTCGCTTTCTTCTTGTCTGGGGCTTTAGCATCAAAGCTTTATGAATTCTCTTAGCTATTACTTCATGCATTATTGTGTAGATGCCGTTCTAGTAGCCAGATTGCATACTTAGGGTTCAGGTGATTCAGGTATATAAAATTAGCAGTTACATGTGCCAGTGTTTGCTAATAGAACAAAAAAGGGGGTTGTTGTAGAGTTATAATGATGGGGAGGAGAATTGACTTGTTGTAGCTTGCTTGAAATTAGAATATGACATTGAAACATTCTACATTTTTCATCTTTGAGTTGTTTTGTACTCAGTGTGTTAAAGATGCTCTTGTTGATGTTCCTCCTATCTATAATCACATTTCTTGAACGTATTTCATTCTATTTTTCCTTAGATGAAGTTATCATGCTTTATTGAATGCAAATGATTTATATGATTTCCTTACTAATAGTACTGTTATATGTCAATTGCCCAATGATTGATAGCAATTCCACTTTCTACTCTTGAAAACGATAAATTCTCCCTTTATGTGCATCATGTGCTATGACGATGAATTTTGATTAAAAGAAATTGCTTGTGCTTGCCGCACCTACAATGTAAGTTATAAAGAACATGTTGTCTCGAATGATCATCTCTTATAATTTGTTGCAGATGATTCTGTGGTTAGTTCTATGGTGGAAGCCTGTTCATGTAGTGGTGGTCTTATCCAAGATGTTCTTTGCAGGTTCATTGCATTAATCTTATCTACATGAATCAATCGTGTTTTTTTTGTTTAAGTTTGTTTGAGGAACCTGTCAATTTGCAGGTGTTTCTTTATTTGCTGCCCTGGGGTTTCTTCTTTACGGTGGAAGGTAAATAGATTTCTACCCCTAGACAAATTGATTAATACTAGAGTCAGACTTATCAACCAATTTTAAGCCCTGCACTGCTTGGACTAATGACAGCCTTATCTAAACTTCAAGTGGTGTTTGATTATATTGTGGACCTTATTTGAAAGATTGAACACGTGATCTTTTCTATCGTCAGCTTTTCATTTCAATTATTACTTTTTATTTTTGAGAGAGGTGGGCAGTGAGTGGGTGTTGACTTGTTGGTGGGGGGTTGATTGGGTTGATGCGGTGTAATGTTGCTGCTGCTTGTCAAAGTCCCTCCCTCTTTCAGAGTCACATACAACAGGGGGGATTAGAACCCAGGTCTTTTTTTGCTTACATGACACCATGAAGAGCCTACGAAACCATTTTTCCATGGCATGTTCAGATTGTTCGACTGTTGTGCTCTTCGTGACTTCGTCCCAATTTTTGCAATGCTTTGGACAAACCCAATGAAGTTAAAGTACAACTCGAGGAAGACATAATTTCTGGGAGTTATTTATAGTGTATACTGTATACCCGTTAATGGCTTAATGCTAGTGTCTGCCATGAGTCGATCTATGGACCGTTACAAAATTCTGTAAGTGTAGTGCAGAGAGATCTAATAGAGATGATGGTTTCTTAAATTCTCAAATGTTCCCAAAATGTGGTTTACATAGTTAATTTTGCCTCTAATTTGTATTTCATTCATCTTCTGTTTCGTTTTGGGTTGTGAAATCTTTCATATAATTTCTTCTAGTTCTACTTGTAGCAACATTTTGAGGATTCATGTCGATCCTGAACCTGATGTCTTCTTTGTGAAGGTTGTTCTTAATGCTACAACGATTTCCCGTGGAGTCGAAAGGACGTCGCAAAAAACTACAGGAGGTATGCTGTGAACTGGTGGTGGTTGTCGATTCTTTTAGGGCCATTTTTCTTTCCATGTTCTGATTCTCCCTTATTCTCTCTTGCTCACTCAGGTTGGCTATGTAACCACAATTTGTTTTACATGTTTTCTAGTTAGATGCATTATGGTAAGTCCTATCTATTCTTGAGAAGATTCAGATTTCTTGTTGTTTGTTCAGTCCGACTTGTTAAATGATAAATTGATCATTTGGTTTGTGTTCTAGTCATCTTTCATTTTTGAAGTCCTTGTTATTTCAATTGGTAAATTTGCGTTAGTTTTGACTTTATTGGTCATGAAGATAACTCTGTTTATATTTTAAGCGTCATTTTAGATATTCTGCAATTGCTAATAATGAATTTTCAAAGAAATTTGATTTGTTAGTCATAAATCAACCCTATCTGTACTTGATTAAAGGTATGATAAAAATGAAGTGGTGTCCCCTGAAATTCTGCAAGATGTAACTTTTATCACCAAAATAGTATAACTAGATATTTATAAGTTTATAAGTCTTCGTACTTGTGCTTTACAGTGCATGTAAATCGAATAAGCCAAAACAGTTGGTAATATGAATAGTTCAAAAACAATATCTCTGGAGATAAGCGCATGTCTTCATCCACATTTAAATGTTCCCTAAATTCTGACTATGAATTCGGTTCTTAAATGTTGAGGATGATGTCTCCGGACAGAGGGTTATGATATTCTTTTGTGCGAGGATGCCTAATAGGAAACTCGTTATTGTCCCATATATCTGTTCTGCACCCTTCTCTATATGTATACACCTGTTGGTAACTTGGTATGTCAGTGCATTTGTTTTCATATAAATATTTATAATTACATATGGGCGCATATATATGTAGCATGTTCTTTTTATCTGTTATATCTGTACTTTTTTTTATAGCCTCAAGTTCGACTTAAATCTTCCACTTTGCTTCCTAACTTTTTTTCTTGCCTTGTGACACATCCTACAGATGTGCTTTGATGCATTTGACCCAGCTGCTGATCTAGATCTTCTGGATCATCCTATTCTGAATTTTATCTACTATCTGGTAGTATTTCGGATGTTCTTTATTTTGAGAATTTACTACTGATTGACATTGATGCTTGTATGCTGATTGAAACCAAATAAGTAAAATTTGCATTATCATTTTATGCGTAGCAGACCCGTTTTGTGCTTTCCTTTGGTGTCGATGGTTCGAGTCGAGAAAAAAAAAATGTGCTCAAATTGTACGATTTTGGTACCACACCAAAATGATGCTATGATTGGAGATGCTCTTAATGGTTCCTTATTTAGGAGTTGTTTAAGTCTTGTTTTTTCCGGACTTGCACCTTAAGGTAACAATAAACTTGTATTTTGGTGGAATGAAGATTATGTGTAAAATGTGAACATTAATCTTCCTTGAAATATTGAAGCTTGTTGCACTCAAGCAATACATTGTATAATTCCTGGGGAATAGTGTTCAGGAAACGTAAAGTATTTATTTATTTTCTCGTTTAGAAAGCCTTAGTTGCTTGAATATATATTGAATACTGGAAGAAGTCATAGTCTGATAGAATCATAGTGCATGGATGTGCTCTCTTGTTAATTAGTTCACATCCTACTTAGGTCGCTTGAAAGAAACGAGTACGATAAAGTTATGGTTGCATTATATCTTGGCTTGTGATCGTGCTCGTAGAAGGCATGACATGGTTGAGAAATGGGTTTTTTACAGCTGGTGGAGATATTGCCGTCCGCACTTGTCCTCTTCATATTGAGAAAACTGCCTCCAAAGCGTGGGATTACGCAGTATCATCCGATCAGGTGATGAAACCAACTTCTGAGCGAGGTGGACAAATGCAGGGTTGGGATATGATGAATTTGGAGCAGAAATGTGATGATCAATCATTAAATTTATGGCCAAGAGACACCCTGTGAATGTTAAGCCTGCCCTCTCACAAATTTTCTCTCTTTGTTAGTGTCACACTTTTGGAATCATCAAAATAGTTGTAATTAAAATTGCATAATCTGTCATCTCTGTTCGACCACGTTTTGCCCTGTCTCTCTGTGTGTGTGGAGGGTGTAAAACAATTACACAACTCAAAATTCTCTCAGGGACCAATTCTATTTATTATTCTTTTAATCCTCAGGTGGCTCATTTATATATTGAAGATAGATATGCCTTCTTGAGGTCGTCAAAATATGTTTAAAATTGCAAATACCGTTTGATGTTTCTGTATATTAATTTTGAAATCTACATCTGTGCATTTTGTTATATAAAAAGAGAATTTTATATTCAACCTTGATTGTAGTTTCGTAATATACCAATTGGCCTCGTTTGATAGTGGATTCAAGATAGGATATGTAGCCGACTAGATAGGATAGCAAACAAGATTGATATGAATGTTGTTCGTTTGGTACATATGTTAAATAAGTTAGATAGCTTGTGTAATCTGTTTGGTATACCAGACTAAAGTGAGGATTAATCAGTAAATTGATCCTATTACCCTTCAACTAAAGCTCGATCCACAATGTTTCTTCACCATGACGCGGCTTTTAAATTTCTGTATTTAATGACCAAAAAAAAGAAAAGAAGAAGAAGCTCCATTACATGCTTCAATCTCTTCTCTCCTCTCTGTCTCTGAACAACAGTATAGCTAAGAAGCCATAACAGTATGGAAACACACCACATCCTACCAATCGGTCGACCTCCAGTCTTGGACGAAAGATAACAACGGCAACCCCTACGTCACGTCGGATCCCCAATTGGTGTACCCACAAACGAGCATGGTAGGGTTCAAGCGCGACCTCCAAATCCTGATAATCGTTCACCATTGCTATATCATGGAGCTCGGCCAAGCTGTCGTCAATCACTGTTGTAGCCTGTCGACAAAGGTTAGTTTACGTTTTTTTGTTCATTATAGGACGGTTAAACAAACTAGGGTACGAAGCGATTTTTTTGTTGGGGATGAAATTCGAAAAAAAATCCAGTAACAACAAGAACCTTTTATGTTGAAAAAGATACTCCTCCGTCCTTGAGCTTGGCATTCTTTTCGACGGTTATTAAGGCTAGTGTTTAGATTGTAAAGTGATGTGGTTCACTTGTTTAAGAGCTTTTTAATTCCCTTATTTTGATTAGATGACTTAATATTTTTTTAATAATTTTATTAAAGAATATTTTAATTTCTAAATTAAGTTTACTTAAGCACATAAAAATTCTTGTTTTGGAAAAAAGAAGGTACACTGTTTCATTTTTTGCCAACAATCCAAATTTATTCACAACCAAAACTAACGTTTTGCGCAACAATCAAATTTTTTAAAGCGTACAACAATTTTCATATTCAAAATTCGAGCCAACAATCCAATTTAAATTTCCTCAAAATTTCATACAAAATTTCTATAAATATCAGACAATATCGAGCCAAGACAGTCCAAACACTAGACACTAACTATGACAAAAAGATCTCTCCACGGGAAAGGAACAAAATCGTCAATTTCTTCTTGGCTCAGAATGGAAAGCCACGCAGAGGCTCGATAACGAGTGCCATGAAGTTCTCGAGTTCAACAAGGAATGTTAGTCGGTGGAGTGCTAGAAAAGCAGAAGCAAATGGTGAAGTCTACATTTGGAAAGTGGTGTTAAAACCAAATAGGAAGAAGATTTTGCATGTTGACCTCGATTTAATATCAAGTTTAGAGCTTTTAAAGAGGAACAATTAGAAAATTAGAACCGGTATCAAGCAAAGTAAGAGCACGGTATGGAGGTGGATTCAACAAGGGCGATCGAGCTCATACTAGTCTATTAGTCGACCTAACACTCCCAACAAGTTTAAGGTTAAGATTTTCTCTGAATCTATAGAACTTGACGAATGCTCAATGTAATTAAGTTTAGATCAATACTGCAGTTCACATAGATGAGAAGTGGTTTTATATCACAAGAGGAACACAGGTTCTACATGACCCAGGAGGCCGAGCCTCATAGAACATGTAAGAGCAAAAATTCATCACCAAGATCATGTTTATGTGTCGATAGTAGACCACTATTTGCGAGATGGAAGTGTGTTGTTTGATGGAAAGATAGGCATCTTTCCTTTTACACAACAAGTTCCGAAAAATCGATCAAAAGCAATTCTGGCACATTGAGACAAAACCAATTGAATCCATCACAAAGGATGTAATCAAGGATCGATTAATCGGTAATGTATGAAGTAGTTTCAACTACGATGTGTTTGTATTGAATATCGTTGATATATTTCAAATAAATAAAGACAATCATATTTCATTTTCGATTATACCGAATAAAGGCAAAGTGGCCTCATTATGCAAGTCGAACAATCTTGATTCAACAAGATAATGAAGACCTCACATCATAAATAGAGATCAAGATTTTATGGCGACGCAAGATGGTTTCAACATAACATTGGTACAACAACCACCTAATTCACGGATACCAATGTCAATGACTTGGGGTGGTTTAGGCTATTCATCCATTCAAATAGAAACTCAATGCTACAATGTTGATCAATTGGTTAATGCGTTGTGAAGTCATTTCAAGACCTAACACTTAACACTTTGAACAATGTATTCTTAAGCCAAGGTTGTATGATTGAAATTATGAAGGTAAAAGGTCAAAACTCCTACAAAATTCCACACAAAGAAAGGAGCGTTGATCGTTGACATGCTCCCAATTGATTTGGAGGTTCGAGGAGTTAGTAAGACATTGCCTACATTTTCTTATTGAAGTGGCGATAGAAGGTGTTCAAGTATAATGAATACCATATGTATTCAAACACTGAAGTGAATTAGTAGTGAAACATGTCTTCCACTTTTTGAATGTTTATGCAATAGAAACACAGTATAGCTTATGACTGTTTTGGTGTAAACATTTTTTGTAAAGACAATCAAGATAGCTCTTTTGTAAAGACAACCAAGTTAGTGTCTTTTGTAAAGACAACTAAGTTATCCTTCACAACCAATACAACAACCCAAGAACATTTCATACCAAGTCTATAAATATCAAGAGAAAATCATAACCCTACAACTAGCATCTCAAGGCTATAAATCATTGATGCACCACATAAAACCCTATTATGAGCATCGAATTCATCATTTCAACACACATAATGTCCAACAATAATCATAACCAAAGAAATACACGCATAATTAAAGGCAAAGAATTCACCCGTTGTAAAGAGCATGAACTAGTATTGGAAACATCGAGCCTTCACATCCTCCATAGTCGAGCGATATGTTTCTTCACGAGAATCAATCGTGCAAAAGGGTGTTTTCCATGGAAAACACCGAGGTAGATCCTCGGTTTGCCTCGGATGGATTTCTTGATGAATTTGGGCTTTCGAAAGGGTTTCGATGGAATCACGATTCTTCCCGGATCGGGGGTGATGAGAAAACTCGGCGACCACAACCTCCGACTCAGTGGGCATACTCCATGGAACGATCTCCTAATCCATGGAAGCAGGTTGTGTCGCCGGCCGGAGAAAATTCGGTTTCACTATGACCTCCGACTCCATCTCGAAAACTCCGACTCGATGGATGGGGCTCGATGACCCATCCGTCTCCAGGCTCTATTCGTCTTGAAGGCTTCGATCTTTGATGATGAAGCTCGATTTTGGAGAAAACGGGTGGACGGGATGGTGATAATAAAGAGAGCGGAGTGATGAGTGGTAGGTGGTGGTTAGTGAAAATGGAGAGGATAGGGTTTTTGTTTCGGGAAAGGTGTGGGGGCGGTGGTTTAATTACATAGGGTTAGGCATTTAATTATAGTTTTATTTTACTAATTGTCCCTTATTTTTCCCAAAATGGAACGAGCCAAGTCGAGTGAGACAACCCAAAATGAAAAGTGAGCCAAGTCGGGACGGAGGAGTATAATTTTATCCGACACAATTTGTATTAGAACTACATGTGCGTGATTCATCTTAGAAGAAAAGCAAACAAAAGAAAAATGTTGCAAAATTAGAATTCACGAGTAATCCACTAATTGGGAGAAGTGTAAAGGTTGAGTATTAAATCTTATCCTACACAATGGATAGGCGAGTTAATTGGAACTATTTGTTTTGTGATTTATTTGAGAAAATGTACCGCATTATATTCATGCTGAGTGAAATGAATGGAGGTTGACAATGTGACGAGAGCGATTCATTAATTTCGTGTGCTATGTTTAGATTGCGAGAGATTAAGACTTGGTTGTCGTGTTAAGAGACGCAAGAATTAGGAATTGGATGAAATTAGTGGTGAGCTTCCATTTAGCTACTGTTTCAAAGTTAATCACGCACTTGGGTTGTGTTTGCCAACATAAGCTTGTCTTCGTCATTTACGACATGAATTCGGCAAGAAGGTTAGTTGTTGTGGGACGTTACATAATGTTTCAAAACTAGAGCATGTTTGCGTGTATATGCTTCTATAGTTCTTCACATATGTATGATAGCTATAAAACTCCGCATGTTTGCATTTCTGCATATAGAGACTCAATAAGACATCATTCATGTATAGCCGGAGCATGTTTGCGATGTATAGGACAACTACAACCTTGGATTCGATTCGAAATATATAATTGAATCGAAACTATATAGGTCACTTGTCAACCATAATCGAAACTGGAGCTTGTTTGCATATCTGCATACATAGGATAGTGATGAACCTCCGCATGTTTGCATATTCTACAACATGTTTGCTTACTGAGTATGTTTGCATCTTTTGCAATTATGAGGTGTACAATAACGAGATGACCATATCAAGACAATGTGTATATGCTTCATAGTACAACATCTTCCGAATGTATATGATACATACATGTTAGGAGCATGTTTGCATCTTTTGGACATGTTTGCATCTCTGGAGTATGTTCGTACCTTTTGGAACATGTTTGCATCTCTTGGAGCATGGTTGCATCTTACGCATTATAATGACCTCTAGTCCTAATGACGGATTAGTAGGGACTATTACTTGAAACAGTTTAAGAGACATGAAAGATAATTGATTACAGACTTGTGAGACATATATCAATAAACTAGGAAACTTAACCATTAGATATAAGGTCGATAATTTACATGTGAGGCGAGACCAAGATCTTTATCAAAAGGGTTCAATTGATCCGGTATTTAATAGTCAACTTCAAAACATAACTTAGTGTTCTTTGCGGGAAAAACATGTGAATACACATATGATGATGTGTAGTCAGGTTCTACTTATCGCGACAAAAGGTTCCCTCAACACACCTCCATCCATCATCACCAACTCGCACATTTAAAACAAACACGGTGAGTACAAGAATCACTCGGTGGACTCATGCCAAAACATTTTATCAACTTTAAATTACACTTGCCCATCACGTAAGACACAGGGTTTTATTTGGAAAGGCTCTTACTAAACATTTTCATCATTTCATAAACATTGTCGGCGGACATATTTCCTTGTATGTATGATCCATATCCTTTTTCCTCATATCACATCATCTTACGCCGTAAGTAGGCCTCCTTCCAGACGTGTGACCCGAGAATTATCCTTTCGCACATACCCTAAGTGTACACGTTAACCCTAGCGAGAATTGACCCTCGCATAGGATCCGAATTGATTTTCATTCATAAGTTGGTAGCGAACCAACAACATTCATTATCATTCATGGATATGATACATACATAAAACATAAACATTTGGGCGGTAATTAAATAAAACATTTCATCATCATTTCTTGAAATAATGCATCGTAAATAAAACATTTGATAAACATTTTATCTTTGATGAGTAAAGTAAAGCCCACCATGCGTATGTTCCTTACAGACTTTCCTTAACGTCAACGATCAAAATCGTCCACCTTACGTGAAACTAATTTAGTATGTCGGTCATTTTGAGGGCGTCAAAGTCTAATAGCTTTGATAACCTTCTAAAATAATACTGCATCTTCTAACTAATTTAGTACGTCTTTTCATCGAACATCTTAACTTATAACTTTCGTATTCGATGAGAGCGAAATATGATTTATGGCCTCATATTAATCATTTAGGTCAAACGTCGAACTTATACTAACTCTTTTGATAAAATGATTTCAATTATGAAATCGTTTCCTATAAAAGAGATATTCTTATATTTCTAATACGTCTTACGTATTAGTGTATTTATTCAACATATACCATATTTCTATTAGCGTAAACATAACATTGATCACATACTAACGTATTTCATACGTTTAGATTTTAGTCAACGTTTTTACTTTTAATAACATATATTTGAATTATTCACATATATATCAATAATTTTCATATAAATCGATTTTCAATCGATTTCTAATCATATTATTATAAGTTTCGATCCTTCATGCTAATCAACAATCATAATCGATATTTTACCTAAGTATGACCTAACTTGTATAATACATATCATTCTTCACATCTTCGTCGTTTAACACAACGTTTCGACATTAACATAGTATACCTCATTTAAAATTCACATAAATTCATAGTATGACTAAAACATATTTTTAGAACATAATATGTGATTATACATGATAAAATAAATTTAAAACTTTAAAATCCTATCACATAAGCTACCTTTTGTTTTATTTTAAAACTTTTCCAAAAATTCCATAAAATATTATATTAGCATAGGATCAATAATATGTAAAACATTGATCATAGAAAAATTGTACATCATCTTATTATACACTATAGTTTTCGTACTTTTAATAAACATATCAAACATTTTTCAAAAATTCCAATTAAATCACACAACACATAATCATCATCATGTATTATCAATATAACATAATTTCCAACTTTCACAAATCATACACTAACATACCTTATAACTATGAAATTTTCAACTTGACTTAGGTACAATTAATTTTCTAAAATTCCAATAAATTCATACAACACTATATTATGAATCTACATCACTAATATGCTATAATATCATTCAACCATGAATCATATATCAACATAATATTTTTCTATAATTTTGGTAATTTCACAAACATATACTAATATTTTTCAAAATTCTAAATAAATTCATATAAGCTTATTTATTACCATAGATCATTAATCCATGCTCAAAACAACAAATAAAAATCATTTCCAATATCATATGTACACTACATGTATTCGGTCACTTCATGAAATTTTTATACATGCTCAACTTTGTACTAAATTCATAATATATGCTCATATACATCATATAAACATATTTAATAATCAACCAAACATTATAACAATATTTTCGATTTTTCATCATAAATAACATAAGTGCATATCATGAGATCTAATGGATGGATTTAAAATTTAAGCATGTAATACAAAGCTCGTACATTTCTAATCTTTTAATCGTCGATTTTCAACGAAACGTTTTCTACCTAAGATTTGAGAAAGAAATTGAAGGAACTCTCTTTTCTTTTCTCTCAAGCCTCTCGGTTCTTCAAGTGCCAAAATGGAAGAAATTATGGCCTTATACTTTATATATACTAATATCCCACTTGTTTACACTTAACACATAAAATGACAACCTAATACTTTACAACTCATGCAAAGTTTTCGCCCACTTGTGTGGTTTAGAGACAAATTTTATTTATCACATCACACTTTATTATGTCACACCTATCATATAATTAATACACCTACATATCACTTTCAATCAATTTGCAAAATCCTTCATTTATTCAATGTATGTTTCGCCAACTCATGAATAAAATGCTTCCCACTTGTGTTTTAATAATTCAATTCATTAATGATCATATTATAACATATAAGAATTAATTATATGATAATTTCAAAGAGTAACTATCACTATCATGAAATAATGAAAATTTAATTCTTTGTACACATATATATATAAGTTTCGCCATCTCATATAGTATAGGACAAAATTTATATTTTTTCATGCTAATACATCATCTTATCTCATAATCAATACATATCAATTTCATTCTCATAATTATCAAAGAATTAAGAAAATTCATCACTTTAATACATACATATACATATATATATATATATATATATATATATATATATATATATATATATATATATATATTATCTATCACATAAAATAAAGAGATAAATTTTATTTTGTCTTACACTATATTCATGAATCATATGTGTCATTATCAATCATAATCCATTATTAATACCTTAGGAAAATATCAATTTGAAAAGTCGAATATTATACACTTTTCAACATGTTCACACTGATCACACACATGATTTTCGGTCCTTATAGCATAAGTGTGAGACAAATTTTATTTTACACTAAGATCAAGAATTCGTATCACTATCATGACATCACTTTCACACATAAGCTTTGAATTTTCTATATTTCTCTCAATTTATTCAACATTTTCGCCCTATAGTACAAAGGCATCCCACTTGCACAATGATAAAACACCAGATTATCTCTTAAAATATCTCATTAACATAATTATTACATAACATCATCAATTGGATAGTAATTTAATTCATTTCACACTTAATAACCATATTTTGAAACATATATAGCAATAATGCTATACCTTTTATTTTCTTACAACATATAGCTAATATATAGCTATGTGACATATTATAAGTCCTAGATGATAAATTAAATCATAGGAAAAATAATTAAAATTATCCCATGTCACAAACCCTAATTTTCGAACACTAAATCGAAAATAGGAATAAATTATTCCTCTTTTATTCCTTAATTCCTCTAACATTATTTTAATAGAGGATTATATAAAAATAATGCTCTTATCACATAAAATAATCATAGGAATTTAGATATTGTAATTCCTTAATCGTTAGACTAAGATTTGAATCGCTCTAAACGTTAATAATCGAATCATCTCAAAGCTCATAATAAAGTCGTAATCATTTTATTCATTCATTTCGTTAATAAGGAATTTAATTCTAAGCTTGACAATTATAAAAATAACGTAAGATTAACTTTCACATTTAATCGACGTTAGAATAATGCTTTCAAGGAATAATATAAACTATATTCCTTAATTAACTAATCATTAGTGAATATGATATAAGAATCCTCGTATCATAGATAGTCAAAATCAATATTCGATAAGTTACTATCTCAATATCGAGACGAAACCCTAATTTATGATTTTATTATCGTAATTAAGCTTTAAAACTTGGGATATTACATGCATATAGACAACAACTTTTCAATTGTGTTGTGAATAAATTTCAGGTATGGACACGGTAGTAGTGATATAGGCGTGGTAGGGTTAACAAATCGAAAAAGACAAGGCTTGTTGGTCGCAACAAGAGGTTGATCCTTATAATGACTTTGAAAGAACTAGTTGCACACGGATGGAAATCCGATAATGGGTTTAGAGCGGTACTTGAATAAGCTAGAAGATGCAATGAATAAGAAATTTCAAGAACAGATTTAAAGGGAATGCCTCATATCAATTGCCGAGTACTTGGAAGAAGAACTACTATTCACTTACCGAAATCTGAGTCGTAGTGGCGTTGACTTCAATTTGAAAGAAAATTATATGATTAACTATGACAACAAGTTATGGGAGCAAATTGTCAAGGTAAACCCGAAAGTTTTTGTACTATATGGGATGGATCAAATGAGAACCCATGTATTTTTAGAAATGAGAACCAATGTCAATCGTAGATCTAGATGCAATCTATGGTGTGTATTATCCTTAATTTATGCGTAATTTATATTTACTTATGCACGAAAATGTCATTAAAGTAATATATACAATTTCGAAATAGTATCCCTACAATCGGTCATGTTGTGTAGTTATCAATAGAATTTTTCCATATCAATTTTTGATTTATTTTTGATAATTGATTTTTTATAACCTCATCTCTACAAATACTTATTGAAAACGTTTTTTATGTATCTTGATTTCGTTCCATGGATTCTCCAGTATTTATGCAAATGGATGATAATCAATGCACATCAACTAATATTTTACGATATACAAGATAAGTATTTTCATATCAATGCATAATTTAATACTTGAATGTGCATATACGAAAAATAACATAAGCATTTCACGTGTAATGTATTTTTGACCTTGTGCATTTTATACAATTTCTTATGCGTATTTTTCTACGTAGTATGCACAATCATTATAATCATATGCACAACTACTATTTAGTTATGTGTGTTAATCGTTTCACGTAAATAACCATAGTTGTATCACAATTGTAAGATTTGCGTGCAAAATTCTTATTTGTTATTTTATTTTAAGGTAAAAATATATTTTACGTTAATTATTGTCCAATGTAGTTTTATAAATTTGATACATTTTACGTTAATTATTATTCAAATATAAATTCTCAATTTTATAAGTTTGATTGTTAGTTCTGTTTATTTTGCATAACTACTAGCGATTGAGAATGTGAATGAGGATTAGGCGAAAATCGGGGTTGGACGAATCTTTAAATAGACCTTAATGCCCCTAACACCTTTAAAATCATAAAATAGTATAAAAATAATGAAACTCATTTTTAAGTATGAATTAAATATGATCCATTAGATTAGATTAAATTAAGGTGATGATTAGTTCTTATTTCTTATCTTAGAGGAGTTCTCCTATATATATATATATATATATATATATATATATATATATATAGGTTAGATTATATATATGGTAATATACTTTTTACATGATAGGATTTGAAGTATAGTTAATTATATCACAATTCGTTTGTTTTATATGAATGCTACGTTGATTAAATGCACCTTTAAGCACGCATTTGTTTATATTGGATAACTGTTCGCTTTAGTGTGGGATGCCAATGAGCTTAATGGCTTAAATAAACTTCATATCGTGCAAATCCATCTCAAAAGAAATCTTATATGTCCTTTTTTCGGTTTGATAATAATGCTCGTCTTATGCGTTTAAGTCATGGTCCTTTTGGATGATTGAAAAGAAATATTTGGTAAAAATAGAGTGTGTGAGAGTGAGGATATTTTCGAGCATCAATGAATTACTATATCGGATAACATCGCGGAATTGACGGTGACTATCATGTAGCTTGGAAGATTTATTTACAAATGAAGCGTGGAAAATAGCACGTGTCAAAGTCGAAAGATGAACAACTTCCCAAACAATCAGCCAAGAACGCAGGCGGTAGATGGGTACAAGGTATTTGTGATCTATTTGGAGAGATTAGTCGAATACTGAATGCTAGATTAGAAAACTTGGCGAGTCGCATTGGATATGATTCGATTTGGGTAAAGCGAGGAAGGAAGTGTTTGACCTCTCGGTAAAATCCCGGATTGTCCTGGATGACAAATTCGATGTTTGTGAAATACTTGAACAAAGTTGAAGCGACTTGAGATTTTCATGAGGCTCGATTCTGAGACCACAATATGTCAATGCGTCTTCTTAAATCTAAAGGACGGGTCATCTTCATTCTACTTCATGTATAATCTTATTGCACTTTGTTGCCTTTGTATGACTTTGTTTGACGTAATCCCAGGCTTATTTTGTACTAGTGATATGATGGGATCGTATGTAATAGGTTTGATCTAACATCTATATTGTTGTCTTTATATATGACTCTATGAAAAGGTTTTGTACATATTATATCTACAATTTGTGATCTTACAGTGTTTGGGTGCATAGCTTATTGAAACATATTTACATATATAATAAAGTAAAATATTTTAAAATAAAATAAAATTATTTCTATTTATAGTATACTTCAATTATAATGATTTTGTTACTTATATATATTTATATAATATATAAACATAATTATATTTTACAAAAAAGAAAATTAGTGTTTATAGCTTTTGGGTTATTATTTTATATTGCTATTTTTTTTATTTTGTTACACATTAATATAAATGGAAATAGTTGCAAAATATGATTTAGTTATTATAGACATACTTTTTATATTGATAATATTCGAATTGTATAAATAAATAATTATATATATATCCTTTGGTTCTTGAAGTAATTATTATATATTTTTAACACAATATTTATTTTTCATAATATTTATTTGTAGACTTTGCTCTAAAATGAATGTTATATCTATTTTAGTGTGATATTTGTTATTTTAAATCTATTATTAGCATTAAAGATTAAAATTAGAATTATTTAGTTAAAATTAATGTTATAAACTTGAATATTTAGTTAAAATTAATGTTACAAACTTCAATATCGAATTAATTTTAAAATCAATGTCGCAATATTTTTATGTATATATATAATTAGTTTAGTAACTTGAAATGATTATAACTTGTTAATATTAAATTTATTTTCTACAAACATACATCAAATTAATTTTATAGTACTAAATCTTTATTTAAAATGCACAATGCATGTATTTTCTAAAACAAAGTAAGACACAATTAAAAAGAATAAAAGAAAAAGAAGAATTCCTAAAAGATTATGTTTTTCTTAAAAGAAAAGAGAAATAATATTTTGCACAATTTATTGAGATTGACTTATAAATTTAGGCGATCAAATATTTTGGCTATACTTAAACTTTTATATTGGATGAGTCAATGTACCTATTTAAACATTATTTGTTTGTTTATAATAAATAATTAAATTAACATAACAAATTAAAGTCATAACATAAATCTCAATAATAAAAAATAGATAAATAATCATTACAATTATAAGAAATGGAATTAACGTATTTGTTACGTAAAATAACGAAAATTGATAATAATTTTAGTACATCATTTTGAAAGATTTCTCGAACATTGTTTCGTACCACATAATTCTTTATAAGATGATAGTAACATTGTTTAGTAAACATAATAAGACATGACATGGTGTCTCATATTTAAAGATAAAACATAGTACATAGCAATTAAAATGAGGATTTTAATTGTTATTGACATCATCTAAACATAATACGACTCCTACATTAGCGCATGCTTAATAATGTAGTTATTTGAATGGATTACTCCACCACTTGCTTGGTGTTGACGATGCACGGATCTCGAGCCTCACATTCGAAGGCTTCGACTCTTTATCCTTATACATTCTGGAAGGCATTTGTTAATGGAAATTGGGAAATAGATCCATCCATACCTTCTTACGTAAAGTAATGTCCTCTATTGTTGGTTGACTCCATATCCATTGGCGAGTCATCAAACAACCTCCTTCTCGATTTTCTGCATGATTTGGAATTGGAGCGTTATTTCTTCATCGAGAGAAACAACAATTGTTGCGTTCTTTTTCGATTCCGGCTTGTGTTGTGTCACTAATAACAATCACTGTGTTGTCATCCTCCCGCTTAATGAATCGTGACCAAACAATATTGCGAGCTTGTCAAACTCGGGCTCTCCATTATGGAAATATGCTTATGCAAATAAGTTTATCTGCCATAATGTTGTTATAATATCAAATATGCACAACAATCTCATTCAGAATGTGAATTGGATTAAGCTCTTCCTTGAATATCTTCTTCCATATTTTTCGTCCGCCATGATGTAGTTCGTGAAGATCCCAATGAGTCCGTGGGCGTCAATTATTTGTTTGAACGTCACGATAATGGTTCTCTAGATTTCTTTCCATTCGTAAACATCGTCCCAACTCAAGCTATACCCGAACGTTTCATTATGACTCTTTGTGCCGTAAGCAATGAATCGGTAGATGTATGCGCTTTCCATTACCAAAGTTCATTGTCTGAATAATTGAGGATATGAATCGCATCCATTTCCTGTCCATTTACATATATAAAAAGTATTTTGGAGGAATTTGTATTTTTTGCAACTTGGACAGAAGCGAGAGGATTCAATATGTGCATCTTCTTGCATATAACAATGCGGTGTTATATAAAGATATAAAGTGAACTCATTCATTTATCATATTTGGAATTATTTTAAATTAAAAAGGTCCACTATGTAATTATTTGTAGGCATCTGAGGTACATTGATAAAAATTTAAAATGCTTTTACTATGCATGGTCAAACATGCATTGGTACTATCTTACCGACACCTTTATAAAAGTTTTTGCTCACAATTATACATTACCCATGTTATCTCTTTGCACACATGTCCCACTTTTTGTTTGTGCTCTGAGAGAATGCTTGTGCAGGTGATAAGTCACACACTATATGTTTGCTAGTATATTGAATGAAACATCATTCACGTAACATTCAAACAAATAATATAAAAGTGATGTCAATAATTAATATCAAAGATATGGTTCACAATACCAAACAACTATCTATAAACATAAATAATTCATAACACCATACTCAAGCATACATAATAGTGGGACTCTACCATTAGTCAATTCAAAATCTTGGCACACAAAGACATATTATAGTAATTTACCAAGGATAACTCCAAACAATATCAAAACAATTGACATGAACATAAATGCAATATAAACTTGAGATCGCTCCTCAAATGCATGGGATGATATTGGAATCCGTATGCCATCTGTTGCTAGGCTAGTTGATGGTAGTGGAGTTGCCCTAGTTTGGTGGGATAAGCTGATTCAATACGTGCTTGGGAATGTACCGAAGGATGACTTGAATGGAACTCATCACACCATAAGAAATATTGGGCATGTTTGATATTTGGAACTTGTAATAATAGCGTCCAGATGCATGGCCTCCTTTCCGACACTTCAAGATCATCTTTCCTCTACCATACCGACATTCGGGAATGAGGTCCATGTATTAATAGTCGGACAAATAATATTAGTTCATATTGATGAAAATTATTAGATATGGATACGATTCAAATAATATCAATTGTAAAAGCAAAACATTTTAAGAACAAGACTTGAAAATATATAACACATAATAGCAAATGTTCGAAATAAAAAATGACTAACTATAATGAAATATGGTTCCCAATAATGTCAAGTTCATTTAAATATGAAGTAATATTTGTTTTACACATTCCACACATAACACCATACACTCAAACATGTTTACAAACTTGGGTTGAATGACATCAATGTAAGCATATACACATTATATTTGCCACATTGAATGTGTTATGCATCTCTCATTTCATTCCATTCAACACTTATTTCAACCGCATCCACAAAATCATCATCTTCGTTTTGTTCTTCATTTTCAATATCGGTTGGAAGAGAAGATGAGTTGTTCGATGGGATCAACAATCATCCGCACCTTATGAAGTTGTGGATCAAGAAAGAATCCATTATAAGTCTATTTTGGATCTTCACGGATAGTACATAGGACTCCTAAATATTCCCACCGCATCTTCATGATGCCAAGCACTCAATAACATTTCGGCTTTAGTGTGCCTCATATTAAACATTTCAAGACATTTTGAGGTCTTGCGCTCTCGGACCCCATTCCTTCAAGTGGTACCTAACACCTCTATAGGGAGATAAAAACTTTCAATTTGCATACCCATTGTCGCACAAAAAGTAGTTCCTAACATGACACATAAATAGTGATAATGAAACAACACATACTATATACCCAAACTTAACGTAAATATAAACAAAGCGATAATAATTTTACTAAGTATTTTATACCCTTGGAACTTTCAAACCATGCACCCTATTAATGCATCTCATAATACCTAGAATCAGGTAGATCTAATCACCCACTTTTCTAACACGAAACTGCAAGTATAAAGGTAAGTCGAGTATCGTATCCAGTGGATTGTAATACGAAACACAGGAGCTAACTCAACAATAATTCATCATTATTCAAGAACGATTTGGTTTGATAAAGTTTTAGGGCTTTAAATATTAAATCAAAGCCAAAGGTCACAAAGCAAAAATAACGAAAACAATAAACACTCAAGAGAAATATAAGATAGAAAGACTAACCCAGGGATGCATTAATCCTACCCACAACGTATGTTTATCCGCTCCTATTAACCAATTTTAATCTAGATAAGATGGAAAATCACATATGTAACCAGCAATTTCGATTCACACAATTGTGGCGTTGATTACTAATTTTCCCTATTATCATTCGTCTCAGGTGAAAATAAGTAATCCAAAGGATCACAAATAATATGCTTCCTACGAATGTTCCTATCTCACTACGACTCAAGGCTTATTCAGTATTATGCATTCAAGATCGATTGACAATTAAAACGGTTAAGTAATTAGCGACAACTAGATATGCATCAAGATTGATTAGAAATCAACATATATAATTAAGCACCAAGAACCATAAATCAATGCCGGAAGGTAAATAACAATAGCGGAATCACAACATTTAGGATAGAATCATGCAAACCAGAGTTAGAACGAATTTAGCTAGACATAATAACGAAATAAAATGCGAAATACTCATAGAAATAGGAATTAAATAGATAAAACCCGTAGTGTAGCGTCGGAAGAACAATCGTTGGTTTCGTATCCCAACCTCACGAAAAGATAAAACACGGAAATTGTTCGGACAAAAGCATTCAACAACGACAATACGTAAAACTAGTGCGAACAATGCAAAACTAATGCTAGATGGTTCTAAATCAAAGCTAGAGTGCAAAAATGAAAGAACGATAAAAGTGCAGGAGGTTTGGGGCGCGAGGCGGCTATGCCTATTTATAGACAAAGGGTAAAACCCAATTTCGGCTCATCCGCTACCTTCGTCGAGCTCATGATCGTGAGCTCGGTCGCTAAATATCTTCGCTGCGTCTTCTTTGGCTTGCGGCAGGACTTGCGGCGCTAGGTGAGCTCGACACGCTCGCGATCGCTAGCCATGGTCGCGAAATCGGCGGGTTTTCTTGGAGGCATCTCGTGGTCGCTTCGCGGTCGCGTGGTGTGATCGCGTCGTATGGTTTTCTCGCGCCAACCTAGCGGTTGCTAGGTCGGTCGCGAACATCATCCGCGCCGATCTTGATTTGCGTCAGGCTAGCGGTCGCGAAGGTGGCGCTAGCCTGTTTTGCCCTTCTTTTCTTTGCTTCGTTCCATGCTTGATTATCATCTTATAAGCCTACAAAACATCAAAGAGAAACCCAAGAGATCTTCCAAAGATATATAAAAGCATTAAGATCCGATACATAAACGCATTAATAGATCTAAAATCATCTTAAAATATCAACAATAAGCGTGTAAGCGCGTTTATCAAACCCCAAACTTGAAGCATTGTTTGTCCTCAAACAAAAAAAACAAAACAAACAAAAGAAAGAAAGACACAACGAAGATCAACGGCGTCAGAAAGGTGATTACCATAATCAAGCCTCGAAATAATTTAAAGCTCAAAACATTAGCGCACATGCGACATTAGTCAACTCGACAATTACAACCATTGAAAGCAAAAATCTCATTCAATTCAACCTCACAACGGCATGTGTGTAAGATATAGGATACACTCAAACTCATAATGAAATTAAGGGCGTGTATATACTCACGGATCAATGCATGCAAAATCTTACCATAGGCTTACCGTTTCTCTAATATCTCACCACATCAAATGCTTCAAATTAGGATAAAGGTCTTTTCATAGGTTGTAATGTAGGCACATTGGTTAAGGTAGGTTGATATATGGTTAAGTGACTTAAACTTTACTCCAAGCACCCCATTCATACTTTCGACTCATATGGACTTTGTCCATTTCCTTCTTTCCAACATGCTAATTAAAGTTCATGCATACTCAGATACCAATCTTGTGCTCATCAAATCCTTTATGCTCACACTAGTCACAAAATAATTTTCTTTTGCATCTTTTATTTTATTTTTTGTAATAGAGTTTATATGGTCTATTCTTTTCAACAGAGTGCAACCCCAACACACGTATCTTTCTATCTCTTATCCCAACTTAATATATCAAAACCACTTTTACTCCCTTAATTCCCATATCCATCCTCACCTCCTATCATCCGGTTAACGAAAAAATAAAGTCTAATAAAGGCTCAAAGAAGGCGACAAACGGTATATATCATAGGGTTAGTGTATGGGTAAATATGGTTGACAAAGATGGCCTTTATCCTTTCCATATTCAAAATACATATTGCGGTCTCAACACGTAACATCGACAAGTTCTAGAAGATGATTACATGCACGATATCACACAATTAAAAGCGTATCTAGATGTTTATACGATGAAGCTCAAGTCTCACGGTTTTAAACAAATGGTGAAATACAACAAGCTAAGCAATCTCAAGTCATTCATCGTCATTTTCTAACATATCATGTGCACTATCAACATATATTTCAAAATTCTATCATCATTGGCCACATGGATTAACACATTTCACTTAACTCGTTGATCGGCACGACAACAAAAACAAAACACGACAAAAGCCCCAAAGCATAACAACTTTACAAGAAAACATAAAAACATAAACGGACTCTCCCAACCAAACTCGACCACTCTCCCAAACTTATTGTGAACATGTGTGAAATGGAGGCAATAAGGTTTGCGAAAGAGTAGTTGGGAGAGAACCTCGTATGCCGCACTACTCCGGCGGATAGAATCCTCGCCACTAATCCCCTCCATCATCTCCATCATTTGTCTTTGGTGCTCTTGATGTGCTTGGTGTTGGGCGAGGGCTTGTTGTTGTTCAAATTGGGCTCTGTTGGGCAAAATGGATGTCGGGCCGTCATGTGGTCAAGACGACCATCTATGCGATCAAACGCTCGGAAATCTCGGGGTTGCCTTGAAGGGGTTGTGGGTGTAGTGCACCGCTGTCCGGCGCCTCTCATTGCCGCTGCTTTGCCGCCCTCGATTTTCCCGCATGCGTGGTGAACATGTGCGTTCAGTTCAATTGGAATCCGTGGCCTAAATCCACTTAACGGGTGAGCTACGTGGGCGGGAAATATAGATTGGTGTGCTTGTCGTATAGCGACGAGGTGCGCTCGGTGTCTCTTAGAACGTCGGGCGTATAGGCGAGCTTGTTTAGGAAAATATCTTGAGAGAAAGGACTCTCACGAATCGTTACCCCAAAAATCGACAATGGGGTAATGAATCCCCTATGCATATCCGTGTGTTCCCAAAACCTCGGCTTCCATCTAGAAGTCTTGTCGAAACATGCCGCATGCATCTTTTGGTTCATCGCAGCCCCAATCAAGAGACTCATGTCATGTGAAAGGACTATTCCGACATTCTGCGCCATGTATGGTGAAGTAGCGGCGGTGAAAGTAGCAACCTTGGATTCCGTAGGAACGGCCTTGCTCTGGAGGCGTCATAGTGTGGGTTACGCTGAGAGATGTGTCCACGAACAATGGCCACACATTCTTTGGCGAGGTCTCTAGATCCACGATGTATTGACCTCGGGATGGCCATTGATGATACCATTCAATTCATCCACCGAGAGTTGGCGGGCTCGTTGTCTATCCGGAATGTGATATAGTCCGCGACCACTGCGTCTTGTGTACTCGGATGGTCGAAAGGAATTCTAGAGTGAGGATCCGGTCGAGTAGTTGGTCGTGATAATAGAATATAAACCCCTCTCGCTACATCGATCCATATCATCTCAATGCAGTGTTGAGTGCCTTCATGACTCAATCTCCTCAACGATCCCTGGAGGGATTTGGCGATCGGACCCCAAAATTCTCGAGATGGAACTCATCATGTGACTACGTGAAGAAGAGCGACCTCTTGTCCTGCGTTTGTGTCCGGAAGCACGCGACATAATGTACTAAAAGATTTCAAAGTTAGCGCACGTCTTATTAATAAAATCAAAGCAAGCGTCAACCCAATAAGAGTTCCCCAAACTTGACGTAAGAAAACTCCCCCATACTAACATATGATTTTTATAAGGAAAACAAGGGAGAGAACACACACAACTCAAAACGCGTGGAAAGCGCGTGCAGGCGGCTCGCGGTCGCGAGGATCACCTCGCGCCGTAAAGAAGCTCGCTAACTGCAGCGTCGAGACACTCGCGGCAAGCCTGTGGCTGGAGCCGTCGCAGCGCTTGTACAAAAAGTTTATGCAATTTTTCAAAATTCCAACCCAAAGCAACAATGTAGGCAAATTAAACCAACAATATACATCTATGAACATCAATAGACCTAACATTGGAACAAACATGCTCAAACACCAAGTAAATTTAGCATTATAAGCCCTAGTTCCTAAATCTTAAATAACCCACAACAAGAAGATATGATAGACAAACCCTTCTAAATCATGCTAAAAGCGTAAATCCAAGAAGAATTAAGGAAATGTAGCATACCTTGAGTGGATTTGACGTCAAAAACAAGAAATTTGAGAAAAATGTGTGTTGGGTGCTTGAGAGGATTGGTGTTGAAAAACGTGTGTGTGTGTGCAAAATGAAATGGGGTAAAATTTAGGCAAAGATGCGGGTTGGCGTGGCAGTCGGGTCGGGTTATGCAGCTGACGCGATCGCTCATGATGCTGAACTTTGGGACACGAACACAACCAACAAGACACGACACAAAACAAACAAAACAAGCAAAAACGTCAAAAATAAAGCATGTAAAATGTTGGGTTACCTTCCAAGATGCTAGATTTTTAGTCGCTAGCTCGACGTTACCTCTCATCATGGTTCGTTGAGCTTAGTCACCTTGACAGCGGTCGAGTGTGACTTGAAGTAGGATTTGAGGTATTGGCCGTTCACCTTAAAAATATTTCCACTCGAGTCAAGTAGTTCATAGCTCCCATTGGCATGTGCTCGGTAGAGCGTGTATGGCCCGACCATCTCGATTTCAACTTTCGGGAAGAGTCGGTCGAGCATTATAAAGCAAAACTTCATTACCCGACAAGAATCCTTTGGGACGTATGAGAAGGTCGTGGAATTTACGGGCTCGTTCCTGTAGATCCGGGAGTTCTCGAACGCTGTCCTCCATTTATCGAGCTTCAACAATTGGTCAACTCTCATCAAGCCGGCCTCTTTAAAATCCATGTTGATTCTCCTGTGGCCCAATAAGCTTTGTGTTCCAATTCAACCGACAAATGATAAGATTTCCCAAATACCTTGATATGGAGATAGACCTATAGGTGCTTTGTAGGCGTCCGGTAGGCCCAAAGAGCATCAACCAATTGCTTGGCCCAATCCTTCCTATTAACAACCGATTTCTCCAAAATTTTCTTTATCTCTCGGTTGGCGAGCTCATCTTGCCCATTCGCTGGATGATATGGGATGGTGACTCTATGCTTCACGCCATACTTAGCTAGGACATTGCCTAGCCACTTGTTGTTGAAATCGATCCACCATCAGATCAATGCCCCGCACTCAAATCGAGTAAGAATATTCTTGTGGAGAAACTTGATCACTACCTTGGAGTCGTTGGTGTGGGAATCCCTCCACCTATCGTGAAACATACTCCACAGAAGCAAAATGTCGTGTAACCACAAGACATGGGAAATGACCCATAAAGTCAATTCCCCACATCAAATAATTCCACTTCCATGATGCTCTTCTATGGCATCTCGTCTTTCTTGGTGACGTTTTCGTTCTTTGACAACTGTCACAACTCTTGATGAAAGCTTGGCAATCCTTGAAGATCAAAGGCCAATAAAATCCACTTTGGCAAACCTTTGCCGTCGTCTTGCCGCAAAATGTCCTCCATTTAAAGAACTATGGCACTCGTGGATTATGCTCTCCCTTCTATTTGGGGAACACAAGCGTATCGAGCCATCGGCACATCGGCGGTAGAGATGGGGATCATCCCAATAATAAAACTTGACATCGTGGAGAAACTTCTTTTTCGATGATGACGCACGACGGAGGTAAACTCAATGACCAAGTAGTTCACAAAATTGCGTACCATGGTGTATGATCAATGATGCTCAATATGTGCTCGTCGGAAGTTTTCCTGATCCCAATCCTCTTGTCTTCTCCCGGTGCTTCTCTAATCTCGATAAGTGGTCGCAACCACATTCTCGCAACCTTTTCTATCTTTAATCTCCATGTCGAACTCTTGAAGAAGGAGGATCCACCTCACCAATCTCGGCTTCAATCCTTCTTGTTGAGCAGATGACGAATGGGGCATGATCGGTGTGGACAATAGTGTGGTGCCACCAAATAAGGTCTAAACTTATCAAAAGCATAGACCATAGCAAGTAATTCCTTCTCGGTGGTGGTGTAGTTCATTTGCGAGTCGAGCGTCTTACTTGCATAATAGATGACTCGGAAAAGCTTGTCTCGTTTTGCCCCAACCACGCTCCCTGCCCAATCGCATCGCACATCCTCAAACGGTTGACTCAATCTGGTGATACCAAACGGGGTCGATATCGGGCTAGCTTCAATTGCTCAAAGCGTCCCAAACACTCACTCGTGAACACGAACTCGTATCTTTCTCGAGCGTCCACAGGGTGGCTTCGTGATTCTGAGAAGTCCTTGATGAATCTTCTATAAAGCCCGCATGACCAGAAAACTCTTCACGGATTTGACATTTATGGGAGGAGGTAGTTTCTCGATTGCTACTATCTTTGCTCGATCCACTTCCAAACCTTTGCCGAGACTTTGTGGCCAAGCACCACCTTCCTTTACCATGAAATGGCACTTCTCCCAATTGAAACAAGATTCGTCTCACATCCTGTAGCACTTGGGATAGATTGTGAGACAATGGTCGAACGAAGAACCAAACACCGAAAAGTCGTCCATGAAAACTTCCATAATGTTTTCAATCAACCCATGGAAGATGGACATCATGCATCTTTGGGCGTGGTGGAGCATTGCACAATCAACGGCATTCTTCTATAAGCAAAAACTCCATAAGCACGTGAACGCCGTCTTGTCGATCTTGAGGCGATGGCAATCTGATTGTACCGAATATCCATCCGTAAAATAATAGAACTCATAACCCGCCCGTGTCAACATCCGATCAATGAAGGCGAGGGAAATGGTATTTCCTGTGGTGCGTCGAGCACGATAGTCAATGCATACTCGCCATCTGTCACGAGTCTTGTTGCCACAAGCTCGTTCTTCTTCTCGATCACGTGATACCCCTTTTCTTGATACCACTTAAGTGGGCTAATCCACTCGCTCGATATAGCAAAGATCATGCATGCATCTAATAACTTGAGGACTTCCCCTCACGACCTCTTACATTGCGGATTCGGCGCGTTGAGGTTACACCTTCGCTTATACTCATTCTCTAACAGGATCCGGTGCATGCAAATCGAAGGGCTAACCCTTTGATATCGAAATAGTCCACCCAATCGCGACTTATATTGTTTCAGACAACCATCGGTTCGTGACTTCATAATTAAAGCGAAGATACTATCACGGCACGTCTCGCTCGCCTATAAAGGCATCTTGAAGGTGGTCGCAGCTCCTTCAACTCAACTTGGGTGTGGCATCTTTCTTTGCCACCACGTCATCCTCTCCTCCAATCGGCTTCCTCACGCTCTAAATAAGTCGACTCCGGGAGGGCCTGACTTCATCGATGGACTCAAGATACTCTAAGATCTCATCACACGCCTCATCGAGGTCCGAGGTGAGAAAATCGAGTTAATGCAAAACTCCACGGATCGGATGCGAAATTGAGTGGGCGGCAGTTGCTCGATAACCCGACGAGTCCATCGTCTTCTCTTAGGTTGCTTCATCGCGTCATAAATAGAGATTTTCATCTCCTCATCGTTGACCACGCGTGAGATCCCCATCTTGCCGCGATCGTGCTCGCGGTAGCTAAGGCGGTCTCCCAAGAATAAGGCGTGTTCCCATCCTCCGCATGTCGAGAACCACGAAATCTTTGGAAAGATGAAATCTTGAACTTTCACAAGCACGTCCTCCACTATCCCTTTCGGATATGTCACGATGTTCGCCATCCGGAGAGCAATGGTGGTCGGCTTAATCTCTCAATCTCCAATCTATTGAAAATGGACAACGACATCAAATTGATGCTTGCCCTAAATCACAGTAACCTTGGAGAATGTCGTCCTCCAATGACACATGCTATAGTGAAGGCCGAATCTCTTGCTTGACGGCAACTTTCTGCAACAACACGACTCTTGAGACAGTTTATCGTCTGAATTTCCCAACTTCTTATTGCCACAACATCTTTCAAGAACTTCACGTATCCGGCATGTCTCGGAGTGCATCAAGTAAAGGAATATTGATGTGTACCTTTGAAACATCTCCATAAATCGGCGCTTCTCATCGTCTTGGGCAGCTAACCGACTTGGAAGCGGAATCGGGCGTATCGTCGGATAACTCTTCCTGGGCTGCCTCGTCATCCTCAGGCGCGTGTGCGATCACTAGGCGTTGGGCTGCATCGATTCTTCTTCACGGTCGAGCTCGCGTGGCCGCGTTCTTCGTCAACTCTCGCCGATTTCGTGGGCGTCTTTTTCCTAAGATAGTGGGTCTCTCGCGAGTGCCTGAACACTTGGCTGATTCCTGGCCGAGCTCGTGGTCGTGAGCTCGTCGCGAGTTTGTGCCCGTTTGCCGTTCTTCCGTGTGGTTCGATAAGCTCGCCACCTCAATTGAATGACATTACGTGATTTTTAGGGTTTACCTCGATTACTCGAAAATTGCCCGACTTGTGTTCCCGTTACTGTGCGGCTATTGACTTATTTATTCTCCATCATCTTCATATGCTTCCCATAGCCGTCACGGTGGACTCGATGATTTATCTTCGCGGTATTGCTTATGAATTACGATTCGTGCCAATTGTTGGTTGCTCACAACCAAGCTGCTGATCATGTCCTCTAGACTCGGCCTCGTCTCTTGAATCACTCCATTCGATCGAGAAACACGGAGGCTGTTGAAAATTGTGGGGTTGGCATAGAGAAATTAGTATGATTTCGTTATTTGGATTGTATGCGATTCCCGTGATGGTTCCTCCGATTGATGTAATTCACGTCCTCAACCTCATTCATATCGACTCAGTAGCATTTATCCGAGCCACCCCATTTGCTTTCCTTTCCTTCTCGACGACTTCTGAAGGGTGAAGCCTCCATCAGTTATCGTACTTAGCATCGCCTTGACGGTGGTCGCTTTCACACAGTGTCTCCCATGGCCATTGATAGCTATTTGCGACCATCTTCTCTAGAATCCTGCTAGTATCTTCCACACGCTCGGTTCAACAAGCATCCTCCTGCTGATGCATCCACTACCTCCTCATGTGAGGTGTCATCCCACTATAAAGCGTGATGCCTTCTAGAAAATCCATGTTCGGAACTTTCTCGAAGCCCCAAACCTTTCCATCGAATAATGACTCATCTCTAACGGGAGAAATGAGTGTTTGGTATGATTTTTGATGATTCTTGGTATTGTTTTACATGTCATTTCTATGGTTTGTCCTATTTATGCCGTTGGTTTGATTAATATTTATCGATTCGGACTTACTTCGTTCGTTCGATGTTTTGTAGAAAATGGCATTAAATAGGATGAAATGAATCTGCCAAGGATCAGGTATAATGAAGAGCATCTCGACAGAGTTCATAGGCGGCGATCGCAAATCGAGTTCAACGAGAAGAAGCGGGCGAAGCGACAAAGTCGCGCGCGTGCGTCTGCTGGCCCCGTCGCCCAAGCGCTGTCGCAGCCTTATTCGCCGCCGCCCGTGCCCGTGCCGCGCTTCCAGCGTTGCCTCAGCGCTCACAAGCGTGCGCTCACTAATTTCGAGCGCCAATTCACCGGCTCACTCCACCACCCCGTCGTGAAGCCCGGCCTGGCTCGCATACCCCGGCGCAGCACTCCTGCCCGCGCGCTCACTCCCGGCCGCCCGTAGCAGCCCAACATCGTCGCCTCGTCGGCGCTCGGCATGAGCGCCCTCGATCAGCTCACCTCACGCGGCTGGCGCGGCTCATCTCGCGCGGTTTCAGCGCGTTCAACCAATTTTCAGCGCGCGTTCACCTTGAGCGACTCATTTGTAGCATACTTCCTCAACCGGCGCTCACCCCGCGGCGTTCACTTCTATCTGAATGCATTTTGAGCGCGCCATTCCAAAGCGCTCACTTTCACTAAATATAAATATCTGACGTTAGGTCGAGGGGTCCGCTCTCGGTTTTGTTCTTTCGGCACGCTCTTTCTTCAGATTCTTCCGAGTTCTTCAAGATCGACACAAGCGAGATAATCTTTAGATTTAATTCTGTTTCTTATTTTCATCGAGATTTAGTTAACCAATTTATGTTTTGGGATTTACTGTTCTTTCGGATTAATTTTATAGTTTTATCGTTTGATGGTTTTGTTGGATTCAATTCATAGTGAGATGGATTGGATTTTCATGTTCGTTGATTTACATTGCTTAATGATTTCTTCTTTCGATTAATTCGCTTCTTGGAGAATGATTGATGATTATGTTTTTATTTGCAATTAGATTTAGATTAGGGATTGACAAACCCTATGAATAATATGATTGCATATGCTTATTTACCGCTGATTTATCGCTTCGTAGTTCAACTAGGGATTGACAACCCTGGTTTAGATTTATTGATTTATTAGTATAGCTCGGGATTGACAACCCCAGCTTAGGTTCGCCGCTTATTTTCTCGTATTTCAATTCTGCATGTTCAACCCCGTGGATGTTAGAATGTTTAGGATTTAATTGCTTTACATGCGCAATCACAACAATGGCCCGTTAAGTTTTCCTTGAGAGACTCGTGTTAACTTATCACGCTACGATTACCTCCTCGATTGCGAGTAATTTGAGTGTGTTTTAGCTCGATCAATTTTGGCGCCGTTGCGGAAAACTTTAGGCGTATTGTTTGTGTTGTTTGTTTCTGTGTTTCTTTTTGTTCTGTTTCGTATTTTCTCCCGTGCGTGTGATCTTGTTTTTATTGTTGGTGTCACATAATGCGGGTTACCGAGCGATCGAATGTGGTCAGGTGGGGGAGAAGAAATCAGATTGGGCAAATTCTTCTCCGAAGAAGGAGCCCAATTTGATTTTTCGAGGAATACCCGTGGCTGAGCATCAAGCCTACGATCCCTACCCCGAGCAACAAGCCTATAATCCATATTGGTATCAACCACCTCCACCGCACTATGAGGATCAAGCCTCCAATCCCTCGGGAACAACCGCCTCCGCAACACTATGAGGATCAATCCTACAATGCCTAGGGCAACCACCTCCGCAGAATCCATACCCAGCAGCAGCCACCACCACCTCGAGGTCATCATTTGAGGATTCGCTCACCCAATGGATCTTACTAACAAAATGGATCGCAAACACGTCTCGCGTTGGAGGCAAGCGGGCATGTTCACGACCGCTAAAGAGTCTGCGAATGGAGGAACCTCCAATCCTATCCGACAGTCCGGTCACTTGTTCTAGAAAGTGACCCAATTATTGAGAATTGGGTGGAAGAGACACCAAAAGAGCCGTGCGCCACATGAGGTGGAAAGGAGAAAGATCGAAGTCATGCCTCCCACACCAACCGATCGATCGACGGTCACTTTTCTTGACCCGATTGTTGAGAATGGGGGGAGAGACTCATGATGTGCAACTAGAGGAGGTGAAAACGAGGAAGAGTGGGCAAATGAAGTGAATAGTGATCGAGCTAAAACACACTCAAATTCACTGCAATCGCATCGAGGTAATCGTAGCGTGATAAGTTAACACGAGTCGCCCTCAATGAAAACTATATTATTGTTCGTGTCATGCAGTATTAAATCCTAAACATTCTAATAACAACGGGGTTGAACATGCAAGAATTGAAATACTGAAAAATTAAACAAAATCCTAAGCTGGGTTGTCAATCCCGAGCTAAACTAATAAGAATAAATCAAAACTAGGGGTCATTCAATCCCTAGTCGAATCCATGAAAGCGATAAATCAAAGCGATAAACAAAAGCATGTGCAATTCTATTATTCATAGGGTTTGTCAATCCCTAATCTAAATCTAATTGCAAATAAAAACATAATCATCAATCCATCTCAAGAAGCAGAATTAATCGAAGCAAAATCATTAAGCAATGTAAATTGATAGAAACACGAGAACACTTCATATGTCACTTATGAAATCAATCCCACGTAAACCATCAAACAAAACACTATGAAATTGATTCCGAAAGGACGATAATCCAAAGCATAAATTGTTAAACAAGATTGTTCAATGAAACAAGCAAGAATTAAAACTATGAATCTAACTCGTTGTTCAAGAATTCGGAAGGAGCGATGGAGAGCGCACGGTCCGTAAGAAAAGGAACCAAAACAAGAACTAAATGCGGACCCTTCACTCAACCCTAAGCGCAGTATATTTATAATGAAAGTGCGGCGTTAGAGAGCAGCGTAATACATTCTCGCCTGAATATGAAGCTGGTTCAAATGAACTCCGCTGAAACCAATCGCCACCGAGCGCCGACTCAAGTCGAACGTGCGTGAAATAGAATGAAGCACGGATGGCCGAGAGAGCGGCGGCGCGACTACTCGGCCGCGGATGGAGACCGCGCTGTGGAGATCGGCGCGGTGAGCATGGGTAGCGGGGAAGCGGCGCGGGCGCGCGGGCAGGCGGAGTCTAGGTGGGCGTGGGCGCTGCGCTGGGTGAGGGCGGCCGGGCGGCCAGGCGGTAATGGCGCGCGGAGGGCGCTGGCGCGGGCGTCGAGGCGCTGGCGGCGTGGCGAGCGAAGCGCGGCGATCTTGTTGAACGCAGTAAAATTCATGAACCGCGCTCGTTAGCGCAGGGAGGTGCTGCCGCGCGGTGCGCGGCGCTGTGCGGCGCGAGGCTGGCGTGGGCGCTCGCCGCGCGCGGGCGTACGACTTTGGTCGCTCGACCTGCTTCTCCTTCGTCGAACTCCGACTAATCCGCCGCTATGAACTCCTATCGAGATGCTCTTCAATTATATCTGATCCTTGAAGATCCAATTCATCCTATTTTCTGCCGCTTTCCGCAAAACATCGAGACGAATGAAGTAAGTTCGAATCGATAAATATTAATCTAACCAAAGGCATAAATAGGACAAACCATAGAAAATGACATGTAAAACAATACCAAGAATCATCACAAAATCATACCAAACAAATAGCATGCCAACGCCCACTGAGATGAAAGAACAATCCCAACGCTGGAGGAGGATGAAGAGGACGGAGAAAGAAGTGCACTAAGATACCGAATGCCAAAACCCACTGGAAGTGAAAGAGCTACCTTAACATGTGAAGCACGTGTTCCCGGAGGAGGACACAGTGATAACAAAGGTTGATGTAACATCCATAATTTGTCAACGCCCCAATTCACCAAAGTATCGGCTTTGGGAATTGAAATTATCTATTTTCTTTGAGAATAGGATGTTCGACTGAGCTAAATAATTTATTGCTTTCTTCTTTACTATCCTCTGCTCTTATGCGGTTACTACTAATGCCCCGGCCGAGATGGTATTCCGCGGGAAGGACTATGGATAGTCCGTTGACCGAACACGCCGTGCTCACGACGTTAAACGAGTAACGCGTGAGTCGACCCACGGATTTTATTTCTTTCTCTTTTGCTTGTTTTGTTGTTCTTTGATCCGTCTTTGTCCCTATTTTAGTTTTGCTCGTAATGGGAAGTTGTCAAGGAGATGAAGCGTGATGCTCAACTTACAGCGACATTCGCGATTATCGTGAAGATCATCCTCTATGGTTATTTTGAGCTTTTATATTTTGAGGTGACGACGGTGCTCGATTTGTGGGGATGTTTGCTCGCTTTGTGTGCTTTCACATATATTTTGTATGCTTAATGATGTGCCCTTATGCTTATTTTGATTGTTGACTTAAGCTTTGTCTATGCGAGTAAGTTAGATTTTGATTTGTGCATGAACTCGTGGTATCGATCAAATTGATTTTGAATTTCAAACTTTTGGTGATATATGATTTGAGTATAATGTGAATTGAGACGTGATTGATAGAAATGAATAGGGAAAATTGACGTGATTTGTCCTACTAATGTTGGGGTAGTGTTAACATGTGGTTGCCTATATACTTGTTTCATTTTATATATATAAAAAAGAAAAAAAGTGAAAAAAAGAAGAAAATGAGGAGAATGAAAACTTGATTTTGTTGAGATTATTGAAATGGAGGACGAGATTATGTCCCTCTTCTTTAATTGAGAAATGGACATGGGAAACCACGTTAGAGAATCAAGTTCATCGAGAGTTCACCTTTCAATATTGTTCCAAAATGCTTAAAACATTCTTTGTGCTTTATAAAAGAAACTTGTTGCTAAAGGTGACCACATTAGTTAGTTCACCCTAACGGAGAGTGGTCGCAGCGAGAGATTACCTTTTATTTATTGGAAATCGACACCGTTCTGATTTATTTCACATTATCTTTGAATTCGAAACACCAAGTGTGAAATGCAAGAGGTTTGATTGATTGGATTAAGGGTTAAGTGTTTGGTTTGAATTTGTCTGAATCTTGGTATTGTTTTGCATGTTGTCTTCATTAGTTTATCCCTTTATTGCCGTTAGTTCGATTATTATTTATCGCTTTGACTTACTGGTTCGTTTCAATGTTTTGCAGAAAATCGGCATTAACTAGGATGAATTGAATCTACCAAGAATAATGTATAATTGAAGAGCTTTTTGACAGAGTTCATAGGCGAAGCGGATCGCACGTGAGTTCAAACGAGAAGAACGGGCGAACGACAAAGTTACGCACGACTTCCCGTCGCGCACCGGACGCCCAGCGCACCATCACCGCGTGTCCGCGACCCGACGCCCGATGTCCTAGCCAGCGCCACCCGCGCCGCTCAGTACCTCGCGCTCACGCACGCCTTGCGCGCCGGCCTCACGCCCGCATCCGCGCCGCCAGCGTGACAGTTCACTCCGGCGCTTCCTATTTCCTCATGCGCTTCGGATTGACGCCGGCTCATCGCGCCGCCCGCGCCCGCCCGTGCCTCGCCACTCACCCGCGCGCACGCCTCGCCATCTCGCGTCTCAATTCCAACCGCCATTGCTTGTTATATATAGGCTATTTTAGGTTATTTTCGAAAGTCCGATATTACGTATTTTCTGGTTTCTCTCTCGAGCAGCGCCTGGAGCTCTAGTTCATATGTTCTTCCAATTTCATCAATTCGACATTGTTTAACGTCCAATCGTACGTTTCGTCCCTTGCGTTTATTTACTGATTCTGCAATACTGTGTGTAATTTTGGATTTGATTGAAAGTAATTGATCGCACTTTTGTTCCATTGTTCTTGATCATTCGCTTTACATATTGATTAGATTCGCTTCGATTAATCGCCTGTTGATTAGGTTCTTGATTAGTTCTTGTTTCCGGTTTAATAATCTAATTCTATGCAAGTGGTGTGAACTTTAAATTCATGTTTAATCGTTCTTGTGAATTTCATTGATCCTTGTTTGAATCTAATTTAATTGCTTTTGATTTGTTTCTCCTCGTGTTTGGTAGTTAATCATCTAGGGTTTGACACCTCTAGTTTAGATCTATTGCTTCGTAATTTAGCTCGGATTGAATACCACGGCTTAGTTCTTATTTAATTCTCGTGTTTGATTCTCGTATGTTTCAAAACCCTTATTGGTATTAGAGTGTTTAGATTTAATCGTTTCAGGAGCAACACGAACATTAGGCCTATTAAGTTTTCCTTGAGAGACCGACTAGGGTTAACTTTCCCTACTATAACACCTCGACGATTGCGAGTCAATTGAGAGTGTACTTTTGATGAACAAATTTTGCGCCGTTGTCGAAAAACTTTAGGCTTATTGTTTGTGTTGATTTGTTTTCCGTGTTTTTGTTTTTATTTTGATTCTCCGATTGCGTGTGATCTTTTCTTGTGTGAGTGTTTTTGATGCTAGGTCGCCGCACTAAATAGACCTGCTACCGTTGGACCACCTCGAAGAACTAAAAGGTCACTTTTCCTATCGGAGGAGTTTGGTACCACTGAGAGTGGTGAGCGATGAGCTTATCACGATCAACCAGTTGTTGAAGATACTCGTTGAGAGATAGGTGAGAATGCAGCGTGTCTGCGTGATTTTTATAGCAGTGATGGGGCCTTCGTCCCCAATTGTTCTTGGACCGCGCCGAGATTACAGTTGAAACGAACCATTTCTCACTCATGCCTACTTTCCATGGGCTTGCTAGTGAGGATGCTTGGGCTTTATAAGAGAGTTTTGCTCGGTTTCTGATCCTTCCTTGGAGGACTAAATGAAGATCACCGTAAGATCGCGTGTTTCCGTACACCACGAAAGATGAGCAAAGTCTTGGTTCGCTCTCACCAACTCTCTCGACTGGCGCGTGGTAGACAAGTTCATGACGAGTACTACCGAACAAGAAGAGTCAAGAGTTGAGGTCACGATCATGACTTTCAATCGAACCGGACGAGCCATTCCATGAAGCTTGAGGAACGTTCAGGGACTTGTTGCAAAGTGTCCTCATCATGCCTTGCGATGAAATTTTGTATCAATTCTTCTATGATGGATTGACTCGAGTTTCTAATCATGGTGGACAGCAGCTGCGGTGAGACATCGGTTCTAGGGCGTAATGGATATCGTCGACATTTTTGAAGCCATGGCTGCTACTTCATATCAGAAGTCCGTCGAGGTGGGAGAGCAAAGGATCATGCCGTGAACCCTTCATACGACATGACTAAACAAGGGCGAGTTGATGAGAGTACAATGAGTGAAATTGAGAAAGCCGATCAATCAACCCAGACGAGGAATTTTAGAGCCTTGTGGAATTTGCAATGAAATCGGGCATAACGTTGATACGTGCCTAGGATGGTGGACTAACTCATGAGGCGAAGAGAGCTTATGCCGAGATTCCAACCCGAGCATGATTCGAGTCTAATCACAGCGTTTGGCTCGGTGGAGGAATCAATCTAACGTGGGATGGAGAAATCGAGTCAAGGCGAAATTCTAATAGGCGCCCTGAAGACCTCCAGCACAAGAATTTCAGAAGCGAGTCAATATCCACAAGACGAATGAACCAAACCAACAGATTCGCGAAAATACCCGGCGGTATCGGCGGGCACCTCCGCGCCACCTCGAGAGCAACATCCGAGGATGTGACGACCAAAGATTTAATGTTCTAGAATCCACAATCGCGTATGGAGCAAATAGAGTGACTTGCTAGCTCACTAAAGAGGTACTACAACAAAAAGCGTGGGAGCTCCAGACCCACCGGCTCGTCCTTGTTTGAGAAGTGGTCGTGTGATTGAGAATGAGGTGGGAGAACCGAGGCGCGAAATCTCAAGAGAAGAAACTAAGAAGGATCTTGAGGTCCGATTGCATAAAGCGAAAGCCTTACACTCTCGATACCTTTCCGACCGGCTAAGAAATGAGAAACAAGATCGAGCTTAACGAGTTCTACAAACTCTGCCAAGGTGAATGTCAATTGCCTCTTTCGGGTGATCGAATGTGCCACCACGCAATTTTTCAAGGAGGCGGCTTCAAAAAAAAGAGTTTGGAGAATATGAGAAGGTCGTGGTCTCGAGGCGGAAATTCCATCTAGACATCGCGTACCTCCCAAACCAGGGACCGTAGTTTTATCGTTAAAATTGCTCTAGGTAATGGTAAGGAGGCTTGGCATGCTTGATTTGGGGGCGGAATAAATTTGAGCCTTATTCGATTTTTAAACAATTAGAATTAGCAACTTAAACCCACTCGCATGTGTCTACAACTAGCTGGATAGGTCCAGTCGGATATCCGAAGGGTATTATTGAGGATATTTTAGTTAAGGTTGGTGTTGATAGTTCTCAGTTGATTTTGTTGTGTTAGAAATTGTGAGGTTAGAGAATGGAAAGGAGCACCCATGTTATTGGGAGGCTCATTCATGGCCACAACCAATACATAATGACGTTAAGAGTGGCACTTTAAAATAGTGCGGGTGGCTGTGTCTTTTCGTAGGGGCGGTGATGTTTCCTACAGAAATTCCATTGATGATTGTGCTTTCATTGATGCTATCGATCCCTTGGCCGAGAATGTGTTGTTGCGGAACATAGCCTCGAGGAAGTTTTGCGAGGATCGCGAGGAAGAGTGGGCACGGAAGTTGCTATATGCAAGCCCTCTAGAAATGAAGGATTGCCGAGACACTAAGTATGTTTTCCGAGGAGGAAATGAAAGCCGCATAATACTCGCAGAACTTTCAAGTGTTGAAAAACTGTTTCGATCT